>WNYG01000108.1:0-56979 GCA_021396235.1 Sporothrix pallida | reverse complement strand
AACCCGGGCGGCGCCGACAGGTGCCGGCTCGACAGGCCGGGGATAATGCCGTTGGCGGGCAGTTGCTGCTGTTGCTGCTGGAGCTGCTGCTGGGCGCGCTGGGCGGTGGCGGCGGCCATGCGCTCCGAGGTGCGCACGAGGTTCTCGGTCGTCTCAAAGTAGAAGAAGTTGAGCGATGCGAGCTCGTGGTACTTGGGCGACTTTAGAATGTCGGCCGGCACGCCCAGCACCTCGCCGTGCTCGTTGCGTGCGTGGAAGAAGTCAAAGAGCATCTCGAGCCACTTGTACACGACATCGAGCTCGCCTTGCGTCAGGGGCTTTTGCGTCGACGGCTTCTCGGAGAGCGGCGGCACCAGCAAGCCCTCAATGGCCATGAGCGCCTCCTTCCACAGCCGCGTCATGACGGCCATCATCGTGGCGTGAGTCAGCGTCTGGTTCATAATGGCAAAGTTCTCGTTAAAGTACGTAAAGAGCGGCTGCAGCGTGTTCTCGATCTCGGCCTGCGACAGCGGCTGCGGCTTGGTCGACGTGCGCTTCTGCCACAGCGCCGCCACCGACGACGCCAGCGCCGATCCGCGGTTCAGCAGACTCTTGAGCGTCTCGTACGACAGTGATGCATTAATGTGCGCCACGAGCTTGTCCGTGACCTTGCGCACCATGTCGCGCTCCGTGCGCTTAAGGTGCCGGAACGCCTTGCCAAAGTGGAACTGGATGTCGTCGCGCTCGCCCTCCATGCTGACTCTCAGCAGCAAACGGCCCTGCGTGTCGAGGTCGAGCCAGAACTCGCGCGGCAGGTAGTCGCTGAAGTGCAGCGGGTCGAGCTTGAGGGACGTGCGGCCGACAAAGTCGTGGTCGCCAAACGTGTCGTAGTCCCAGATCGTCGCGATAATGTTGAGCGGGCCCGACACAGTAATCTCGACCGACTCGTCCCAGCGCGGGTTGAGGTTACGCATGATGATGCGCGTCTTGGCCAGCCGCTTCTGGTACTCATCGCCGAGCACGACATACGGATCGCTTGTGCCCGTCGGGTCGCACGCCTTTAAGTCTTCGGCCTCGACAATCTTGATCGTAAACACATATTTGGCGTTGCGCCGGTCAACAGGCTTAATGGGTCCATTTTCCCGTTTCAAGACTTCCGCGCACCCATCGACATTGACCGACTTCTCGAGCGCATCGAGCGCCTGCATGCCGTACTCGATGTTGTTGAGCTTGACAAACGACTCGGCGTAGAACTGGAACGGCTCCACCTTGTCCTTGTTGCTCATCACGTCCTTGGCGTACTGCATCCACCGCTCCTGCGTCGTCTTGTTGGCGTCGGCCAGCTCCTGCGCAGAGGGCCGGTCCATCTCCTTGGCAAACCGCTGCTCGACAATCTCGCAGTAGCGGCCAATGCCCGCCGTAAACGCCTTGGCCAGCGCCGTCATGAACTTGGCGTGGTGCACGTCGTCGTCCCACTCGAGCTGGTAGATCTGGTCGACGCTCTGGTTGAACGCCTGGAACGTGTCGATAATCGACACACTGTGGCGCTCGTCGTCCGTCGGCACATCGCCCGGGTTCTGCACGCGCACCTGGAACTGGTCCTGCTTGATCGCCTCCTCGACAATGTTCTCCATGCGCTCCTGGGCGCCCTTGATCCACCGCCACACAAACTCCTCTAACAAACCCTCGATGTGGAAGGCAAACGGTTTGCCCGGCAACGACTCGACATGGATCTTGCGGATGTCCGCGAGCTCCTTGTACAGGTCAAAGCCGTCCTGCATATTGACCTCGAGCCCGCGGTCCTTGGCCTTTTGGATGATGCGCTCGATAATCGCCTTGGCGTCGGCCTCGAAGCTCGGGAACATGGTGCCCACCAGCTCCTTGAACGGGCTGACGCCCATAATCTCGGGGTTCTTGCGGTACCGTTTGCGCGTGCGTTCACAGACAGTCACCACAGCCTTGCCCAAGTTCACCACATGGCTAAAGTCCCAGTCGTCCTCCTCGCGCGGGATGTTGGTGTCCAAGAACTCGCGGTACACGCCGGCAGCACGGTCCCGCATCGTGGCCGTCAGCGCCTCGGCGAACTGGGCAACGACTTCGGGCCGTTGCGGGAAGGCATCGTCGCTGTGGACGTGGTTCTCGATAAACATGAGCGTGGGACCGATCGACTGCGGCTTCGGCTCGTAGCACTGCGACGCCACCTCGAGCAGCTCGCGCAGCATGGCCTCCTGCATCTTGACCAGAATCTGCTGGTAGGCGGCGTAGTCGTGCGACGCCCACTGTGTGCGCTCGATGCTGTGCAGCGGCTGGCCAAACATTTGAATGTACGGCTGCTTCTTGTTGTGCGGCAGGTGGTCAAAGGTGGCGCTGTCCTTGACGTCCTCAAATACCTCGTACACCTCTTCGGCGCGCAGCTCGAGGTCGAGGTACTTTTGCGATGCAACGTCCAACAATAGCACCTCGCGCGAAAACTGCGGGATGCGCCAGTGCACAGCCAGCTCAATCAGCAAATCCATCGACGAGCGGTGAAGGGGCACTGCCTCAGAGACGATGGTACCCTCGTCGTGGTGCAGCTGGTCGTAGGACATGGCATGCTTGAGCACAAATTTGTAATAGGATCGCGGGTCAGACGGAATATATGTATACTCGGGGGACTCCTCGACAGCTCGGATGCTACTGCCACCGCTAGCGCTGTCATCCATAGAAAGGGACGAAAAGCCCATGGACCCGTCATAGCCAAACTGGTTGACGACCGATGCAGCCGCCACGGGGTCTGGATGCGACGAGATCATGCGGCTAATGTCGGCGTACGTCTGGTCCTCGCCGTACATGGATGTCGGCCGGATGGGCAACGGCTTCTCGGCACCGTTGCCGCCCAAAGACGCCCCAGCACCCGCACCGGCCGTCGACGTTTTGGCCAGGTCTGGCCGCACCGTCAACAGGTCCAGCATCATTTGTGTGAGCTGGTGGATCTCGGCCTTCTTCCACTCGTCGTAGGCCGAGTCGAGGTCAAAGTCACCGCGGCGCAGGGCTCCCGGCATATTTGATGTCAGCTGGTGCTGGTATGTTTTGAGATCCTTGAGAGCAGCTTCTTCCGTCCACACGGTCAGGTCGCGGTCAATTTCTGTCTGCACCTCGCTTTGTGTTCGCCCGAAAATGCGGGCCACCGTCTGCACCATGGGCATATCTTTGACGTCGTACGTCAGCGGGATCTCGACCTCGATCGTCTTGTGCTCGCCAATCTGGGTGGTGTCGAGGGACAGGTCCTGGTCGTTTGTCAACAGCTTCTTCTCGAGGGTGGCGAGCCGGCCCATGAATTCCGGCCGGCCCTGGTCGCTGCCCAGATCGCGCATGAGACTGCTGACAAGCCGCACAAAGAGCGCCACGTGCCGGTCCACGAGCGGCTTCCACGAGTCGTCGTCGGCCGCTTTACCGCGGCCCTGGGCCTTGCTGGCCGATGTGTAGAAAATCAGGATGAGCGGCTCGATCTTGCGGTCCTTGTCGATGCTCTTGCGAAAACTGTCGGCTGTAAACGCCGTGTATGCCTCGCCAAACGTGCGCTTGACGGCCGCGTCGTTGTACCCCGGCAGCTTCTCGGTGCCGCGCAGCACGCCCTCCATGCGTTTCTCGAGTGCCTGCCGCAGACTGTGGGGAAGCTTCATGTTGGCCGAGGACGACGACCCTGACCCCGTCGGCATAAACTCCTTCATCAGCTCGCCCACGCTGTTGGACGCCGTGTGCGAGCGGACGACCGGTTTCGGCGCCGCCACATACTCCTTTCTCTTCTTCTTGGGCTGTAGCAAGTAGTTGAGGTAGGCGATGCGGAGGGCGTAGCTGTAGCCGTCTTCAAACTGCACTTCGGCCAGGTGGGCCGCTCTCGATCCTGCACGCGGCCGGCGGGCACTCATGGTGCTCATGCGGGAGTTATGCAGGCTGCTACGGCTGGGCCGCGAGGTGCGGTTGGAGGCTGTCGACATGGCTGGCGGCTGGTGCTGGTGAAAGAGCAAAGCCAGAGTCGATCAGCCCGCGATCGGGGGGAGAAAGAGAGGGAGGATGACGTCGGTCGAGTCGATATCGGGTGCCGTGGTCGAAGGCTTCGTGCGGTAAGATCGGGGGATAGTGTCGTGGTGAGAAATGAAGGTTGCTGGAGGTCGGAATTCGAATGAAACGTCTAAAAGTCGAAGTGATCAGACGTTCACAAGATCGAGAGATGAGAGATCGAGAGATCAGGGATCAGAGATCGAGGAGATCAAAGGGGACAGAGAGTCCTGGCGTAGAGCTGAGAACGAGGAGGGGTATTCAAACGATCAAAACAATACAAATGCAGGTCAGGAGAGTAAACAGACGGAAAAAAGATAAGAAACAAAAGCAACGACAGTGTTCCCCTTGCAGGAGGATTGGCGGTGGAATGGGGGCAAGGCGGCGAAACAAAACGACACGAGATGTCGTCTACTGAGTGAGGATTGTCTATTTCTGTAGCACCCTGTCGGACCTGTGCTCCCTGGCCTCCGTAGTGGGATACGAAGCAGGGAAGGTGCGAGTGTGTGCGCACGACGTAAGTATGAACGGAGTTCCAATAGCCCACCGAGCCCACTCAAAGCACTCTCAGCCCGCCCACAATAGCAGCATGTGGCGGAGTTTGGGCGCCAGTGCGCCAGTCCTAGTGCCGCCAGTGTGCCAGCGCGTCCTAGGCCCCTCCATCTCCTTTCCCTCCTTTTTGCCCGTTTGGGCCTGTAATTTTTGGAGACCCAACACCAGACCCTGGTAGCATGCGCCTAAGCAGGTGCGATATAAATAGCGACTTGTGCTTTTATGCAAGTACCGGGGCTCTACGGCCCAAAATGGGTCTCTGTAAACAGGTTTCAAGCCACCGCAAATCAGTCAAATTACATCACCCACCAAGCCCCAGTCTTGGGTTTCGCTAGCGCTATTGACATTTGTTTCGCGCCACGCCAGAAAGGACCAGACGGAAGCCAGAACGACGCCAGAATGAAGCCAGGCCAATCCGCCCAAATCGCCGTCGCAAGTCGGTCGTCGCAAGATATGATAAACAGTGTTGTCTGCTCGCTGATCGTTATTTGCCATTTAGGCAAGTCGTTGGTGGACTATGGACGCTCCGGGGCACTCTGGAACATTTTGGGGCGCTGCTGGTTGTGCCGTTGCCATATAGGGAGCTGGCACACGCATGTCGGAAGGAACAAAGACTCATTAAAGGAAAGAGCAACGGCCGATATCAAAGCCATCAAGGAAGGGATGAAAGAGGGATGAAGGAGCAATTTGATAGTTGGGGAAGGCACACCCAGATGCAGGAAGCAAATGCAAAAATAAACAAAGGCAGGAGCAGGCCAAGGCTGTCAGCACTGTATGTGCTGCGTAGGACGGTTCCCTTTTTTCGTCCCTTCTTTTCCATCGCTGCTCGACGGCCGGTAGTTGAAGCTTGTGAGCCGCCAAACTTGGCATGCCAGGACCCATCACAAGCTATTTGCTATTTAGAATTTGCCCATTTCCCTCCATCATTTATTTTATTCACTTCAAGTGTCACTGGCTACCTGTGACGTGACTGGTTCGCCCTTGCCTTGCACATGCAATCTTGCATCGCTCCTTCCCAAATAACTCAGTCATAACACGGGCCCTGCTATATCTGGCATCAGTGGCGAACGCATTGGGTGCTGCCTATTGAACCCTACCTTCTCGCTTCCAAATATCCTCCCAAATACCTTAATATCTTCATCGTTCTCGGACCTAGGTGGCCATTCTTTAGCGGCTTCTAGCGCCCCAGGCTCAAACCCCGTGTGTTTTCCGTGTGTTTTAGGGGGCTACGTAGGCCCTGGGGGCAGTGTCGCCTCGTGTTCGTGTACTCTCACGTGATAGAACAGGGGTATTTAGCCTGGTTTAGGCCCACGGCGGAAGGCGCGACAGTGCCGTAATACCTCCCAAAAGGACCCTCTTTCCTAGCGTTCACAGTTGTCCACATCACTACGGAGGAGATCCCCTCCTGCCTACTCCGTATTGATAACCGCTCCTTCCACCTTCTCCTCTTTCCTCGTTAGTCGTCTTACCTCGAACAGGCGGGTCGCGTTCCCTTTTTCTCCATCCCCCTCCGTTTCGACTTTCGACCTCTTGAATCTCAACTTTGATGATTCCCAACCCGACGACACCGACTCAACGACCCTTTGCGTCCGACAGACCCTTCGATTTCCCACCCCGACCGGTCCCCAAGACTTTCTTTTTCGCCCTGTCTCACTCCCCCTCGCCGCCCGCCCGCCATGGGCATCACCTCGAGCCGCCCCGATGAGGGCTGTGTCCTCTATTTGCGCGACCAGAATCGATGTAAGAAACGGCCCAGAACTCGACAACACACCGTATTTTGCGATGGAAGAAGCAGCGTGAGATAGCCAGAGATAGCGGGAGGGCAAAAGCAGCACCAAATGCGGTGGCACGAGCCCGGAAGTCGGTCGCCGGGAGGGACGAGACACGAGACACGAAAAGCAGCATCGCGAACCTTGTTTCCTGCATCTTTGCTTCCTATTCCGTCTTTCAGCCTCATCTTGGCCCTCCGAACATCTGCCACCGCTCGGCTTGGCCCCCCGCTGCGGCTGTCCCACGCAGCTCCGATATATTGCATTAACACGGGGCAATAGACTAACCCATTCTCATTTCCACAGTATCCATTTCGTCGCTCGTCATCACATCTGCTCGCCGGCGCACATCTGTGAATATTGCGCCCAACGCATTCCCCGCAACCCGCGTCTCGGCCACGCGCTCTCTCGGCGACAGTGCACCTCTCGATTTTGTGCAGGTTTGTCATTACCATACTCAATACGACTTTTATATTGCCTTCTTCAATCCGTACTAATAAGATCAGGACACCGAACCCTCCGCCGCACCCGGCCCCTCTTTTCTCCTCAAACTACCCAACGACGAGGAGCTCACATTCACATTCACCTTCGTGATACGGCAGACACCGACGACCGCCGCGAGTTCAATAAATGCCACAAATGCCGCTGCCGGCGCGACTGCAGGGACGGCCGCTGGCGCAACAACAACCGGAGCCGCCACTGGAGCTGCTGCAACAGCTGCGTCAAGTACCAGCCCGCCCGACGCCACCGGAACTTCCTCGGGCGCCACCGCCGCTTCATCCGCTGCCGCAGCCATCGACACCGTCATCAACGGCCTCACATTCGTCCAGGCCTCCAATCTCCGCGAAGTCGAGAACTTACTTACGCGTGAATTTCACGCCGACCCCAACCTGCACAAGAACTCCAATGTCGAGCTTGTCGGCGACTTTTCGACCGGCGGCAGCCCGTCTGTGACCTTTGACTGGTCATGGCGGTTCAAGCCACCCAAGAACGGCGAGGACAAGGGCGGCGGATGGCGCAACTCGTGCAGCTTTGTGGAATATGACCAGCGTGCCCATAGGTTAAACACCCTGGCCAGCTTCTCCTTTTTCGTCTCCAATGCGATCACCATCCCCGTCCATCCGAGCTCACCGACTCCTCCTTTCCTCCTGAGCGCCCCGCCTAAGATTCGGGTCGCATCTGCACAGTCTGTTGATTCGCGCATCAGCAGCAATGTCGAGGCCATCGAGGAGATTCCCAACTCACCACGGATCGGGATGCTCGACCCTTCAGGTGCCGCAACCGGAACTGCCACAACGGCCACCTTGCAGACACAAACGGCGCCCGTCGCCGCCGCTCCACCACCAGCACCAGTACCGGAGCCCGTCAAGGTTGATGTTTCGTGTCCCCGGCCAGGCGACGATGTGTCTGTAGCCGACGATGGCCCTCTATTCCGCGCAACCATCAAAGCTCTGGAGCAGAAGACGGGCAATATGCGCACGCAGATGAAAAAGGTCATCAAGCGCGCCGAGCACGCATATGCGACCATGGTGGACTCGAACGAGGCGTTCTCGTCGTTTATCGATGCTCTCAAGGAGACGTCGTCGACCAACGCCAACGCCGTCCAGCCGGCCATCGACCACTACTTTGACAAGATCGCCCGCGAGATTCTGGCGTACGAGCGCCAAAATACATTCAACCTGCAACGCATCGTCATCGACCCGCTAACCAAGCTATATACGTGGGACATCAAGCAGGCCGAGGCCAAGAGGCGCGACTTTGAGGAGGAGAGCAAGGACTACTACGCCTATGTCGGCCGGTACCTCGGCCAGCGGCAAGACTCGCTCAAGGCCAAGAAGCTGGCGGAGAGCGACACCAAGTACCAGACCAAGCGGCGCAACTTTGAGCTCAAGCGTTTCGACTACTCATCCTTTATGCAAGATTTGTCAGGCGGCCGCAAAGAGCAAGAAGTCCTGTCGCACTTGACGCGCTACGCCGACGGCCAGGCCAAGTCGTTCCTCAACACGGCCAAGAAGGTCGATGGCCTGCTGCCACAGCTTGAGGCTTTGTCCAACGAGGTCCAGCTCGCGGACAAGGAGTATCAGTACCAGCGCCGCGAGCGCGAAGAGAAGCGGCGTCTCCTCGAGAAGAGCAATGGCACCACGAGCACCCCAGCACCCCACGCCGATTCCGACAACTTCTCGACTGCACCCACACTCACCAATAACACTATTGGCATTGTCAACAGCGGCAGCAACAACGGCCACACGGTCACGACAACGACGAGCACGGCCGCCTCGGCACAGTCCAACTCGGACTCAGAGCTCGGCCGCGCTGACAGCACAGGCTCACAGCTGCGGGTCGGTGCCACTTCTGGCACGACTGGCGCTACGGCCACAGACCTGTCCCGCTCGCCAGGCAGCCTCTCCCACCATCTGTCTGTTGGCAGCCCACCGCAAAGCTCCAAGTTCAAGGGCATTCGTGACCTTGAGGAGCGCGACCCATCACAGGCAGCTAGCCTCGAAAAGAACGGCAACCAGCGCAAGGAGGGTCTCTTGTGGGCACTGAACCGTCCCGGCGGCCACGTCGATCCTCGCTCGGCCCTCAACAAGCAGGGCTGGCACAAGTTCTGGATTGTCCTCGACCAGGGCAAGCTGTCCGAGTATAGCAACTGGAAGCAGAAGCTTGACCTGCACATGGAACCCATTGATCTGCGCATGGCTTCGGTCCGTGAGGCACGGAACGCGGAGCGTCGGTTTACATTTGAAGTGATTACTCCCCACTTCAAGCGTGTCTACCAAGCCACGTCCGAGGAGGACATGAACAGCTGGATCTCGTCCATCAACAATGCCCTGCAGAGCGCCATGGAAGGCCGCGACCGCTCGAACCCGGCGCCTGTCATGTCGCCCGACAACGGCTCGTCTGGTTTCACGAGCCGTGACATTGGCTCCATGTTCACCAGCAAGAGCACGTCACTGACGCACGGCCACCGTGGCCGTGACAACCATGGCGGCCACGGTATCAGCGCTGTCGGCGGCGCCATTGGCCAGGCCATTAGCGGAAGTGGCAGCAGCGGTAGCGGCAACACAGGGATCCCCACCCGGCGTATCACCGTCGGCAGTCGGCCCAGTGCACCGCGCGCCGCCAGCAGCAGCTACGAGGAGAACCCCGATAAACTCCTCCAAATGCTGCGCGACAATGACCAGGGCAACTGCTGGTGCGCCGACTGTGGCTCGGGCGCCAAGGTCGAGTGGGTCTCGATCAACCTTGCCATCATCCTGTGTATCGAGTGCAGCGGCATCCACCGCTCGCTCGGCACCCACATCAGCAAGGTCCGGTCTCTCACACTGGACATCACCTCGTTCACGACCGATATCATCGAGCTCTTGCTGCTCGTCGGCAACCGCGTCGCCAACATGGTCTGGGAGGCCAAGCTCGACCCGGCGCAAAAACTCGCGCCTACAGCCAACCGCGAGCAGCGCCTGCGGTTCATCACGGCCAAATACGTCGACCGCGCCTACGTCGAGCCCATCAGCTCCACACTCTCGCGCTACTCGACGGCCGACGAGACGCTGATTGCCAACGTCAAGAAGAACGATATCCAGCAGGTCATTTATGCGCTGGCGCTCAAGGCCAACCCCAACGCAACCGATCTGTCACGTGGCACACATGTTGTCTTCTTGGCACTTGCAGCCGCCGACCCAGCCTCGCCCTCGCCCACGCCATCGCCCATGAACACGCCCCGGCCAGGCACGTCGGGAGCCAGCAGCGCAGTCAGCGCAAACGACCCCAAGGCGAAACAGGTGCCCTTCCCTGTGGCCGAGCTGCTCCTGCAAAACGGCGCCCAGATCCCGGCCACCTTGCCTGCCTTCCCGCTGAGCCGCAGTGCCCAGCAGTACGTCGAGGCCAAGCGCGGCCGCGTGGGCGGTTTGAATATCTTGGACAGCAGCAGCGGCAACGTCGGTAGCGGCAGCGGATCGACCGTGACGAGCAGCGGCGCCGTGGCCGGTGCACACCCGTCGTCGACGCCGTCGTCCTCGGGCATAGGCAGCCTGGAGCGCATGGCCCGGGAAAAGGAGGCGCGGCTGCAAAAACGGGTGAGCGCTGGCGGGCGGTTGGCTAAGAGTCCGATCCCCGAGCGGTAGCACCACCTTTGGATGATCCGTGGACCGAAACACGGCGGCGGTGGTGGTGAGGTCGGTAGTGGCGGTGGTGTCGTGACAGTCGCCAACGTCGTGAACAATGAGTGGATGGTCAGTGCTGGCGGAGACGGGACAACGGATGAGCACCAACGACAGACTGGTGGTGTTCATAGTCCGAGCCAACCAGACTCGGCCGGGCCGCTTTGCTCCCTGGCATGCACGATGAAGCCCATGATGTGCGGCCGTCCACCCATATGCAGCTCTACGACGAGCAAACGACAGCTTCTGCCAGCTGTTTGTCGACGACTTCTTGCCAACTCAGCCCCATAACCGACTACCGACTGCTAGCGTTTCAATGCCTTTTTTGTCTTTTTTCAACTGCTTTTTAAGCCCGCATTTCATTTGTCATTCTGTTCTGCCTTCTTTCTCTCATCACCAGGGTGGCCATTCTTCTTTTCATGTTTTCGTCTTGTCTTGTGATGCAGGCCAACTAATAATGTTGAGTATCATGTCTCTTTTTTGTTTCCGTCTTTTTTGTCGTTGGCCTTGCTATCCATTTTCTTATCTTTTTCACTCACCGGCGTAATTATGATGATGGGAATTAATGTCTCTTTTTTTGTCTTTTCAAACGTTCTTTATCACCGTCTTCATGTTACTTAGCAACGCTTCTTTGGAGGCACTCTTGAAACAAAAATCTCAGTGGGTGGCCAGAAACTCGTTTACATGTTCTCCCTTTTACCCCTTCTCCTCACCTTTCCCCCATTCAGTTGAGCAGTCCTGCGAGAAGCTCGAGTCAGACTCACTTCACGCGGTTGTACATATTATTATATATTCTCGAGATACAAATTTAACCCCAAAGAGAAAGCTGATCATGCTTGCAACTTTTGTCTACAGACCGCACATATGGTCACATTATTTGAGTGAGGTGATCCGTTATAAAACTAAATTGATACCGTTTGTATTCTGTTTTTGTCATCTGTTTTTTAAACGTCTGAGGAAGCTGCCTCTGTGACGCATCCCGGAAATATATACCGTACAAAGAGAGCCAAGAGAAACCCAAGAAGAAACCCCAGGAATTTTAACCATCCTAACACGGTACCAAACATGGTACTTGGCCTAACACTTACATTATGAATATAGCGAATAAAGTAAACAGACAAGACAGTACACCGAAAAGGGAGAGAATGAATGACAAAGGAAATATATATAAAAGGAACCTTTAACAAAAGGAACAGCTCGCTAGCTAGGAGGTGGATGAGAATGAAGCAGAATGATGAAAAGTAGAGAAGAAGAAAAAAGAGGAAACGGAGAAAAACAGAAAGGGTATTTTGAAGAGAAAACGAGAAAAGTAAAGAAAACTGAAGGTCAGAAGCCTTCATGGACTAAACCAGAAAGAAGTAGTACCAAAAAATGAAGACGATAAGGAAATACTAAAAGAGAATGAAAGAATGTGTGTGTACGTCAACTACTGTGAAGCCGCATTCCGGAGGGCCACAGGGCCCTGGAAACCGGGTGTGAAGGGCTCTGCTGGAGGTGCCCCTGCTGCTGTCGAGGGTGCCGTGCCAGGTGCTGCCGCATTCGAGTTGGCGCCATTGACATTCTGCATCTCGAGGTCGTTGCCGTTCTTGCTTGCGTCAGCTTCGGCAGCAGCACGGCTCTTGCGGCCGGCCATGACCGACTTGGTGGTCTGCGGGAACAGGCGCTGGTCGCCGTCCAGGTGGGCGCTCTTGAAGCGGAGGTAGGTCGGCGGGCGCGGGCGGCACAGCACGGCAATCCAGTTGAGGAACATGCTGCCCTGTGTATAGGCGCGGTAGCGGTCCTTCTTGGGGAACTTGTGCGAGTTCAAGAACTCGCGGGTGGTCTCGCCACGGGCCATCAAGAACAAGTGGTAGCCCATGAGCGGGAGCGGGTAGCTGCAGGCCAGGAAGCCATAGATAACCATGGCAAAGGGGACGCGGAAGTGGCCGATGGCGGCACCAAAGGAGACGTGTTCGCGGTTCATGTACAGCAGTATTTGCGCCAAAGAAGCGCCGAGCAGGTACAGCGACAAAACCGTGCACGAGGTGACAAAGGTAAAAAAGAAGCGGTAGTTGCGGCGGCCGACGCAGTTGTTGAGCCACACGCAGTGGTGGTCGGCGGTCTCGACGCAGTTGTCGCACATGCGGCAGTGGTGGGCGCGGGGCGGGCGCCAAATGTTGCAGGTTCTACAGTATTTGACGGGGACCTCCATAGCGGCCGTAGACGACTCGCAGGACTTGATCAGCGCCCAGTCGGTCGTGGGAGGGCCCAGGCGCAGCGGGTCATCGTTCTCGTCGGGTGGCGGGAAGAGGTGCAGGTTGCGGGGAAGAATGCCTGGGTCGGACACAGAGGCGTGGAAGAAGGACGACAGGCAAATGTAAAAGGTGTAGGCAAAGGTAATGGGGATGGCGGGCGATACATTGTGCCACAGCCATGGCGCTGAAAATACAAAGAACAAGATGCAAGGAATCACGACCAGAGCGCCAGTCGCAACGTTAATGGGCCGCGACTTTGTGTTCTCGAAACGCCCGCCAAAGCAGAACACCGTGTTTCCTTGGAAAAATTGGTAGTTCTTGCCGGACGTGGTCCTCTTGCTCTCGTTCCAGCCACCGTTGCCACTGCCACCAGCACCACCGCTCCGGATCTTTCTCCGGTCGCCGTTAACACTGCTACTGTTAACATGTGTGCCATTAGACGGATGTGATGTGGCCGAAGGGCTGCGCTGCGGCGTCGACGCAACCGACTCGAGCTTCTCGCCGCCCTGAATGTCACGGTTCACGCCCGTCTCGCCGCCACTGCCGCTCTTTCCGGGAAGCATGAAGCTCGAACGGAACGACTTTGGCGTGCGAACAGGGGTGGGAAGGCTGCCGACATTGCCCGAGTTGAGAGCCTTGTCAACGCGGATTGTGAGTCCTTCTGCTGGGCCAGATCGTGACTGGTTCTGGCTCTGCCCTTGCTGGTGGAGTGGCCGGACGCTGTCGGTCAGCGAAGCAGCCGCATAGAAGCCGCCGGTCGGGCTAGTGTTGGCCGTGATGCGGTCAACGGTCATCTGGTCGGTGTACTCGGAGCCGCGCGAAATGGGTCGTGCAAGCGGGGAGGTGGCAGGCTGGGCAGACGAAGATTCGCCAGCGTTTGCCTGTTGCGGTTGCTGCAGTCCAAGAGACTGTCGTGGCCGAGTGACACCGCCGCGCTGGGCCTGCAGCTTCTGTGAGCTCATCGGGTGGAAGAAGGCATGCGATGTCAGCGAGGGGACGTGGCTGCGCTGCGTCGAGCTGACAGGGCGGCCGCCGTAGTTTGCAACGCCGGCTGTGCTGCCGGTATTGCTGCTCCCTCCCGCGCTCGACCGTTTTCCAGAGAGGCCACGGCGCAAAGGCTGGAACGGCTGCGGTTGTTGAGACAGGCGTTTGGATGTGCGTGCTGGGTTCCGCGAAGACGAGGCGCCTCCAGCATCAGTACCACCAGGACCCTTGCCGTCGTCAGACATGATGTCGGTCATCCGCGAAGAAATAATGCTGGGTGCGTTGCCTGGTGCTTCGGACCGTGTCGAGGGGAAATGCGGGAAAGTGTGTTCATCGTCGGGGACGGGCGGCGAGGCGACACGCGCCCCTGGCTCGGGAGTCGCCATCGAGAGGCGAGATGTCGAGAAAGTCGGAAAGGAGAAAAGAGGGTGGTGATTAAGGATGAAAAATATTGAGGACGTAAACAGTCGCTAGAGACGTCGGAGGATGGCGGAAATCGAGGGCAAGTGTGGTCAGCAAAATGACATTGTCGAGTCGCCGGAGTCTATTGTCTGTTTTCTGATATGTCTGTGTGTGTTTATCTGTTTGTTTTCTGGTTCGCTTTCCGGATCGTTTATTCGTTCGCGTGGTCGGATCGGTTTCAAAGCAATGAGCCGAGAGACGACGAAGATCGATAAAAAAGACGGAATGATGGAAATGCTCGAAAAATCAAGTATTAAAGGGCGCCGCTGCGAGGCTGGATAATGAATGAAATAACGTATTAAGAAGTACGATGTAAAGAAGAATGAAAGAATCGAATGTGAAGAAAGGAAGAGAGAAGAAAGAGAGGACGGGATTCGGCCGGGATGGGCTGTGTTCGTGCGCAGGCGATGTGCGAGAGCAGACAAAAAAGAAACAAAAAGGCAGAGAGAAAGGAAGGGGGAAGGGCAAATTGCACAGGAGAATTAGGAGAACCCGGGACTTGGGGAGCAAGTCACAAGTGAGAATTGAGCACAGGGCACCCACACTACCACAGCGTGGGCACCAAATCACCAAATGGCAACAGCCAAAATGGCACCAATAACCCACACACCACCCCGAACCCACCAGGCCCAGGCACAGGGAAGGAAGGGATGGGCGATTTGTGATGGGCTGTCAGTGGATGTCCGTTACTGGGGCAGGAGCCAACGGGCGGCCGGTACTCTCTGATACTACGGTATTGATTTGTACTTGCCCCACTTGCACTGAGAAAAGGAAATAAGGGGAAAGAGCACGATAATCAACAGCGCAAAAAGGGTCACGAAAGGGGCATGTGAGGAAAGGGCCAAGTGCTGGGACCCAGGCGTCAGGGCAAATAGGGGAAAGGGTGTGACTGGGGTACAGGGGCAACTATCGCGCTAGTCAGGACACAACCGCGAAAGGAGGCAAGAGCGACACAGGAGAGTGGTCCAGGGGAGGCTTGCAACAGAGAAAAGGGAAAGAGACAATGTCACTCTTTCTGATTTTCGCGGTTCATAAAAACCAGGGGCAAGAGCTTACCGGGACAATCTGAAGAAATCGATGAATGGAAAAGACAATGTGATGAAGAGTCCAAGAGGCAGGGATCGTGAGATGAGGAGGAAAGAAAAAGGGAAATCGGCTGTGCTGCACTACCGAAGCGCGACTTCGCGTGGAACCGCCAGCGAGGGTGCAATTTCCATGAAAAAGAGACCGGTTTCTGCATGATGTTGCAGCGGCAGCCGCGTTTTGACGACTAGGAAGAGGGGTTATCGTTCGTTCACAGGCCAATTTATGAGCTCAGACACCGCTCAGAAGACAGACAATGGTATGGACGGAGAGACGGACAACGGCTGCAGAAATGCATGTAATTCATACAGCAGAGCACACTGGCATGCAGCCATCCTTTGCGCACGCGAGAGCCTCGTGGATGAGCAGATATCGTCATTCTTGAGCATGATGCGCTCCGAAAGAAGAAAATAATTCAAAAATTGACCATCAACAAAGTACTGAGCATCTCGATAATTAAGGCGTGCATCGTGCAACATAAATATCTTCATCTCTCATCGCGCGTTATCTCATGTTATTTTCCTGTCGCGAAGAGCTTCTTTGGTGGGGCCAAGACTAGAGGCACCTTCCGGGACTGTCTGATGTCGCCCTTTCCCAGGCAGGTGGAATCCTCCGTTCCTGCCTGAGGCCAGAAACTGGTGGGTGCGAGCGTACTGTGCCACTACACTCAACACTGTTCACTAGCACTGTCCTCCCGCGCGCCTTAGGTCAGCGAGAAAGAATCGGGATTGGCCAATGACGGCCACGGATTTGGCAACTGCCCACACCCACCCTTCTAACCGGTGCGTAGCGAGAGCTTTTTCTTGTGCGTAGCTTCCCGAATCAGGCCATCGTCACGACTTCTGACTTTCGACTCTCAATCCCTCAACACAACCAACCCTCAATCAACCACCACCACACATCTCCTCTCTACACAACCGCCACGATGTCGTTCATCGCCCGCCGCGCCTTCTCCACCTCCGTCCGCCGCCTCGCCAGCTCCTCCGAGGCCCAGGCCGAGGCCCAGCTCAAGCAGGAGACCAAGAAGAACCCGGAGCTTTACGTACGTCACTCCCCGCGAAGAGGCAGACGATCCCGATCCCCCACGGGCCGTACAATTGCTAACACCCGACCTCTAGATCCTCGGCGCCGTGATGGTCGCCGGCCTGGCTGGCGCCGGCTACTACTTTGGCAGCTCGCCCACCACCTCCACCTCCGAGGAGGCTGTCTCCAAGGCCGGCATGCCCTGGGAGACCGGCTCGGCCGAGGGCAAGTACCGCTACTTCCCCGGCGGCGACAAGTCCGCCGAGCCCAAGGACGCCCCCAGCGCCGTCAACGTCGTTGTCGTCCCCAACGTCAACCTGCCCAAGGAGCTGCACGAGAAGTACAACAAGTGGGGCAAGGACGGCTACTAGAGAGCGAATGGAAGACTTACTTTTTGAAATATTTGGGGGGATTAAAGATGATAAATGGGGGTTTGAGCATAGCATAGACGGACGACGATGGAAGGCGGACAATGGCATATTGCATCCGCCTGGTCTTGGGTTGTTTTTGCAAGAGTTGTGTACATATAAACATATAAACGTCCCAAAAACACCAAAACAAATCAGCTTATAAAGACAAGTGTGCAAGTGTGATGGCAGGAAGTGTTGATAAAAGGAAGAGAATATAGTCATCTTGCAAAAAGGTAGACTGGCGTGTGGTGATGACGCTGGGTAGGTATAGAAATGGCATCAAGGTTGGTGATGTTGGTGTTGATGTTGGTGATGATGATGGCAACAACAAAAAGAACAAAAACAACAAAAAGAGCAAAAAATGAATCGCAACTCTGCCAGCTATAGGATTCGAACCTATGTATCTTCGATAATGGTGCTCAAAACCACCGCCTTAACCGACTCGGCCAAGCTGGCTTGTTGAGTGATCCGTTTGCCAGGGGAGAAAGGGAAGGAAGAGCTGCTTCCTCTCTCTCTCCTCTGTCTGTTGGGAGTAGAGAGTGTAATGATGGTATATGAAGGATAGATCCATGAATTTGAAAGAATTCTAAGGGGAGGAGAGTGAATGCGGCTCTTTGTTGTTGTCAAACGAACGTGTTTGCGTGAATGGTGATGTGGCGAGACCCAGCATCGAGCGGACGGAGCCACGATGATCCAATTCACTGAGCCAAAAAGCACAAATAACTTTGCGCTAACGTCGAGACGTAATTCTAGTGTCCTATACTCGTTTTTGTATTAATGCACAGTATATAGCTTGAGATTTTTTATTTTCGTAATGTTTTAATTTTTTGAAAAAAAAAAAAAAGGCATAAAAAATCAATCCATAAACATATCAAACTAAGAATGATTCTCAACACAATGATTTTCACAGCAAAATTTCTTTTAATTTTACGCACTGATCACAGAACCAAAAGAATTATTTCAGATAAATGTATTAATTGAAATGGAAGAGTTCTAAATATACTCAACGCCTCCTGGAAGCTCGTCATCACCCGCCACCTTCGCTCCCCACACAAATCTCTAAAAGCAAACAACATCGGGAATAGACATGACTGGAAATGCAATGAAAGAAAAAGACACGTAAATGCTCATGATATGATGGTACAATGGTTGGGGAAAATAAGTCATAAATAAAACGCCATGATGATAAAGGGGGGGGCCAAAGATCTAGTTGGTATGAAGAGAAAATGGAAAAAAAAGAAACAAAATCAACGCTATCGCTTTCGCTCAAACTCCCACTTCCACCTCTCCCTCACCACGTAAAACTCTCCTCAATAAAGTCCACCACGGTGCCCTCGTCTAGGACATCCCGCACGGCTGCCCGCACATCGTCTGCCAGGGCACCGGGACCGCAGACAGTCACGCACATGGCACCCGCCTGGTCCGCCACCTCCTTGCGCAGCAGGACCGGGATGTTAGGCCGGCCCGAGTGCAGCTGGATGGTGCGGGACCCGGACGAGCCCAGCTGGGCTGCCCGGAACTCGTGGTTCGGCCGCGTCACAAAGATGCGCACTTGCAAAATCTCGTGGCGCTGCGGCATGCGCATGATCTCGTCCATCCAGGGGCGCACCCACTCCAGAGACTCGTAGTCGCGGACGACCCACACCAGCGTGACCCGGCGAGTGGCCACGGTGCCGTCGGCATAGCCCTCGATGAGGTGCCGCAGGTAGCTGATCTGGTGGGTGATGCCGGTGGCACCCGCAATCAGCACGGCATGGCCGTAGCTGTCGAGCGAGTGGTGGCCGGCGTAGGGACCCTCAAACAGAGCCTTGAACACGGCAGCCGAAGACGACAAGGAGTTGTAGTCGCCCGCGGCACAGGATTGGACGGCTTTGTTGTACAGCTTGCGGGTGAAGCCGGTCTGGGCGCCAATGACAAAGGAGACCGATGTGCGGAGCAGGTGGCCCTGTCTAGTGGCGTTGAAGCCTGTCAACGGTGCCGTAGACGTAGACGGCGACAGGGACACTTCACTGCCGAGCTTAGCGGCAGCCATCCGTTTCTCGGCCGTCAGCAGCATGCTCCCCTTAAGAGGCGTGTGCTTGACCCAGGCAATGCTGAACGGATGGCACTCCCAAGGGTTGATGTCCGCAAAGCGCAGGTAGGCGTGAGTGCCAGGCTGCACATCGACAAAGCGAGGGAGGTGGATGGTGACACGCGAGCAATCGCCCGACATCGGCTCGACAATGGCATCGGCCATGGCGCCGCGACGAGAGCACGAGCGGTAGGCATTGAGGACAACGCGGTACAGACGCTCGGCCATCCACAGTAGAATGACAGCAACAATCCATGGCAGCTGAGGGAGACCGCCGGGGAGGGCAGATGTCGCACAGTGCACCCAGACACAGATGAGAATGATAAAGGCCAGCATGATATGCGTGGTCAAGAACGTCTCATAATAGGCATGGCGCAGCGGCGACAGGGAAATGATCACCAGGATAATGAAGGCAATGGTGCCCACCATGCCCGAGGCAATGAAGCGGTCGTTGAGGAACTTATACCCAACGCTCGCCCATCCGCCATCGGCAAGCTGGACAGCCAGCCAGGCCAGGGTATGGACCACGGCCTCAAAGACAACCACGCGGCCGAGCCAACGGTGCAAAAGATTGTAGGTATCAAAGCTAATGCGGAGAAGGCGGATGAGTGGGTTGTTGCGCGTGGCAAAGATCATGAGCGGGATCATGTTGACAGCAGCCAGAGTGCCGGAGCGACCACGCAGTTCAGCGAGGGTGGCCCAACGGTCCGGCTGGGTGTAGTCGAGGAACAGCATGTAGACAAGGTTGCTGACAAGGTAGCCAAGCAGCATCACTGCTTGCAGACGTGTTGGGAGGGTACCCATGTTGAGGGCAGAGGAGAAGCGGATCTCGCGGTTGTGGCGCTTGGCCCCGATCGGTGCATATGTGAGCTGCTTCTTGACCCATGGCATGTGCGACCATTGTGCCTTCTTCCAGTACGTCTGGAACGAGGCAGGCCGCGACATGGCCGAGACGAGGCGCAGTTGCGACCAAGAAATTTCGACGAGTCGTATGCAGAGAATGGTCAGGGCGACGATACCCAGGGTCCACCACAGCACATCCTTAAAAAGCATGTTTTGGACCTGGTTGACGCCGCCGAGACCAGTATCATATTCCGAGATAGGGGCGAAGCTGGTGGCAGCGGAGGCGTCCGCTGTCGTGGTCGTTGCCGACACGGCGTGTGTTGTTTGTGTTGCCGACATATTGTGTGCGGTGTGTTGTGCGATTTGTTGGTAGTGACTGTGAGGCGATCCGGCGCCTGAATATCAATCTCTTTTCGTATTCGACCAGCTGACCAAGGTTGATGTCGTAACGTGTTTCGTGTATCACGTTTGTGAGCTTGAGAAAATGCCGAAAAAGAGAGAAAATCAACCGGTCTTTGAGCTGGTCGGAGGGGGTGACGAGAAATCGGCGAGGATATATGTAGTGGTGATGCACAAACACATCAACCAGGTGAACAAAACGGAAATATTGGACAAACGCTGGACGGCTGAACAAACTTGCTGGGCGAACAAAATAAAAGGCTGCAAATGCAAATAAACGAACGATATGGCGGTTTGTTGAATTGTTATTGAGCGTACAAAGGCATTGTTGAGGCTGGTCTTTGTTTGTCTTCTTCTTTTGAGGGTTTGTGCTTTGTGTAGATGTTGACAAGGTGAACAGTGGTGGCGTAGTGAACGGTGAACAAAGTGAGCTGGCGAGCCGCAAACAATGAGAACAAAAAAGACCGATCCGGACAATAGATGTGACGACAATCGACTGGAGCGAAAATAGTTGTAAAAAGCGGTAAAAGAGAGGCGATTGTTGCTGTCTTTGTCCTGTCGAGATCTGATTGTTGATTTCTGATGTCCCTTATTGGACCTCGAAGATATTAGAGAGATGCAGCCACAATTGACAGACGTCCCACCTCTTGGTGGCTTTTGCTAAGCGAATTTCGAGTATGAAGCCGAATTTTCTTTTTGAGATATCGTAAACTGTGAAAGAAGCAAGGTGTCGTCGTGGCCGTTGTCTTTTTGGGAGGCCCTTTTGCTTCTTCGCTTGTTCGTTTGCCCCTTGGACCTGGATCGGCAAGTAGAACAGCAAACGGGACACAGAGAGGCTCGCTGCACGGTTTCTACCCGTGTTCTACCGCCAGATATGATGCCACAAGAGCAGGAATAAAAAAGCCGATGGCTCAGGAGAGTTGCTGAAAGGACCACAGATGAGTAAAGCTCTCAAAACCAGGAACCGGCCAGAGACACTAAATTCTGGGATGGGCTGTTGTGCTGCGCTGTGCGAGGGAGGCGATCACAGGGCGGCTAACACCGATCGACGATTCCCAGGCGAAGGGAGGAATGGATAGGAGGCCCGGGGCAGGAAAAAGAGCAAAAGAGAGGCGGTGAGAAATGACAAAATTTGTTCAGAGTCGATGGATGTCGTCAGATGCGAGAATTGACCCTTGAAGCGAATTCTGGGGTATCTTGGCGAGAAAGAAAAGTAAATGAAGGTGTTGAACGAGGGGTGTAAGTCGTGATGGCTCGGTGTAGATTGAGATCGCGGGGCGGCGTCGCCAGGTTGTGCGGGCGTCGAAATTCACCACGAAATGAGGCCGATTCACGATCAACAAAGAGAAAAAACAGGAAACTGGGAAGAAGAGAACTGGCTCGACTGTCCAAAAATTTGAGCGAGAAAAGTAGAGGGGTTGGCGGCAATGTCGAATCGACGCAAAGAAGGAAAGAGCGACCGGCGACTGTGTGTTTGTGACAAACTGGGAAGGAACGAGTGTGAAGTCCAGCTTCGTCACACAAAGTCAGAGAAGATCCCGTGACCTGAATAGAGAAACGAAGAATGTAGAAGTGAAGAGTAAAATAAAGAGGCTGAAAACGAAGAAAGAAAATGGAAGAAGAATAAAGTCACGATGCGGATCTGCAGTGTATAAGAGAAGATGCAGGTCGAGAGGATAGGCGCACCATTAAAAGAAAAAGGGCCTGTCCGACGTGGCCGCCCATCACCTTTCATCTCTCGCTTCTGACTTTATTCTTTTATTTTTGTGGCCTCTTCAAGCGGCCGAATAATAAGACAGGACACGCCCGCCTGGATACGTCAGACGGAAAACACGAAGACACACAGAACGAAGGACGAACAGGACGTCAATCCCAGCCCAAGAAGGACCGCCATGGAGCCATAGTCGGCCGATATCCTGGCGGTCTGGCCATCCCTTGTCGTCCTTTTTCATTTTTTCTTCCTTTTTCCTTTTCTCTTCTCCTTCTTCACCCCTTTTCTGGTGACAGTACTTTCGGGGAAACACAGTTGTCTGCAGCTCTTGGCCAGTGAATCCGGCCGATATCTGTGACATGCTACTGCACTTGTGGAGAGCACAGCAAGAACACGAGCAAAAGCGAATAGAAACGAAGAGAAACATCGCCAAAAGGAGCACCGCCAGGGCGGTGCCAAAAGCTTGGTTTGTTTCTAGATCGACGCTGTTCCTGCCGTTGCAGGCCTTTGATTGGCCCGGTGTTTCAGCAGGCCCTCAGGAGTGGTCTTGGACAGTGGTGAGCTGACTATTTGGGGGAGAAATCGTTCTTATTCGCCGCTCGTGGGCCCTTGCAGTTGCTGGTCTCAGGGGTTACAGGCGGCGAACATTGGCGCGCATTTGGTGCCTTTTTGCGCATTTGGGTGCGTTTGTGCCCGTCAGCCTTCCTTCAGTGGAGAGTCGGGAGACCCGCTCTCTCAGCGGCAGCGCCTATGCGAGAAACCATAGGCTGCGGTTGCTCGCTGGAGCGCAGTGAGCGGTGACCCCCGCTGACCGTCAAACGCCACTAACAGCAGTATGTCCATTTTGACCGTTCTGCCATTCTGTCACGTCTTTTGCTTTTGACGTTTTCTCATACGATAATTGACAGACATGGGCAGGGCAGTTAACAATGCATTTTGATTTGGCCATTTAAATGGAAGAGAGTTTGCGTACTTCAGACAGACATCGTGAGCACAAAACATGTGCAGATTGAGTCAGTATGTGGGTAGATAGATTCTCATAATTGTTTCCATTTCTTAAATCCACGGGCAATTAGGTCGTCTTGAAAGGAGGCCGACAAATCCGAATAAAAAAGCCGTTCGATTTTCAAAAAGATAAATATTGAAGAAAAATAAGATATTGTTTTATATATCTGGCTTTCAAGTCCAGCGGCAGAGGTGACTCTTTAAATAAACGGCAAGGCGACATGTGATGAGAGGCCTCATGACTGGAAAGGTTCCTTGTTTCTGAGAGCGGATGAGGCCCGATGCGCACACTTTATTTTCCCACAAGCCCTCCCAAAAACGTGACACGACTGAAAAGAATGCCCAAGGGGCGAAAAGGAACTCACAAGGCTGATCAAACCGACAAGAGTCAAACGGCGAGTGAGAGCAGAGAAAAGCGGCAGGGCCCGTCAAAGGTTGGCCGCTTTATTTTGGTTTGATGCATATTGACGTTATTGACAGGAGACAGGACCACTCAACGCGTGGCATGCACTAAACCAGTGTTCGCCAGGCTGCACCGCGCCCGGTGCCAGTCCAACTGCCAGAATGGAACCTTCTGCAGGGGCCGCTATGCCTCCAAGGGGTCTAGCGCAAAAGAGGCAGCGCGTCTTCCCCTTCTCTCTTGCCCTCTCTTCTTTCCTTCCCCTGCCAGAGGAAGAGGGCGCCGTGTTGACTCAGCCCAGTCATGACCCAGTAAAAGTGCTGCTCCAGTGGGCGGAGCTGCCTGGAAGCTTTTGGTTTTGTGTGGAGATTGGGGTTTGCTGGGAGTTCCTGCCCGCTTTTTGCTGGTCTTGCTTGTTGTTGCTGTTCGTTCTTTCCATTCTTCCATGCAGACCCCAGCATCAGGCCGCAAATAGGGCAAGTGCGCTACCACCAGGCAGGGGCTGGAACTAGCAAACTAGGCCAAAATCCAAGTGAAATGACAGGAAAGAGCGAGTGAGGCTTTGCAAAAAGACGGCGTTGCTGCTCGCCTGCTTCTCACGGGAAAAGAGGAAAGGGCTCCCTCTGCTGCCTCTTTTTTCGGATCTTCTCTGTTCTCGATTTCGTACTCTGTATTTTGCAATCATTGAAAAGCCTCATCGACACGAGTGGACTGCCGACATACCACGACAGCATCCGTAGGCCTCTTTTTCCGACCCCTGGACAACTCTTGGCTGCGGCTCTCTATTTTCACGGTTTTATTTGTTTTCTTTCCCACCCGATTTTGTCATCATCGACACTTTTCGACACTTTTCACCAATTTTTCATCTCTGACTCTCGACGCATAAATCACGGGCTCTAGAAGGACTGTCACGTTCGCTCGTTTCTTCATCGCCTTCCTGTTTTCCCTGCCGTCTCGTATCGCCTGCTGAATCCGCATCGCCTTTTGCAGCGTTTCTCTTCCGCCTCGTCGCCCACTGTCTCAGCCAGCACGAGTCACCTGCCATATATTCTCGGCACACCCTCGACCACGTTTTCCTCCCAACACAGGCGCCCACGAAGCCACTTTGCGTCTCTGAAGCCTCTCGATAGTCTTATACAGCCTTATACACCCTCTTCCAGCGCCGACCATTCGCGATGGCCCGCAATGAGGGCAGCCACTTGAAGCGGCATCGAGTATGTCCAGATTCTGTCCTGCTGCTTTGAACTGACCCTTTCTCTATCTTTCCTTTCCTTTCTTTCCCTCCCCACTATGCCTCGCCGTACGTCGGCCGTGATCGGTTCCCTGTTAACGCGCCTGTTCCGACAGCAGTCCAACGATGCCGAAGTCGAAGCAAAGAAGCCCCGGCGCTCCGGCCGCATCTCCTCCCAGCGCGTCGACTCCTCCGCCTACATGACCGAAGCCAGCGCCATTACCGAGATCGCCACGCCCCGGACACCCGCTGCTGCACCGCCCGGTGCGCGTGATCGCGACAACAAGAAGCAGCAGAACCAACTTCTGACACCCAATACGTTCCTGGCCGTCGATGACTCGTCTTTTTCCGAGCAGCGCTTCAAGGAGCCCACTGCTACACCACCGGGTGGCCGTCCAAGCCAGGTCAACCCTCGTGATGGAAACGGCAGCGGGAGCGGCGACGACGCCGGCTCGTACTCGTCTCCGCCGCAGGACACACAGGCGATGCCCTCGCAGTACATTGATCCGAACTCGGCGCTTTCGGACGAAGTCAAGGACGAGGTCAAGGAGGGCGTCTGGGGCTATCTGATGCCATTGGGCGCGCGCTATGGTGCCAACCACAGCTTTGTTCTCAAGAAGCGGGTGGGCTGCGACGACGACGACTCTTCTTCCTCTGCTTCCACGAAGAAGAAGGGCGGTAAAAAGGGCGGCAAGAACGGCGCTTCGGATGCTCCCTCGTCCAAGGGCTACTTAATAGGGCGCCACCCGGAGTGCGATGTCGTCATTGACGACCCGATCGTGTCGAACCGGCACTGTCTGATTTTCGCCGAGCACAAGGGCCACGATACAGTGGCCGTGATCGAGGACCTGTCGAGCAACGGCACGTTTGTCAACGAGGCGCTCGTGGGCCGCAACCAGCGCCGCGAGCTCAACGAAAAGGACGAGATTGCCGTGCTCGACAAGGCCCGGTTTGTGTTCAGATACCCCAAGGCCCGCACCACCAGCGGCTTCCACCAGCAGTACTCGCTCCAAAACCGGCTGGGCAAGGGCCACTTCGCCGAGGTGTACCTGTGCGTCGAAAAGGCCACGGGCCAGCGGTACGCCGTCAAGATTTTCACAAAGACACCCGGTGTCGAGGACCGCTCCAAGACGGACGGTCTGCAACAAGAGATTGCCGTGCTTATGGGCGTGAACCATCCGAGCGTGCTCTGCCTCAAGGACACGTTCAACGAGAAGAACGCCGTGTATCTGGTGCTGGAGCTGGCTGCTGAGGGCGAGCTGTTCAATTTTATCGTCATGAACTCCAAGCTCAGCGAGAGCGATACACGCAAGCTGTTCAAGCAGCTGTTTGCCGGTGTCAAGTATTTGGTAAGTCAAAACCTGTCATATTTCGTTTTGATAACTCCCACTAACAAGATAGCACGAACGCAATATTGTCCACCGTGACATTAAGCCCGAGAACATTTTGCTCGTCGACCGTGATCTGCACGTCAAGCTGGCCGATTTCGGTCTGGCCAAGATTATCGGCGAGGAGTCTTTCACGACAACGCTGTGCGGCACGCCGAGCTACGTTGCGCCCGAGATTCTGGCCGATGGCCGCCACCGCAAATACACAAAGGCTGTCGACATTTGGTCCTTGGGCGTTGTTCTGTACATTTGCCTGTGCGGCTTCCCGCCCTTTTCCGACGAGCTGCGCTCGCCCGAGTTCCCCTTCAACATGTCGCAGCAGATCCGCAGCGGCCGGTTCACGTTCCCCTCGCCTTATTGGGACTCGGTGGGCGACCCGGCCCTTGACCTCATTGACTCGATGCTCGTCGTCGACCCGGAGCGCCGGTTCACCATTGACCAGTGCATGGCGCACCCCTGGATGAACGAGACTGCTCTCAATGTCAACGACAGCACCGACGGTCTGGTCGGCGGCGTCGCCGGGCTCGCCGTTAACCGCCGCGGCCTGGTGCGCGAGCGCACGCTGCTGAGCGCCCTGAACAAGGTCGAGATCACCAAGATCCCCGGCGGCGCCAACCACGACCCGATCAAGATCTTTAGCAAGAACCCGCTGGGTGGCGGCCACAAGCACGGCAACGGCAAGGAGGCACGGCCGGCCGATAACGCCGACCCGGGCGCTTTCATGGAGCACGGCGAGCGTGGCGACCCTGCTCTGTTCGGCAACGAGAGCAGCGTGTACAGCAAGACGGACGTGGCCTCGGCCAAGGGCAAGGGCAAAGGCAAGAGCAAGCGATAGGACAGCACGCTCTGGGAATTTTGGTATTTGTTTCCTTTTGGCTTGGTAGGGTTTGGGGTGTCGTACTATTACTTTTGGCTGTGACTCTTGACCACGGTTAGCATATTTTTCTATTTGTCCCTTTTCTTTGTCTCTTTTCTTTAATATTTGGCAGGCGTTGGTATTGCTTTGCTGTCTGTACTTCATCATTTCCATTCTTTTTCTTCTCTTTCTTCTCATTTTATTTGGTCTTATTTTCCGCATTTGCTTTCATTTTCCCCACATCCGATGATATATACACAAAAGACATCAAGACGCAAAAGTTATTGTTATTTTCTTGAATTTCCGGGTTTCTCTGGTTCTGGCTGATGGATTGACGGGTTGTTTTCATCATGTATTTTCTTCACACGCATTCATATGAACTCATATTTCAAGGCTTCCTTCTACTTTTGAAAACGATTCTACCAACAAGCATGTCCACTCATGAATAAGGACTGGAGCGTGATATATTTGCCAAGTGGTATTGCATATGTTTCCCCCTTCCACCACTTAGATAGAAATAGGTAGATTTATCCATCACAAACGTCAAGCTTTGCATGTTATCATTAGGTATCGTGTCTCATTATATGCTGGTAAAGCAACGCACCTATATCGTACAACAATCATCATTTTCTCTCATCTTCTCCCGCTCCTCGACCGATCAGACTCCGAGTCTGACTCTGGTGTTTTCGTCCGCTCTCGCCGCCCATTTGACGAGCCATTCCGTCTGTCACTTTCCTCTCCACTATCATCGCTGTCGCTGTTTCTTCGCCGTCTTTTGTCGGGCTGTCTGTCCTCTATGTCTGGGATGTCGCTGTCATCACCATCTTCTTCTTCGTCTTCGTCCTTATTTTCTTCCTCGTCCTCTTCGTCGAGAATGTCGTCAATGTCGCCCAAAGCGCTCACTCTTGGCTCCAGCTTGCCCAGATCCTCCAAGTCTTCGCGCTGCGGCAGCTTCCATAGACTTGTGGCACACACTCGCGATTTGACGAGCAGGTCGTCCACAAACTCGTCCACAAATGTGAGCTGGGTGCCCGCCCTTCCTTTTCTCCTCAGTTTCCGTCGGTCCGCCAGATATGGTTCCAGAGTTGTGTAGACGTCGGCAGCCGGCCGTGTCAGGCGGACGTAGAAGAGAGCAAGCGCTCGCAGGTACTTGAATTTGTCGCCGCCCTGGCTCAGGTATGCCTGGAGGATAGAGTCGTCGGGGGCGAGCTGGAGAAGCTTCAAAGCTAGACAGAGGAAAGGCGTTGGCTTCTGAGTGGTGCCCGTCGTGCCGCCAATGCAGCTCACATGCTCGACGACGCGGTCGACAATGTCGGCCTCGTTGACACCGAAGCACTGCTCCTTCCAGAAATAGCTGTCGACGATGCGCTCGCGCACGGCCTTTTCCATAATCGTGGCCGGGTTGAGGCCGTTGGGCGCGACCGAGACGGACGAGCCGCGTTCATCGAGGAAGCGGCGCTCGTCCGCCTGGTGGAACTCGCCGGAGCGGGACATGTTGGGCGGTGGAGACTAGGCCGTAGCCTTTATGTGAGGAGATAGAGAGAGGGGCGCAGAGACTTAGGATCGCGTGGTGCGCGTCGAGGTGAATGTCGGGATTCAATGTGTGTCGACTTTTTCTGTGACGTCGCTGAAGCTGTAGCTGTCGCGCATGCTAAATCCGCTGTAAGAATTTTGGTGGTGGTGGTGGCCTGGGTGGGGCGAGAATTGGTGTTTATCGATAGTTGCCCGGCCACACGGGTAAATAAAGGGAAGGTTGATGACGGGCCGCCACCAACCACGTTTTGCGCTCGAATAGAACGAAACGGGTAGCGACATTTGGAGAAAGGCCGAGTTTATGTTCCAGAACGGCGCACAAATAATATCTCATATCCCTTCTGTTGTTTAATCTTGTGATCGACGGCATTGACCGATAAACTAGCACCTCAATTTTTGGAAAGCAACAAAGTGCGGTTGGAAAGCACACGACACACCTTTTGATACGATTTCAATTCACGAATAAACGATTCGGCTTTTTTTTCTTCAAACGACACAAAACAATAAACGAATAGACAGTTGAACACACTCACATTTTCTGCCGACATCCGAACATTGTTGAGAATGCTCTTGACGTCGTCGCAGGTCTCGGTTGCGGTCTCGGCAGGCATAGGTAAGCTTCCATTAATCTTCATTCCAGTCGACAATGTTCTCTAACAGCTATTTCTCTTCACGCCAAATTCCAGTCATCCTCTGCACGTTTGCCCTCTTCATCAGCGGCTATGTCTTGCAACAGCGCACGCTGCGCCAGTTGCGGCAGTCGATCCGCATGCCGCGACCCGAACCGCCCAAGATTTTCCTGCCCGACCGCTTCAAGAAGATGACGACCGAGCTGTCGGACGGCACGATTGTGACGATTGACAGCGACGTCGACGAGAACGGCAAGGCGATTATTGTGGCCGACAACGCACCGAGCAAGAGCCAGGCGAGTCCGCTGGTGGGACACAAAGACGACAGCAGCAAGAACAAAGCGAGCACAGACGTCGTCGTTGAAGTGACGCAAAGCCGACCGGGCGCCGAGGACCAGGCACAGCGTCGCTTGACAGACGGAAAGGCAGACGAGATTGTCGTTCCAGCGGCACCGGCGGCACCGGCAGCTCCGGCAAAAGCGCCCGCAGAACCAGAAAAGCCCAAGAAACCCGTCAGCAAGGCCGAACGGAGGCGAAAGATCAAAGAAGAACTGATGAAGATGGCGGCCAACGAGAAGCCTGTCTACTACCAGCGGCGGCTTTATTGATTTCGGCTTTTTACGGCACTTTCATAACGACTCATCTGAATGCGATTAGGCGGCTATTTCACTTTTATCTACAGTTCACATCGTTTTTGGCTATTCTGATTTATGGCGATTTACACGACACACGCCTTCTGTAACACTACTTGTTTTTGGACTTATGCTTTTGGATTTTCACGTTTTTGGATACAAATATATTTCTCGCGACGCATTGCTTTCATTTATCGCACTCATATTTCCTCATTTTTGTGAATTACGTCGTGTTTGTGAAGCTCACATGTGAGTGTCTTAGTACGGGATACGGCAATATCGCTGTATCGGATCTAAAGTCGACCCACTCTCTTAGCATCACCATTTTTTGGGAAACCTCATGCGACGTCAACTTTTATGGATAGATACCCCACGGCGACCAATTGGCAGTACAATTGTTGCCGATTTCGCTCGACTACACACACTCAACATGAACCCGGTATTACCACAACGGCTGTGGCAGCCGGCGGCGCGACGGCTAGCTGCAGCAGCCAAGAACGGCACTAAACCGGCAGCAACCGGGATCTGTCGTCGCGCGATTGCTACAGCCCCGACAGCTTCCTGGGCGACCTCGAGTGCATGCAGACAATGCCTGCGCCAATTGACTTCCTCGGCGACCGCCCGCCGCAGTCTGCGCTCCTCCTTCTCGACAGTTGCCGCCCGCCGCCGATCACAGCAAAAACCGCCCGACGAGCCCTTGCAGCCGGCCGACGACCCAAACTTTACCTCGATTCTCGACAACCCGCCCGAGCTTGTGCGGTCCGGCGGCAAGAGGCACGGCCCTGGTCTGATTATCCTGGCGCTCATTCCGATCACAGCCTTTGCCCTCGGAACGTGGCAGGTGTTCCGTTTGCGGTGGAAGACGGATCTGCTGGCCAAATGTGAAGATCGGCTCGTGAGGCCGCCCCTCCCTCTGAACCCGGAGAACGTCGCCGACGCCGTTGCGCACTCGCAGGGCAAGTCGGCCGATGGTGTCGAGGGCGAAGGCGCCATCGACTTTGACTACCGCCGCATTGTGGCCGTTGGCACGTTCCGTCACGACCAGGAAATGCTTGTTGGACCGCGTGTGAGAGAAGGCGTTGCTGGCTACTTTGTCATCACCCCTCTCGAGATTGTGGACCCGAGGAACCCAGATGCGCCCGTCCAGGAAAAGACGACGATTCTGGTCAACCGCGGCTGGATTTCGCGCGAGCAGAGGAGCCAGCGCGCGCGAGCGCGGGCGTCTCCCGCGACTCTTCCTCGGGGGCTCGTAAGAGTCGAGGGCATGCTGCGGGCGCCGTGGAAGCGCAACTACTTTACGCCCGAGAACCGCCCCGACAAGAGCGAGTTTTACTTTCCGGATGTCGAGGGCATGGCCAAGCTGACGGGCAGTCTGCCTGTATGGGTGGAAGTGACAATGGGTAAGTTGCATTCTTCACCTATTATTATTATTTATTACTTCGCACTTGTGAAATGGGTATCATTCTATCGACGACGACAACGCTAACAAGACAGAACCTGATCTGCTGCAGGTGTACGATATGGAGGCCAAGGGCGTTCCCATTGGCAAGCCTGCCGAGGTCACTCTCCGCAACAACCACGCCCAGTACATCTTTACATGGTAGGCCTTTCCTGACTCCAATCCTGTCTTTTCCTCATGTGCCGCTCGTTCTAACTCCTTGCAGGTACAGCCTGTCGTTGGCGACGTCCATCATGCTGTGGATGGTCACCAAGAAGCCGGCGTCGGACATCAAGAGACGTGTCCGTCTGAACAAGAACTGGTAGACACCGGACCTGTAAATGCTAATGTAAATGAATGCAAATAAACTTCTCTCAAGATAAGACCTTGAGATCCATCCGTAGAGTGCGTCCTTCATGTGACATCCTCGGCCCGCTTCTTGGCTATCCGGCCAACTCCCGAGAGGCGCTGTGCAGATGGCTTCTTCTGTGACCGGCGCTTCAGAGCGGGCACATCCGGAATCATACGTAGCTCCTGTAAAAGCTCACGGGGGAGCATGCGCTGTGCCAGCGAGAAAGGCGTGACAGCCGCATTCACTTGCCGTTGTCTGTCTTGTTAGTAGAGTAAAAGTAAGTAATCGTGCAAGAAGTGTACTCACCTTCTCATCAGCAGGAGAACGTCGCTCTCGTCAATCGTCTTGCGGCCGGCGTGCTTGGCGTACCGCTGCAGATCCACGCCGACCTGCTCAAAGAACCAATCCGACGCCGTACTCAGCGCCGCCACGGTCTCGGGGCTCAGCTTGGCCTTGCCTGATTTCGAGGAGGCGCCGGAAGACTGAGCAAACGTCTGGGCAATGCGTTTGACTACACTAACCGGAAGCGAAGGGTAGGGAATGCCGTGGGACGACAGCTTGAGCCGCTTCTTTCCGCCGACGCTCTTTTCTTGTGCTTTTCCAATGACGCCGACCGCATTGCCAGCAGCATCGTGTGCAGAGACGGCGACATCCTCGGTGCCATTCGCGTTGTCGTCGTCGTCGTCCCAAAAGTTGCCGCCACCACTTTCGTTGCCGCCGCCGTAGTCGTCGAAATTATCGCCGCCAAAGGGAGCGCCAAAATCTATCCCGTTTTCGTTGTCGCCATTGTTCAACAGGCCAAGGCTGTCTTCGCCGTCTCCCTCCAACAAGACGGTCGTCCCGAGGGTCCGGTCGGGCGACTGCTGCCCCATCATAAAGGTCGTCTCGTTGCCGCCGTCCAGGCCCAGGTCGATCAGGCCGAACCCGCTTTCGCCGCCGGCGTCAATGCCCAGACGGGCCTCGTGTTGCTCGCCCGTGTCCGAGTCAACCCGCTCAAAGGTCAGGTCAGCACCAACTCCCGATTCGCCTTCACCTGGCACCAGATTGTCAAAAGCGCCCTCGGGGAAGAATGCCGACGGTTGGTTGTCGTCGCCCGCCACATCACCTTCTTCGCCACCACCTACTCCCCGACCAAACTCATCCATGTAGTCACTCATCCGCATGCTGCCTAAGCTGCTGCGCATGCCCAGACTCGCCCGTGAGAACCGCCGCGCCTGCAGCAGCTGTTCCTGTGTGGCTGCCCGCCGTGCTAGCTCAATCGACCGCTGTGTAAAGTTGGCCAGGTCGGCGTCTGCGTCGGCCTCGGCGTCGTCGCTATCGCCGCCGTTTTCCAGAATGAGTGACCGGTGTGGCCGAAGATCGTCGTCGTTGTCGTTGTCTTCGATATTGAGTGACATGCGAGGACGGTCCAGCGGCAGCGAGTCGTCGTCGTCTTCCAGGCCGGGAATGTTGAGGAGCGTCCTCCGCCGGCCAACAGACGCTGTGCTGCTGTCGGCGTGTGCAATTGCATCCATCTCCATGTCGATATCCAGAGGCTGGCGATGCCGCCGCGACTGTTCTGCGCTCCCTCCACTTCCCGGTGATGACGACGCAATCGGCTGTGACGTGGGTGCGAGCCGCCGGCTCAGGTTTCTGAGCAAATCCCGCGGCGAGTCCCGCAGCATCCGCCCACTCTTCCGCCGACTCTGTCTCTGCCGCCCGCCCGGCGTAAAGATGGCTGTGCGGCGGCTGTCGAGGGCGAGGCGCGCGGCGCGTGCATGCGGCGTGCGGCCGGCCGTGCCAGGTGTCCTTCGGCCCGTGGCGACCTTTGTCGCCGTGTTTGGTGTTCGATATGTGCCGCCAACCGAAGCTGGGCCGGCGCTGCTGAGAAGTCTGTTGTTTTCCTTGCCATTGTTTCCTTGTCCGGTCGTCGGCGTCTGCACGGCAGAGCCCGCGCCGCGAGGGACGGAGCCTCCCCTTGGTGTACTCATCGCGACGCGATTGTCGAGAAGTTTGTGGATCGCATGCGTTGACGTCGATGGGTGAATGGCAATGTGTTGTGGAGAAGCCGTTTTGAGTTCTGATCCGAATGCAGGCGCAATTGCCAATTCGACTTCGGACTTGCAGTTTGTTTGCGGTGTTGGTTGTGGTTGAGTCGTGCCTTCTGCTTTGGGGGACGCGTCGGGCAAGGCGCGTCGACATGCCAGCAGACCACATGGTTTTAGTGGGGTACGGTTGGGCCCATTAACACAGAACACAGCTAAGCTACAGCACTTATCCGATAAGCGATAAGCCAACGGCCCGCCAACAGCAACGGCCAACAGTGATACAAGATGGGAAAGAGCAACCAACGAAGTTGTCTACTCTTAGTCTTTCCTCACGACATGCAAATACCTTGCTTCACATGAAAACCAAGCTCCACCGGCATGTCATGGAACTTTCCGCGATACTTGATATTTTTCTCCATTTTTGATATACCCCCTGATGCCTCGCATCTCCTGTTCGCCAAGCCGGACCTTCTGAGCCCCGTGGACTGCGTCTCCATAGTCAGGCACAAAGAACATGGCTAACATGCCTCTTCTTTGTTCCAGCGGCCCCATCCACGTTTTTTGACGACAGACGGCAGCGGTCAGTCTCCAAAACAAAGACAGCTGTCGAGGCTAACGAGGATAGACAGGTACAAGCGCGGGTGCAGGAACAGATGAGAACAGAAACTGGCATAAACACAGGCATAGGCACAGACAGTCCTCCACTTCAATCCCCACCGGAGCACGTTTTATTTTACGACACTCCCATGTGCGGATGGTGCAATGCCATCGCGCTGGGATATCAGGGCGCGAATTCACAACAAGGCAAAGACGGAGAGACGCAAAGACGCAAGACGCAAGGGAGAGACAAACCACAGGTTGGCTTGTGTTTTGCTGCTTCTGCGACCCATTTCTTGGACCTTTTTTGTTGCTGCTTCTGCTAGAATTTTTGTGCACAGACACAGCCCTCAGCCGATAACCGGACTTTTCAAAGACATCTCAAAGACACAAAAGACAGCAAAGACGACAGATGTGCAAAGGTTCAAAAGAAGTCTCTTTCGTGTCTTTGGTTTGCAAAGACGATTTTTCTGGACAGCAGGAATATGTCAAAGACGGACAAGAGAGAGAGAGAGAGAAGTCCATAGGAAGGCGCCCTTTCACGAGAAACCCTTCTCTCGAAACCTCCAAAGGCCCCTTCTTGTCTGCAGCATTCTGAAACGGCCAATCACCAGCTCCGGTTTTCCGCCATGACAGACGGGCGGGTCACTTTCAAGTCATTCTTCTGGTCCTTCTTTGGCCAAACTCTCTTCTCTCCCTTTCATCCTCTCTTTTACCCTTTGGCTTCTGCGATCAGGCGCCATTTGAGGCACCATGTGTGTCAAACATCGTGCTCCTCTGGCCAGAGAGTGTGTAAAACGTAGGTAAAGGGGGGCACTCCAAGAAGTAGGGGGTTCCAGCAGAGAGAAACATCGAAACAGCGAGTGAGGGGACACACAAACACACACAAGGGGGAAGGAAGCATCTTGCAAGTGAGATGCATCTTGGTAAGTATATCACCACTCATTTTTCATGCAAAAATACATCCGTCTCGCAGCGTGCCCTCTTACCGGCCCATTCCAAGGCCGAAACACACGATCGATCGAGACGTCAGTCGACAAGGGGGTGTGCCTTTTGTTACCATTTGCCATTTCACAACCGTTCACAGATTTCCACGGCCATTCACGTCACTCACAACCAACTTTGTCGCCTTTTATCCTCTTTGGAACCTTTTCTTTCACGGCTCGATCAACATGGGATTCTTCCTCTTTCTCCCTTTCTGCAACAAATCCCATGTTGCTCTTACTCACTCAGTATTACTACACAACTCCGTCTCGACCCTCCGCTGCCCATTTCCCCTTCTCCAAGTCTCCCTGTAACACTTCATCCGTCCATAATGGGCCGTTTTGTTTCGATCAGATACCATTTGCTGCTTGCCATCCGGTCGATCAAAGAGGGATCAAAGCGGTGCAAAGGACCGTTCGGGCACGGAGGCAAGTTCATTGGCTCTTGGCTCTTTGGATTGGGGTTGTAGATATTGCAAGACGGCGTGTAGGGTGTGAAAGTCAAGACCGCTTGCCTTGCTTTCTATTCCTCGAACTCTGCATGTCCCTCACAAGTCGGGATTGATATCTGAATTGGCCTGTGATTTGTGTGTTTTAGCAGTCCTACGCCGTGGCAGCCTGGGAGCTCCAGCGCTTCCAGCGAGTAAGAATGCCCCAAACTCCCCAAACTCGACCCACACTCGCTGAAGCGCGGGCCCCAGAATTGGCAGCGCCGTCCCGTAGCCAATCCTCGCCAGTTTGGGAAGACCCAAAAACCAGCAACCGCGATCCAACTGAACCACCAGAGAGTCCTATCAGCGGGGGCGCCCCTTCCACCCCTCGCTCTAGCCACTAGGCCCAGGCCCTGGTTCCTGCCTAGGAAGCTAGGACACCACACCGTTCTGCCCCTTCCTGTTTTTGCTCGTATTTGGAGGTTGGGGACTGTAGCGCCTGCCGTTTTCCCCTCGTCTGGTCGCTCTTTCTCGGAGCATGGTCTGGTCGCACCTTCTCCCATCAATCAATCAGATCAGAAGCTAGCAAGAACGACCGTCTCTCCTTCCCCCGTCACCGCCAACCATAATTCTGCCCCCTTTCCGCCTTCCGCTCGCCGCCCTTTTTGCCCACCCAACCTATTACTCTCTCTCATCTCTCCGTCCTCTCCTCCCCTCTTCCCATTTCCTCGTTCAGCCTCAGCCTCTCGTCGACGATCACGAACGACACATCGTCCCCGTGTATTTTTTGGAAACTCCGTTACCGCATTCAATTATCGACGACAAAAACGTGCCGCCCACCGCAACAATCGCACAAAGCTTACTGCCGCACAAGGTACGCTGCCCTCTCTCCTTTCCCCGCCTCGACATCTTGTTATTGTTGCTGTTGCTCTGCTCGGGGCCGATCACAACAAAACGTTGCTTTCGTCTCGTCTCCGCTTTCTTGCTCCGGGCTTTTCTGCCTCTTCGTCTGTTGTTCGGGTGAGGCCGTTGTCCTGCCGTCTCAAGCGGCTGTCTTTCTTTCGTTGTCTCTTGGTTGTTGTCTTCTTGTCTGCCGTTCCTCTTCCCCAGCTTGCTTTCTCCCGTCTCCATCTCGTTCACTCCGTTTCCCAGCTTCACATGCACAATGTCCCTCACCTCGTCTCCAATCCTGTTCCTCTCATCGCAAGCACCGAACCTATGTCCAGCTTGATATCTCTCTCGCATAGATACTCGTGCTGTGCTGCCCACCTCTCGCACTATCTCCCTTGACCGTCCTGTCCCAACATCTCCCACCCAAGCGTGTCAAAACGCTGAAACGACCTGGTTCGTGCTCTGCCTGTTGCTACATGGTGGTCCCAGAAACTGCTTCTGCTTCTGCTTCTGCTTCTGCTACCTTCTCCCCTCGGCATGGTCCCTCTTTCTGCTCTCTGCTTGCTTCTCTATCTTTTCGATCCCCTGTGCAGATTTGCACTCTGCCTGTACCATTCTGGCCCCCTCAGCTCCACTCAGCTCCATTCCCAAACTGTTCCATCCCCCTTCCATCGCCGAATCCACCGGCAGCCTCCCCTTCTTTTTTTCTAACCCCAAAGGCCCCAAGGCTGTTTGCTGTTTGTCAGTATTACGACACATCTTGCCTGAGGTATCGATCTTCGTATCTCAAGGTGAATGCTGCTCGACACCAACTCCCTGGCACCTTTTACTCTTTATGCTCTCTCTGCTCTTCACGCCAACCCTTCCTCTTTCCCCTGCCCATCTGAATCTGCTTGCCCTCGCCCCTGGCCCTAACACCACTATCTTACACTTTACCTAACAGAAGCGGCTCGAGCCACGTTTAGTGCACCGGTCGTCGCTTTACTCTTCCCCACTGTTCGTTCATTCTTCCGCCTTTCCCACCCATCCCAAACCTGAACCTGACTCTCCCAGGGGACTTTGTCCCCCTGCCCTGTTTTTTCGCTTCCCCATTAAACCCCCATTGGAACAAAACGCTTGCATGCAGTGCGTGTTTGTGTGGTGTGTGCAAAAATAGGGAGGAGAACAAGAAACCCAGAAAATATGGGGATCGCAAAGGGATAACAAAAAGAGAGACAAGCCAAGACAACAGAGAAGGAGGGTCGGAATAAAAGCGATCCTAAACCCGCAACGAAGAGAGGGAACCACTCAAGATTCGAGTCGAGATTCGAGAACCTTTGAACCTGATCCTGAACTTCAACCTGAACCACATTACATTGAAATGTCATAAAACTGGAACTATACCTGAGTCCTAACACCAGCTCTCTTTCCGCAGCAGCTCCTACCTTTTCTACCACCTAAAAACCACAGACCGCATCTCGACCGCAGACCACAAACTACCCGATAGCCCGCCACCGACCTTCTCTTTGCAGCCAAGTTTGATCTGCCTCGCTCGCTGCCACTCCCTCCCAAGCATACACATACACATATAATCAGATCCAGCGAAGGTCGACTTTTTCAAGCATCGAATTGCATTCTCGAGATTTCGACTTACTTCACCGTACTTTCTCCTCTCGCCTCTCGCCCTCACCAACCTCCTCAATACCCAAACCAGACAAATCGGTGTCTAAACAACCCACAAACAAATACTCAAGATGGCAGCTCCCGGTGTTCAGTCTTTGAAGGTGCGACTCCCACTACAACCGATAGCGGATTCGGAATGACGGCCGTAATGACGACAATACAATTCTCTGGCCGCAATATCGAGCAAATCGCTAACGAGAATTCTTTCTATACAGTGTGTCGTGACGGGTGATGGTGCCGTCGGCAAGGTACGTTTACTCCATTCTGCCCCTCCTAACTGCTGTTACAATGCTACGCTTCTTTTGGTAGCCTCGTCTTCGTGGCAACTTGGCTAACTCTTGTTCAGACATGTCTTCTTATCTCTTACACAACAAACGCCTTCCCCGGCGAGTACATTCCTACCGTTTTCGACAACTACTCGGCCAGTGTGATGGTTGATGGCAAGCCCATCAGCCTGGGCCTGTGGGATACGGCCGGTCAGGAGGATTACGATCGTCTGCGCCCGCTGTCGTACCCTCAGACGGATGTTTTCCTGATTTGCTTCTCCATTGTCAGCCCCCCGTCGTTTGACAACGTCAAGGCGAAGGTACGTTCCACCATGACATACATATACACAACCAAATAAGACGGCCCAAAACTAACAGTAGCAGTGGTACCCCGAGATCGACCATCACGCACCGAACGTGCCCATTATCCTTGTCGGTACGAAGCTGGATCTCCGTGAGGACCCCGCGACGATGGAGTCGCTGCGCCAAAAGCGCATGGAGCCGGTGTCGTACGACCAGGCACTCATGTGCGCCAAGGAGATCCGGGCGCACAAGTACCTCGAGTGCTCGGCCCTGACCCAGCGCAACCTCAAGAGCGTCTTCGACGAGGCCATCCGGTAGGTCAACACGCCCCACGTGCTTTTTGGAAATGTACCTTGCTAACTCATTCGTCCAGTGCTGTCCTCAACCCCCGGCCCGTCCAGCAGAAGCAGAAGAAGTCCAAGTGCTCCATCCTATAAGCCAGTCGTCAGCATATGATGTGTTTGGCTGGGTTGAAGAGATGATGTGCACATACGGCGGCAACGACGATATAAATGTTATTGCGAATGCGACGAAAGATAAAAGCGGCAGCGGCAGCGGCAGCGAAGATGACAGGCGAGATCACGACGACGAGCATGGCCTTCTTGACTCTTGCTGGCCCTGCCCTTCTTCTCCCGGATCGCGGGATCCCGGGCTGCGAGTAGAGTGGATACCCCTCCTTTTTATATATGTTTGATTTTTGGACTCTACACGATACGCATGCGCGGGGCATGCGTCCTCCTTTTTTGATTGATGCCTTTACTGCTACAAATACCGCCAGGGCAGTGAAGGCTCGTGAAAGATAGAAAACATTGGGTGGTGGCACGATATTGGAAAGCAGGAGTGTGCTACTCCTGTCTCTTTGTGTCGCCCTCTCATTCCTCTTTTCACTTTTCCATTTCATGATTTCTGCGCTTTTCTGATCCTTTCTCATCCTTTTTTCCATATTTTTGTTGTTTTGCTTGTTTTGTTATTTTGTTTTACAAGGTGTCGGTCATTTTATGCGTATTTCGTCATATACTATTTTCTGGATTTCATGAAACGTCTATTTCTCTCTATTTACCTCGCCCTCCTCTTCTTCTCCAAACCCGCCTATATATGACGTACATAGCCCATAGTTTACAGTTGTTCCTGTTATTTTCTGTCTTGATCTTATGGCGATGTGTCTTTTTAAGAAATGTTCCTAGGACCTACAATCTTCCCAGCTGGAAGAGGATGTTTACTTCCTGTCTTTTAGAGTGAACTCTCACATGTACAATGTGCCACATAGAGAAAGAACGAGGCAAAGGGCAAGGGATAATGCAAGGCTTTTAACTATTCAAACAGAATAAAAGGAAATGTAAAATAACTCCATGAGAACAAGAATTAGTCCGTTACGCCTCTATAAAATCAACCGCAATGCTTTTAACAGTGGTGTTTCCCACCACTTAGTAGAACAGAATCGAAATAGGCTTGGGTGCGTCCTTGGGCTTCTCTTCGCCCTCGGTCTCGTCCTCCGTCTTGTAGCGCGCCTTGATCTCCGGCCGCGACAGCCACCGCATCACGGGCAGCACCGTATCTGGCATGTCCAGCACGCCCCGCTTCTTCTGGTCAATGTGCGAAGCGTCCACCACAATGCGCCGCAGATGGGCCACGGACAAGGCACCATTCTCCATCAAGTCGATGAGTCTCGCAGGCGTTCCCACGGCCAGTCCTGTGCGGTGTTTCTGCAAAAACTCTACCGCCTCGGTGATCTTGATGTGCTTGGCAAACAGCTTCGCCACGGCATTGTTCTTGGTGCCAAACGCCCGCACAGAGCGCACGAGATCGGCCGCCCGCATGCCGGCGCCCGTCACGACAATCGTGTGCGGCGCGCCTTTCGCTTCGGGGGATGTGTGCAAAATTTGTTTGCCCTTGCCTTTGCTGCCGGGCTTGCCCGTTTCTGTAATGGGTGCCATGTCCTCCAGGAAATCGGCCAGGTTCTCGAGTGTCCGGTCCTTTTCGTAGGACGACGAGTCGACAAAGGCTGTGCGCGGCACGCTGAGGTCCGCCAGTTCGACAGGACTCAGGTCGCTGCCGTAGCGTTTTGTCTGCCGGGCGAGGTAGGCGGCCGCCAGGTCGGCGTCCATGCGCGCAAACGAGCGGTTCAGCGCCAGGTCAAAGTCGAGGTCGGCCTCGTCGACCGCGTTGGCACTTCCTCTCCCTCCTCCACTGCCCTTGTTCGCCTCCTTGGCCCGCTGCTTCTTGGCCTTGAACTTGGCGCGCTTCTCGGCCGCGCTCAATGGCGCCGCCGGCGTCTGCTTCGGTTTTGTCTCCTTGTCGCCGTTTTCTCCCTTATCATCCCTCCTCTGCTTCTTGGCCCGCGGGCGGCGCTCGCTGCCTGGCGGCGGCACGAAGCCGTTGACGTTGTCGTTGGCCGGGCCGGAGCCAAAGTTGTGGGAGTTGGCGTCGTCGCGTTTGCGCTTGCCCTGGAAACCGCTTCCGCCGCCGCCGCGCTTGAAGGGCGGGCGGGTCGGCTTGGGCGGTTCCGGAGGCGGTAATGGTTGGCGGCCGGACATTGTGCGGGTGTGTGAGGTGTGTTGTCGAGGGTTGTGTCGTGAAGAGAGGAGCAAATGGGTGTCCTATTTTCTTAGGAACTTGTCTCTCCAAATTGGTGTCGATTTTTTTTCTTTGTACTGCCGGATTAAACTTTGCAGATCAGGAAGGCGGTGAGATATCTCTTCAGGGACGTGTTCTGGGCGGTCACTAAAATACAGTGGCACTAATAATACCAACAGCACCTGGGCCAGCTAACATGACAGCGCTGCCGGCCGGCAAAAAGCATGTGCAATTAGCACTTTACACGAGGCCAAACCCCACATGCCATCATTGATAACTCAAGCTTTTGCTCCATCGTCGACATTCTTTGCTCGTGTCTTTTTTCCACAACCTGTGACCAGAAATCTCCCAAATGGGAAATATGGTTAAACATTCGAGAACGGGTCCAGAAGGGCTCCATAATGTTTGCGTTACAGTTCCAAAGCCTCGGAGTATGAGAAACCAGAATACATAAGCAGATTTAACCAGTCGGATAGAAACAAAACTTCAGGATAAACACCAGATGAGTCAACAAACTGGACAATCACGATAAGATAGATCCAAGTTTCACTCAGATTAACTAATAAACTTCAAGATCGGATCAGGATGCATTACAAATACTGTCGAGATCAACAGATCATGTAAGCTGGTGGACCACAGATCGATTTGCTGTCGTCAGCAAAAGCCACAAGTTCACTTAGATGATAACATTGTTGCATGAAAGAAGCATTAAACTTGCAGCCTGTCACAAAAGCTTGAAGTAGGTCCAGATTTTACATTGTCCGGAGCTGATGAGCTTCCCCGCGTATTGGACAGAAGAAAGTAACAATGTGAGATTAGCAGCTCGGATCCGATTTCCGCCCAGTTGGGGTCGGCAAAGCTTGTAACTGTGCAGCTTTGGCAGTCCAAGCAGCTCAAATGTTCACGGCAAGCTATCGTTTATTGTCCATCTTGATTATCAATCATATGATTTCACATCTTGTCGTAGATCGTTGATGACTTGCATCAATTTCCACTTCTTACATTTTTGTATTTTTAAGCTTTTGTCTTTTGGCAGGTTATCAGAATAAACCGGCGGGGCGGGCCTGACAAGGCTCCGTCTAAAGTCTTGTCCCGGGCCGTTGTCTTGTCATTGTCTTCTCGTTGCCGTACTGTCTCGTTTTTGTTTGCTATTACGGTATGTTGTCGTCAGTCGTTGTTGATTGTCTTGTTTCTCGCCTCCGGATCGGCTATAGCCACTGCACTGTAAATGCCACTGGCAGCCAGGCGCCTCCAAGCCGGCACCGAGTTGTTAAAGTGGGATTTCGGCGGGGTTCTGCACCTTCCAACGGGGCGGCCAGACCGTCACATTCGAAAGTACTAGCCCGAAAAGGAAAGAACTTACGACCACAGGCGCAGAAAACGAGAGCAAAGAAAACCAGAGCAAAGAAAAGGAAAGGCTGTGCTGCAAAGACGGAAGTCAACAGCGGCTCGCCCGCCCCTAAAACATAAGGCTGACGTCTTTGAACGGCATTTTTGTGAAATTTTGACAGAAAAGAAGAAACCTTACAGACCTGCAGAATCGGGGAAGAAGATACGACCCTATTCCTTCCTTCTTCGGAGCATCGCCGGTTGTTCTTGCCTCAAGTGCCCTACACAGATTTCCCCATCTTATTTTTATTTTTTATTTCAGATACTTTTTTCACCTCCGACTCATAGTCTTGACTCCTCAGTATGCTGCAGTTCATTGCCGAATCGATCTTTCTCTTCGTCTTCTACTTTTCCTTCTTCTTCGGATCGTTTCTAGTCGCCCGCCGCACCCGTTTATATATTCCAGTCGCCATCATCGACTTTGCCAGTCTCTGCTTCTTTCTGTCCCCAGCATCTACCACGTTTGCCCAGTCGCTCTTTCCGTCTTGGCTTTGAACTTTTGAACCTTGGCTCTTTTGCCTTCCGCCTTTCTTGATCGGATCTTGCCTTACCAAGTCTTTCTTGGCCAAACCCACCAACGGTCTAGACAGTCGTTCTTGCCCACCACGCCGGTCTTGCAAAGCTACTCAGTATTACAGCTCCGTCGCTGCCCTACATACACTACACACACTACACAAGATCCTTAGTCAGAAATATTTGGACTCGACTACTTCCACATCTCGACGTCTCCTCGACCAGGCGAGCTTTCTTTTCTTCCTTCAACCTCACCAACTCCCGCAGACGGCCATAGTCATCGAACATGGCGCCGCAAACAGAAATCCCAGTGGTATGTATTGATTTTTCTTGATCGTATTGCGTCTCCAGTCTCACACAGCTGCTAACATCTTCTCAGGCCGCCAATGTATTAGGCGTAAGTTTTTCCGATTTTTTGGAGGTGTCCGTTGGGCATCCCAAGTGTTGCTTTCGAACTCGGCCGCGTGACCGGAACGAATGCAACGAAACCAAAAGTCATTACCTTTGCCGAAAAACCCCATTACTAACATTTTATCTTTTTCTCGCAAACAGACAATAGGCACAGGTAAGACTTTCTTTTATATTCTTGTGTTGTTGCCTCCATCCTATCAGATATCAGAATCAGTGCTAACATCCATTTACAGTGTAAGTGACAAACTGCCCGTGACACAAAGCCCTGTACTCGACCTTGTATGACAACAAGGAATAGGAACGGGATGTGTACCGAAGAACTTTTGATGACTTCGAGTCACCTCGAGGCAACTTTGTATGACTCGGATAACTGACATGTATTTCCGCTTGCAGATTTTGGTGTGTTCAGTTGATACCTCAGTAAGTTGGCCCAAGAACCCGGAAGGACACCGCGACCTCAAATACTAACACATCAAGAATATGGACAAACTGGCGGACGAAAAAGACAGACGGCCTGCCGGCCATGATGATGTTCCTGTGGGGCGTCTGCGGTGTGCCGTTTGGTGCCTACGCCGTCATCCAGAACTTTAATATCCCGATCCAAGTCCAGCCACAAGTATTCATGGGCCTCTGCCTCATCAGCTGGTCCCAGATTCTGATCTACGGCAACGGCTGGTCCACCAAGAAGGCCGTCGCCGCCGGCATCACCCTCGCCATCCTCTTTGCCGGCATCGAGGCCACCCTCATTCTGACTCTCCGGCCCATCTACGAACGCGGCAACGAAGCGCCGGCCCTTGTCGTCGGCATCATCGCCTCCATTTTCCTTGCTGCCGGTCTGGTTCCGCCCTACTTTGAAATTTACAAGCGCCGTGGCCGCGTCGTCGGCCTCAACTTTGTCTTTCTCGCCATGGACTGGAGCGGCGCCTTCTTCTCGCTCATGGCTCTGGTCGCACAAAACACGTTTGACATTCTCGGTGGCGTTCTCTACATTATCTGCGCCCTCCTCGAGATCGGCATCTTCTTGTCCCACATCATCTGGCTCATCCGCACCCGCAAGCTCCGCAAGCGCGCCAAGGCCGAGGGCAAGACGTTTGACGAGCTCGCCGACGAGATCATTGCCGACGTCGGCGCGGACAATTTCCCCTTTGCCGAGCGCCCGCTGCACCCCTTCTTCACGTCCGCCTGGTGGCGCAACCGCCTCAACGGCAAGCACATGAAGCCCGATGCGCTGGACCTGGCCGCTGCCGCCACACGGCGCAACGACGAAGAGCAGGCCCAGGGCGTTCCCGCGGAGAACGTTGGTGATATCCAGGAGAAGGACGCGAGAAAGACGCAAATCACCTTTGACCCGTCCACCGCAACAACGACTTCGTCGCCACCAAAGACGGCCGCCACGGACGGTGTCAGCCTGTCCCGCTCCTGCAGCGACAGCGTGGCGCCGACACAATGTGGCGAGGTGGATACAGAGTTTGACGAGAAGCGGTAGAGATACACGAGAGCCCGGAGGGTTGTACATATTGGAAAGTGATGTAATGGCGGGGCTTTCTTTTTGTCGTCTTTAGATATTCTTGTTTCTGTTCGGCATTGCGAAGCATACCCCGTGCGATGTTAGTACATATTCTTGTTTAGAGATGCGTTTCGTCTAGATCTAGAGATGATAATAAACTTTAAAATAATTATTATAAACTAGTCGTAATATGTATTTGCTTTACATGCAGGTTTTTATTTATTATTAGTGTGCTGTATTTCATTTATTGATTTTATTTTTCCTAAAAAAAAACCTTCCCTAACGTGAATATTTAAGGTATTTCAAGGGCACAAATGCTCTACAGAGAATCTACAAAACAATATTTACACACCCCCACGGCCCTCACGATGCATGTCAGTAGCCGTGACACCGAGACGCGCCCCGATACCCTGCATTTTCTGGCCCTCACACATCATGCCCGGAATTGTTTATTTACACTTGAACGGCAGAGGTCAAAGCACAACAGTAACACAAGTTGATAGCATGGGAAAGGGTAAGTGATTTTCCCCCGACATCCTGGATAACTCAACACGGAAAACATGGGGCATGACAGGTGGCAGGTAGCTGGAGTTTTTGGTTTTCTCTACTTTATATGCAGATGCCCCAAACTGTTTTGGGGTTTGGTCTACTGGCGATAGCCAACGCCGACTCGCCGTCTTGACGGGTGACGGGTCTGTCGATAGTCTTATTGTGCACTTTTTATTATTATTGTTCCGATTCCTCGATGTCTTGAGCAAGCCTGGCTAGGCAGCATGGGTTGCAGTTTGATTTAGGACAGACTAGGAAAAGCGAAGCGAGGGTTTGTCGGGAGTCGAATTGATCGACATGAAATGAGGAAAAACTTGTGAAAATGCAAACCAGAAAGCCAAGAGATTGACACGGGCAAACAAACTGAAAGGATTGGCCAAGAATCGATATCAGGCATGTCGACTCTTTCCCCGCGTTTTTCCATTACTCTTCTGCAACATTATTTTCAGGTTCGTTTTCCCATTTTGGATAACCGGCCACAGGGAGCATGCCTTGTTACTTTTGCCTTGTGTCAAGAAATGAAAATAGGCGGACCTGAGCGCAAGATGGCCTGCGCATTCTGGCGAAAATCAAAGAGAGACCTGGCAAAGTCTAGATGTCTAGCCTTGGACCATCAGCCGGCCTCCCGCGATCTAGACTTTTGTCGACCGGTCTGGTGTTCTTGGTGTCCTGATGGCGTCTTTTTGGACGATTGAATTTACAGCGAGCTACGGCATGCATTCTCGTCCTTGCTCTCTTTTGAACTAGCTTTGTTGTCTGTGCGAGAATAGATTCACAGGATTTTCAAAGATTGCGTACGAGGTAGGAGATACGACGCCTCGCTTTGAGCTTGTCGTAAACATATGGCTGCCGGGTTTACACGATGTACTTGCCTTGAACGACACTTGGAAACGGAGTCTTAGTCGAATAGAGCTGATCTTGGCCGCTTTCAAGTTTGTGCATTTCCTGCATTCTTGCAATTCTCTGGGGTTTCTCAAGGTGACTCTTTCTCCAGACCTTTTTTTTGGCTGCTTGGCCTGTGCTACAAAGCTTGGAAGTGGGATATACGGGAATATGCCCCACGACAGCAACGCACTGACCAGTTTTTTGCCTCACTTGGTCTCTTTTTTTGTTCCGATCCGGGCTTTGGCTTTGGCTTTTGTACGCCCATTTCTTTTCCACTATTTTCAACAGACGCCGATTTGCCGCTTCTGGGTTGTTCCCAAGTTTTGTTGAGTGGCGTTTTTCGTTTAACTGAGCTTGAAAGTTTCCCAGGGTCTGGCGAGGGCCAGATTCAGCCACGAAAATAAGGTAAAAGAGACGATCTTCAACATTGAGACAACATCACAGGCCCCCTGCTTCATACAACTGTACCCCGTTCTAGCTGTCCATCGTGTCTACTTTGTCCCCTCCGAGGCTAGATCTGAGATGGAGATGCCCCCTCCTCGGATGGGCCCATCTTTGATCTTCCCCCTCATCCAGTGACCCTCTTTCACGATGATTGTGGCAACCACCAAAAGCTCCAAAGCTCATAGCTCTTCTATGGTCGATCCTCTCCGGAAGATTCCCACCATGGATCCTCCGAGGCACATCTCCCCTCATCAGCGGAGCATTCCGCGTACCTTCCCCGGAGGACTTGTGCATTTGATGATTGCAGGCAGGATCCATAAGGCTGCGGGTCGTGGTCTCCTCCTTTGGTCATCTTTGGTAATTACCTTGACTTCAAACGTAATCAAGGCCATATTCTGGATTGCGACTGGCTGCATCGTTAATATTGCCTTGTTTCGATTCGCTTTGCCGCCTTGTGCTTTGGCAGCTGACTCTGTCTTGCCACCGGTGGCCTTGTTCATGATATGACCTTGCTGCCTTGTGGTGTTCTTTCCGAGATTTATGCTCGAACAAAGAGTTTTGATTTCAATATCTCGTGCATGCTTCGTATGAACTAGCCGCCTTTCCCCATTCCCCTGATTTCTTACCCGAGAACAGAAAGGTGAAGTTGAAGGCCAAGGTCGTGAGAATTGGGGGCGGTTGTCCTAGCCTTCTCATTGGACTTTGCTTTCACGACAATATTGAATTACACGGCCCCAGCCCATCCCATTGGTTACCATATACGGAGCTCTGCAGCTTTGCCCATTCCTTTTATTTGCTTCCTGCATGCTTTACTCCGTAATACTCACTCCATACTATCTGCAATGACAGACATCTTACTCCGTATATCGTTCCCCACATAAGCGACGAAGGATCGAGCTCTCCTCATTCTCTTCCTCTTTTTTCATATGATCACCACCAGGCTCGTCCAATCGGGAGCTCTACATTGCAAGTGGCAAGCTCCAACAAATGCATGATATACGAGAAGCTGTAAAGGTGAATGAGGAGTAGCACGCTCGGCAAGGTAAGGAGGTAAGGGACATCGAGGTGAGGAGGCAAATGCATGGACAGCCTCGGCGTGGGAATTATTCGAATATTAAAATGTCGAATCAGAAACGACGACCGTAGCTTGCTGAAGAATGTCCAAGATACGCAGCGCTAGTATGATGTATCTTGCATATAATTGACCTATTCATTGAATATTCTTCAGCAATTGGACACACCCTCGACATCTTTGTAGGGTAGACCATGTCTAGTTTGTACCTTTATGCATCACAAGTACTTGAGCGAGCTCAGCTTCGTCCCCATTCAGTACTTTCCCTATCATTTACGGCAAAGTCCCTTCACTGGCGGCGTTCTCATCAGCAGAGGATTTGCTGATGTTGCCTGTTTGGGCCATTTTGTGGCTTTCTCGCCTACGAGGCACAAGGTAGATATTAGACATCGGCTAGCGGCTACCGACCGCCGTTGAATCCCTCGTAATATCTGGTCCAGACACATTTACAAGTACTCCAAGCAGAAAAATAAACGGAAGTGTGGGATGAGTGGGATGTGGGATGTGGGAGCTTATGGTCTATGGAGGGGTGGCGGCGATGGTCAGTGCTTCTCCTGCATTGGCCCAGACCTCTACATTTCTTATGACTCTTTTTTGAGGTCTTGGCTGCTTGGTTGGCTTCTGGGTCTGGGTCTGGTTCTGGTTCTGGTCCAGCCCCCGAAAACTCAAAACTCAAACCTCGACAAAGGAAAAAAAAAATGACAAACAGAAAAAACGCACAGTCAAAAGCACAGACACCATAGCGCACATTGCGTTGTTTACCGACGATTTGCACTGACGCTATTACCCGACTGACACGGGGGCTTTTCAAAAGGAGGAAGAGAAGCGCAGAAACAAGAAACACTGTGGAAATCCTTGGAAAACAGGAAACGAAACAAGGTGAAAGGTGAGAGCAAGGTAAGCTGAACGTTGTACGTCGTACTTTGTGTGGTGTGGTTTTGCCAGCTCTTGATGTGCAAATAACCCGGATGGCCCAGAGGTAACAGCAATTTGTTGTTCACAAATAGAAAATATGATTTGAAAATAGGCTCACACAAAATAAAACCAAATTAAAAACTTGGTCCGGCTTGGGGACGTCCAGAAAAGGGAACACGCCGTGTCGTACGGACCTCGGTGAACCTTTTTCAAATTCTCACATCCACATCGGCCCCTTTTCGCAACTTTACCTATCTGTATAAGAGCTGTATCTTCTGTACGGAGTACAAGTATTTGAACTTATACTCGGTTGTTGCATCGCCGTTCTCCGTTGTTTCTGCTTGAGCTTTTGTGTGACCTGTCGGCGTTTTGATATGTATATATACCGTCGAGGACTCAAAATGTACAAACTCGGCACCATTTGATGCGAGCTCCAACTTGACTCGTTACGCGGGGATTTTATTTGTTCTTACATGCATTCTGTTTACAACGTTGGGGATTTTATATTTTCCACATCCCTTCGTCCTTTTATCATCCTCCATTGCTCCTTCCTCACATTGCTTTCAATCATATACTTTCTTTTTCTATTCTCTCCTCACCGGCCGCGTGTTGGTCTGCTCTTGCCGTTTTGACGTGATTTCCGGCCTGCCGCTACCGTTTGCGCTTGCCTTGTTTTTCTATTCGCGGTCGTTCTTTCCGCCTTGCACCTCGCAAGGTACCTGTACTTTCCTCGCTGGACCCTTTGATATCGTGCACCTTCCTTGAATTCTTCAACATGTCTTCTCCCTTTTTCTACGCGGAGGTGCCCCCTCGCACCTTCCTGTGGGGATGCAAAACGTGTACTTTCGGACGTCGTAGCTTCCAAGTACGGATCTTGTGCAATTGATGCTTGACGACGCGTCTTTTTCTCTTTTCGATTTTCGTGACCTCGAACCATTCCCTTCAGGTCTTGCTCCGTTCTCCGTTCCCCATAGGTTCCTTAGCTTTTGAGTTTTTCTGTCGTTTCTGAATGGGAAGCACCCCTGCCTGGCTCGCGGTCCCCCTGGAATTGGGATGGGTATGGATGGAGACCCGCGGCGGGTGGACACCGCCAGCCCAACCCTAATGGAGACCAGTGGACGTTGACCAGCATTGGACTGTAATACTTATAAAAAAGAGTGAAAACTCACAGTGAACCGTTGTCCTTGCCCGTTTCTATTCTTTTCAGATGCCCCTGGGCAATTGCGCGGCAGAGCACAGGCGGGTGCCGGCTTCAGCCCGCGATGGGGCTGCCGTTTTGTGCAAAAACTACTTTATGTATCTTCCTACCCCTGGATGGCTCAAGCTCCTTGCAGAATTCGACGACCCCCCGGCCGAGCATGTGCAAGGTGAAGAAGGGGAACAAGAAAAAAGAAACGAAACGAAGGAAGAACAAAACCGTTCCTTGCATGTGCTTTCTGTTTCGTTCTGAGCTTGGACTGACCGAATACCATGCACAGGACGAGCCATATTGTCTCTGTTTCCCATACAATGGAATGCAGCGCAAAGCTACTTGTCCATTTTATATAATTTTTTTATGTATAAATGTAAGCCGTAACGAACACGCCATTTTCACTTAAATTGACAAGATAGGAAGCCGTGGCGGCCAAATTCTCATCAGAGTTTTCTCATCTGTCCTTTTCTCGTCGTTTTAGAAGAGAACCCCTTTCACATCTTACCCTCCTTCCTCTTTCCCCTTTCTTGCGTTCCGGCCGGCCCCTCAGGTCTACTTTTCCGGCGCCAGGCCCCCAGCGAGCCTTTCCTGGATGGGCTCGCATGCAGCAGCGGGAAACTGAGAAGGAAATGCGAGGAAACGCAAGAAAACGCAAGAAAAACACAAAATCAGAAAAAAGGGAACCGTATCACCCCCGACTAAACTGTTTTCTGGAAAGACCGTCCAACCACAGCGCTCGTCATGCACCTAAAACGTCCCAGCCCAACGAATGGGTTCCGGCAGCTACTCCGTAGCGTCTCCATCGGGTGGAGCTTTTGGCTGGCTGTGCTCGTCTTGGCCGTGTTTGTTTCCAGTGTTCTTGGGGGGTTCTTGCGTTCTGCTTCCTCTTTTCTCTCATCAAATGCTGCAGACGGGCCCTGGCTGGCTTGTGCTCGCCTGCATCGTCCCTTCTTTGTTCCCCATTTCGACGGAGCATCCTTCGGTCTGCAACGACACCGGATTTCGACGTATTTCAACTTTTAACCCCCATGTCCGGCCCTGCCCCTGGCCACCACCTTGGACTTTTTGGTCTTTTGCATGCAGAGAAGCAGCAGAAAAGCAACAGAAAAAGTGAACAGAAAACACGCTAAAGCACGATACCCTTTTTTGTGCAGCCTGCAAGTTCCTAATTTGGAAAGCGAACTTTTTCTTGAGTTTGAGTGTTTGCTGGGCACCTTCCTTTCAACTTTCAACGGGAGGCATTTTCACAGTAGTTTTGGCCGCGGCCAAAGGCTTGCGCTTGCCTTGTTCGCCGTTCGCCTATCTGGTCTGGCCCGGCCTGGTCTGGACTGGACGCCGGCCCCTGGTTCCTTCCTTGTCCGTTTTCTCTCGTACGGGAAAGAACCAAGAGGAAAAAGAAACGAAGGGGAAAGAAAAACAGAAAACTACTGCCTAGCTGCTTCCTTCTCTTCATGTCGATTTGCGTTCTTTCCCTTTCAACCCTGCAGTAGCTCTGGTCCGAATCCTTCTCCGATATTTTTCTGCATTGCATAGCAGCTTCTGTTTTTGTCAAAGAGCTCTCCTTCTCCTGCCTCTCCTGCGGGCCCGAAGAAGGAGGGGAAGGAAGTGAGAGAAAGAAAAAAAGAGGACGAGAAAGAGACCCCAATGCGGAATAGGAAAGGGGTTCAACGGTGCGGAAAAAAGCCAATTGGATTCAAAATTCAAATAGAAATAAGAAAATAAGATACCAGCCCAAATAAATGCGTCTATCTCACTCTGTATCTGCCCGCCAACGCAAAAAATTCGAGCACAATCTGGAGTAGTACTGAGATAAATCATTTTGGCGCACAATTCGGGACAATTCAGTTACCCCAAACAAGAAAGAGCGAGCGACGAAAAAGAGACACTGAATTGGCAAGAACACAAAAAGTTCCGTAGACCGAGAAAAGGGGAAGGAGCAACCCGACCTTCTCGTGCCTGCCTTGTGCCATTTATGTGTACGGAGTACATGTGCACTTTCCCCATTCTCCGGCAACGCCCTTCCCATACATAGCTTGGAGCATCCCTCGCTCTTTCCTCCACATGCTCCTTCCCCATTTTGACCGTTGTCAAGTCTTGGGGTCTTTCTACTTTTTTTTTCTTCAATCCTTTTTGTAGACCCCTTCTCCCGTCTTTCTCGAATTTGCAACTCTCTCCTTAACACTCAACAGCATCATCTCACGCCCTGCGCCTGTTGACCTACTTCCCCGTGTATGCAAGGAGACTGCACGCCGCGCCTCTTCAGACCCCTGGCTACGAACCATTTATAATTGCCCGCTGCGGGTAATAAGATCTTTCTCGCTGTCCCTTTTTTACCCACCGAGCTAGTAATATAGCAAAAATAACGAATAACAAGAAGCTCGTCGAATTCGAAATCAAAACAAAAATTCGACCTCGGATATCCCGACCACGACGACAACCACAACGTCAACAAATACACAGATCTGACACCAGTGGCAAAGACGAGCATTGCCAATACGACCACACGATCAACGGCATCCGCCAGTATTCCGACAAGAACGCCACTCCAAGGACAAAACGACGGCCCAAAGTGCAGACACCAACTTCAAATAATAAAAACGAGCCAACGACAGCAAGGACCAGCTCCCAAGCTCCGACCAGCTCTTCCTCCTTGCCCAGCAGCTCCAGTTACAGCTCCAGCAAGGCCCCAGGTCCCGCATCAGGCACATATCCCAGAAACATTCATGGGTCTGCGGCTTGCATGCTCATCCACTCGCTGTCTGACTGGCAGTCTCTCACACTTTCGCTCCTCGTGCCGATCGACACAAATTCGCTCCCAACCATTCGTTCCACTTGTTTCGTGCTCATAAAAATACACGCGCGCTCGCGCGCCGCCCCTCTTCCCACCCGCCTTGTCTCGCCCGTCTTTGACCTGCTAGCCAGCTCAGGAAAGTTATCCACTCGCGCCTCTCACGCCTCTCGTCCCCACGTAGCCCAGCCAGACCAGTCACCACCGATACCAGGTCGCCGGGGCCGATCACTGGACCCTTATTAGCTGTCTGGGCGTTGTCTTAAAGAAAAGTGTCTCTTTTCTTTTTCTCATTTTGCTTTTTGGGTTTCTTCTTCTAGAAAAGTTTCATGACTTAATTTCTCTTGCCGCCTCGCCTCACCTCACTTCAGCCGTATAAAAACACTGGCCCAAGGAGTTCTCATTTCTACAACACGGGAAATACAGACAACCAGCCAAGCTTGCCAACTCGACCCTGACCTCGTTTCGTTTCTTTGTCCTGACCCTTTCCGCTATTTATCTCGATCACATCTCCTTGTTTTGTTTCTTTCTCGACACCTTTCGACTCTTGACTCTTGACTCTTGACTCTCGCCTCTTCTTGCCTTCTTGTCTGTCACACAACACATACAGTTCCGCTTATATCCTTTCGTCTCCTGGCCTGCTCGCGACCTGGACCTGTTTCGGTTTTCTGTCATCAACATTCCTTCTCGCCCTTCTGCTCAAAACTCTCCGAGCCTTCGCCTCACTCCTTGCAGGCAGCCAACCCTTCAGCAACGAAGCCGATTCCGAATTTACGCCCTGACCTCGCCCTGTATTCCGATATTTCAATAAACCTGACACGCACTTAGACGCCGATCGTCCTTCTTGAACCTCACTTCACATTTTCCATCGACTCTCACATAGGCCCTGCTTTTCATCCTTCCTGGACGCCGGATGCCTTTATTATTCACAAACCGTCAAAATCTCCAACGGCTATCATCGTCTCTCGCCCTCCTCCCCAACTTCATACCGCACACTCTCTAACCGCACTTACCTTTTTTGACTGTTGTTATCCTCCTTTATCCCCTCCACCTCCGTCTTCAATCCTCCACTCACACCCCACACCACCCTCTCGGCCAGCTCCGTACCCTACTTTTTTGATCCTCCACACTACGCTTTTTTTATATTTGACCTCATTTCATCCTACTGTCCCTGACGCATATTTCAACGGCATCGATAGCGACTTCCAGTTGCATCCTCACGGCACGACCGACGACGAACACTGACCTTGTGGCTCGACCTATTCGGTGCGCCTTTTTTGTCATTCGAAACTATTTCAAATCCGTGCTGGCACACTGTCCTCGACTTGCGGCCTTAGAGCGACCCTTGTCTCGAGTCCGACGACTACACTTACTTACACTTGCGGCCCTGTTGTTTACAACGGTTTTTGCGCATTGACCAGTTTTGGGCATCTGAAAAGAAACGAAATCCACTCACCGGTTTGACCTGGCGTGGGGGTTCTTCGAAAAAGAAAAGAAGTGAATATCTTTTCAAAACCACACATCACGCACACATACACATCACAAATTCGCAACCATGCCTCGATATCATCAACCAAGGTAAGCATCATATGCAACGGCAGCAATGACAAACACACCATAGCTGTGCCGTCCCCCTTTTCTTGCTATGCAGCTTGCGCCTTATATGCAAGCCACACTCGAGAAGTATGTTTACTGATGCCCAATGCCTTTGATTTCTTTTAGTCGAGAATGCCACATTGTCGTCCTTGGCGCAGGTACGGCACGCCCTTATGCATATTCTTCTTCACCGCACCGCCCATACCACTGCAACTTTGTTTCTTGAGCAGCGGGCACCTCGCTCTCGAACCATTTACGACCCTATAATACTTTTCGGGGCATATGTGCTGACGCAAAATAACAGGTGGCGTTGGAAAGAGTTGTTTGACAGGTGCGTTTCTTTTCTATTGTTCCCTATACCATTTTGTGCCTTGCAGCAAGCACTTGCATCCGGTGGGGGTCTAATTGGCTTGGCCGACAAGCACACCTACTGTTGGTCGAAAGGCGGTCTGGTGAGAGAGACGGCGACAAACATGACCGCATGGCCGAACATGGACATGTGTCTCATATACGGGTGCTGGTGCTTGTGCTCGTGCTCGTGCATGTGCATGTGCATAGGACGAACGTGGACGGCGTGCTCGCTCTCTTGCACCTTTTCTCTTTTGCTTTTCTTCAGCTTTGGCTAACGGGTGCATTTGTTTTGTCCGACAACAGCCCAATTCGTCCACAACCAATGGATTGAGAGCTATGACCCGACGATCGAGGACTCGTACCGGACACAAGTCTCCGTTGATGTGAGTTGTTCTCGTCCGTCCGCCCGCAGCCGCTTGTCCATCACTCAAAGCTGTCATGGCAGGCGTGGCAAAACCATACGAGGAACGGCACGAGACCAGAGCCAACGTTGCTGACCTATGTTCTTTTTTGTAATACCTACAGGGACGGCAAATTGTCTTGGAGATGTAAGCATAGGTCCCCTGACCCTCGTTTTGCACGCAAGCATTTTTGTGTTTGTGTCGCCAGCGACAGGTTTTTTTTACCAGGATCACTAACATGTGCTTTTAGTCTGGATACCGCAGGAACAGAACAGTTTGGTACGTTTCGAAAGGACACCGCTCCCATGATGCGTTATGTCTTGCGCCTCGTGCCCTCCGCTCCTCGTTCCGTTGGCACGAGCTCTGAGACCATGTTACACCAAGGTGTCATTTGAGACCGCATGTCTTCGTGTGCTCGACGTCGTGGGCGAGAGAAAGTTTGTTGCTACACAACGAGTTTACTAACTATCCTGTCTAGTTGCCATGCGGGACCTGTACATGAAGACAGGCCAAGGCTTCTTGCTGGTCTTCAGCATCACCTCACCATCATCATTGTCGGAACTGACAATGCTCCGCGACGAAATCATCCGAGTCAAGGACGACGAAAACACGCCAATTGTGATTGTTGGCAACAAGGCCGACCTCGAGGACCAGCGCGCCGTCAGTCGCAGCAAAGCGTTTACCTTGTCACAACGGTGGAACGCACCATACTACGAGGCCAGCGCACGGACACGGACAAACGTCGACGAAGTGTTTGTGGATCTGTGCCGGCAGATGCTACGGCGGGAAGACACGGACCCGGCCTTTGAGGTCGACGACAAGATGCCTAGCCACCACCACTCATCATCATACCGCGGTGTCCGGCGGCGTCGGCGTGAGACAGGGCACCGTTGTGTGATCCTGTAAACGGCGGTGGACGGCGTTGTTTGACGAGCGGCTGTTATCATTTTGTTTCATTTACAAGTACTTACGATTCTTGACGACCTGTTTACCATTTTGGGTTCTTTTTACTTCGTTTACTTTTCACCTTTCGCATTTGGTCATTTTGGGCTTGGGGAAAAACACACATTGGGTCTCACAAAAAAGAAGGAAACATTGGCGCACAGCCTTCGAAAGAGAAGGGAGAAGAAAATTCTACGTTGTACATTTGATTTTTGTTATTTGATGTATAAATTTTTGAGTAGGGCGTCTTTTTGGGCCATTTGAACCATTTCTTTTATTTTCCATTTACTACATATTCTCCGTTCTTATTACACGTGAAGATATAAGTATCGTTTAATTTTTTTAACTTTACCTCGTTATACTACGTTGTCGAAATTTAATTAATCTTTTAAAGTCTTTATTAATAATAATATTAAATTAAGAGAAGGATCGATCGAGAAGAGAGAAGGTTACGAAAGGTTGTATATAATATCGTCGAGTAAGCAGTGATTTTATTATAAGACTGAATTTTAAGGGATTTTAAAGAGAGTCGGGGGGGACTCGCTAGACTATAAAAATAAAGGGGAGAAGAGTTTAATCCGCGTTAAGCTTAAGAGGGCTTAACGTGTATAACCTTTACTTCGGGAACGATCTTTTAAAGGTAAAACCTTCGTAGTTAAGTTTATGGTTAGTACGCCCGTTTATATAGTTAAGGTTTTATGGTTTTAAGGTTTTATAGTTTAACTTAGGGTTTTATTATAAGTAAGTTGAGTGTTATTTATAATAGTTACTTTATTATACTTTTTATATAGTTTAAACTTTATAATTTTAAGGTTTCGAAGTTTAACTTAAGTTTTTATTATAAGTAAGTTAAGTGTTATTTATAATAATTATTTTTTTTTTTTAAAAGGTTTAACTTTAAACCGTGTAAAAAGTATTAATTAATTAAATTATAAAATAAAAGACGTTAGTGGTATTAACTTTATTTTAATAATTTACGGCTTTTTATAATATTTTACTTTTTATATAATATATAAGTAATATTATATAATAAACGTAATTGTTTTTATTATAAATTGGTAAAGAGTCGACGTTTATTAAATATAACGTAATCGTAAATTAATAAAAG
>WNYG01000107.1:0-58285 GCA_021396235.1 Sporothrix pallida | reverse complement strand
CTAACCCTAACCCTAACCCTAACCCTAACCCTAACCCTAACCCTAACCCTAACCTAACCCTAACCCTAACCCTAACCCTAACCCTAACCCTAACCTAACCCTAACCTAGTGTTCGAAAAAGTAAAAGTAAACCTTATTAAGTAATAATAATAAATAAGTACGTAAGTTAATAAAAAAAAAATTAAAAGATTAATCTTTAAAAAAAGAAATAAAGTTTATTTTAACTAAAAAAACCTTAAAATAAAAAAATTAAATAATAAACTCGATTTTAAATAACTTAAACTATTTAAAGTTACAAAAAAGGTCTTAAACTCGGTGTATAAACTTAGTTTACTTAAAAGGTTACGGGTTTACTTACGATTTAATATTTTACTTTTAAAAAAAGTACTAAACTCGGTAAAACTTTTAAACGAACAAGTACTCGGTAAACTAAAGTATAAAGTAAAGAAAATTAAAATATATCGTAAAATAAAAAAAGAATAATTAAAATATTTAATTAAATGGTTAAGTTATAATACTAAAGAAAATATATAAAAACTTATAAACTACTTTAAGAACTCCCCTTAATTATTAATAACGTATTAACGATAAAAGGGTTAAAACTTAAGTTAATTATAACTACGTTTTAATCGAAGGACGAAACGATTACCTCGACGGTAACTTAAGCCTTTTGTGTAGTTTAAAGAGCCGTTTACTTTTCCTCGGCTTACTAAGCCTTATCCTCGGTATTTTAAGTAACGTAAGCCTCGTCGAGAAGCTTTTAACGTTTTAACTCGTAAGCCTTTTATTATTAACGGATTCGGCGTACGTAAGTTATAACCTCGGCCGCTCGGTTATATACCTTTTCGAGAGTAATCTTAACGACCTTCCGGGCCTTTAAAAAGCGTTAAAAGTTGAAAACTTAACGTTCGGTTAAAGAAAAAGACGGTTAAAGTAACTAAAAAAGAGAAAAAAGAAAGGAAAAAGACTCACCGAGACTTATAGCGATACTACGGTTATCGCACTTAACGTCCACACAGACATAAGCTTAACAACGGTAAATTTAATAAGTAAACTTATTAAACTAAATATAGTCTTAACCAAGGCGAGTATAACGCGAGTACGGTATAACGTTAAACTTAAAAAACTCGATTATAACGATAATATAACGTCGTTAAACGAAACTAGTTAATATAAAACGTTTAACGATATAACTAAATATAACGAAAAAAGAAAAAAAAAATCCTTACCGGATTAATAATAAAAAGTAAAAAGAATAAGTTATTTATAAAATTTTAAAACGAAATTTAAAGAAAAAGAAAGTTATATTATAAATATAACCCCTACGGCTTTAACAATAAGTTAAGATAATATAAACTAACCCTTTAACGGGTATAAAGAATAAATAATATAACCGACGTAAAGCGACGGTGTTAATATAATTAAAAAGTAACCCTTTCGAGATATAAAATAAAGGACGAATAACATTACGGTAAGATTAATTAATTAAAGGATAAAACGTTACTTTATATAAGAATAAAGTAAAGAATATAAAACGGTATAAATTAAAAATAAACTTTATACAAAAATAAAGTAAAGGTTATAAAGCTATATAAAGTATAATAAATATATAAGATTAAAGCTTCCTCCTAATAACTTAAATAAAAGACTTAATCGCTACCGATTATTTAAAATACATAACTATATAAACTTATACTCTTATACCCTTATTATATACAATTACTATCTTTTACACGTATTAAGTATTGTTTAACCGTTACACCTTATCACTATTTTATAAAAATAAGAACCCCTCCCTTAACTTGATCACTTAGCAAAGACTCTTACTTTATTTTTAGGAAGTGCCTTTGTAATACCGTCGTATAATTCGTTTTTTTATTTTATATTTTAAAAAGGTTACCTTTTAACTACACTAATACCGTCGCTTTACGTCGGTCGTGTTATTTATTCTTTATACCCGTTAAGGGGTTAGCTGTGTTATCCTGGCCTGTTGGTGAGGCCCGTGAGGGCTATGTCTGTAACACTATAGTAGTTTTTTTTTTATAAAGGTTTTACTTAACTAATCGTTAATAGTTAAGATTAACTAAGAAAGGCGAATATTAATAATAATATAAATTTTTATAAATTTTTTAATATAATAAAAAGTAAAATTTATATCGTTAACTTTAACTTTATTTTATAATAAGATTATTTTAATACTTTACTTTTTATTATTTATATACTTTATCCCGGCGTACCCGTTTAATTAAAAAATAACGTTTTATCCCGAGTATACCCGTTTGATTGGGAATAAGTACGTGGTAAAGATTAATCAATATAGCTTAGTTTGTCACGGTAGCCTTATTTATTATAATTCAGTGCTTGTATTTTTTATTGTCCGGGAATAACCTTAAGGATTTAACGGAGACAGATTCGGTATTGAGCGCGTCTCGTGGCACGCCCCGCATTTTGTACACCGAATAAAGAAGTCGTTCCCCGGAATGTCCAGCCATTCCCCGCAGCCAATGGGTTGCCCCCCAGACTTACCCCAGATTTTCTCCGCATACACACAGAGACTGCATAAATTCGGCTGACCGCGACGTCGACATATTTAAGCTCCTTCGGTCCTCGTGGGTCCCAGTTGGGAATATGTAACATCTCGGCATTCCCTTTTCTTGACCTTGGGAAGAATTTCGTTCTGGTCTTTGTTATTGCCGAGAGATTGCCTTCCAAGGATACAAATACTGGCCGCCGTCGCTTCCCAAGGACGACACTTTCTCACATCACTTATCACATCTACTTATCACATCATTTCGACACGATGGCCACCGACGACAAGAACCGTGACTCGGTCACTTTCCACGAAGACGCAGTCAAGGGCGACATGGAGGGCGGCGTCCTGTCTGAGGATATGCCCGAGCTGTTGCGTAATCTGACGCCTGAGGAGTTGAAGAAGATCGGCCGTCGTGCTGTCTTCAAGGAGGACATCATCATCATGCCGTGCCTCATGATCATGTACATCCTCAACTACCTCGACCGTAACAACATCTCTGCCGCCAAGCTGGCCGGTATCACCACGGAGCTGAACCTCTCCGCCACACAGTACCAGACCTCCGTGTCTATCTTGTTTGTGGGATACAGTGAGTCGTGAGGAAAAGAGATGTCTACAGTTTGTCGATCATGCAACTTACTAATTGTGTAGTCCTCCTTCAGGTCCCGTCCAACATGATCCTCGGCAAGATAACTCGTCCTTCGTGGTACATCTGCGGCGCCATGTGTGTTTGGGGTGTTGTCTCGGCCACTCAATCTGCCGTCCACAGTTATGCCGGTCTTGTCGTGACGCGGTTCTTCATTGGCCTGGTCGAGACCGTCTTCTACCCCGGCGCCTTGTTCTATCTCACCATGTTCTACAACCGCAAGCAGTATGCACTGCGTGCATCACTTCTGTACTGCGGTGCTCAGATGGGCAATGCCTTTGGCAATCTCCTGGCCATCCCCATCCTCGAGCTAGAGTGAGTGTTTTTGTTTTCGTTTTTGATAATTTTGTGCCATGCACCACCCATTACCTCTTCATACCTTGCTAACCACACGTGTCCACAGTGGCCGCTACGGTATTACTGGTTGGCGCTGGCTGTTCCTGATCGAGGGTGTCGTGACTGTCGGTGTCGCCCTTCTGTTCCTCTTTGTCCTGCCCAACAACGTCGACGGCATCCGCGCTCTTTCTCCCGTCGAACGTGAGTGGATTCACTGGAACTACAAGCTGGACCAGGGCCAGGACGACGACCGCGAGGAGATCAGCCCGTTCAAGGGCCTGCAGATGGCCGTGCGCGATCCCAAGACGTGGCTTTTCCTGTCTATCATGTACGCCACCTTCACGTCGGCTGGTGTCACCAACTTCTTCCCGTCTGTTGTCAACTCGCTGGGTTTCTCACGCACCATCACTTACGTGTTGACTGCACCGCCTTTCCTGCTGTGCTGCGTGTGCATGCTGGCCAACGGTTTCCACTCTGACCACACGGGCGAGCGTTTCCTGCACATTGTGCTGCCACTCGTCATCACGCTCGTCGCCAACATCATTTCCATCTCGACGCTCAACATTGGTGCCCGCTATACGGCCATGATGCTGATGCCGGCCTCATTCTACTCGAGCTCCAACGTGCTCCTGTCGTGGATTACGGGCACGCTCAACCAGCCGGTCGCCAAGAGAGCCGCCAGCATTGCTCTGATTAATGCCGTCTGCAATACGCCCAACATTTGGACGCCCTACCTGTACAGCGGTGCTCCTCGCTACAAGCTGGCCTTCTCTGTGAACCTGGGAACCGCTGCTCTGGCCATTGCTATCACTATTCTCTCCTACATCTACCTGAAGCGCGAGAATGCCAAGCTTGACAAGGGCGAGCCCACCGGCCGCAGCGGTCCGACCAAGGCCCAGATCGCCAGTGGCTTCCGTTACCAGTTGTAGATGTGTGGAGGGAATGGGTGAATTGATTGTGGTGAAATGTGCGATCAGTGCTGGCATTTGATTCTCCATTATCAAGGATGGTGCTCTGTTTATGTATCGTTAGCCATCCAGTAGATATTTATACATAGGGACAATGTCACATATTATTTGAAATTCACTTTGACATGTCTGGAATATTTTGATAAACGACTGGTGGTTTTTTTACTCTGTCTTCTGTCTTTATCCGACACCGTGTTATTTCCAGGAGGGAAAGTCGAAGAAATCAAAAGTACGAAATACTACACGGTAAAATTATGCCGTGAGTGATGATGCCGGTGGTGATATTCTGGGGAAATTGTGGTGATGATCACGGCCCGACATCTCAACGGATTAAAGTCGGCATGTTGACGCTTCTCTGTGCTCGGACCAGTGCGGATATCGTCACTCTGCTAGGGCCTCGGCCCAATAAGATAGCCTGCTATTGGGCCACAGCGTTGCTGCTCATAGGGCGTCTCGGGGGTTCTCCACCCCAGCAATTTAGCGTGCAATAGTCTGGGGGTTAGATCCCCGCGTGACAGGTGCCTTCTCCAAGAAATTCGTGGAATGTGGGAACCCCAGCTGGCTGGCAGAATTACGTGAATGCGTGAAATCTCCATTTTATTTAGCTACGGGAGTCGAAGTGTGATTTCCATACTCAGTAATATGCGTGCATCCGAGGCGCACGCGCATCTTTCCTTCTTCCACAAGCTCGCAATGGATACGACAGACTCACAACGCGCCCGGAGCAGCGACGGCGAGGCATCCTCGCTGACAATTATTGCGTATGGCGGCCCTGGCCCGCATCGTGGCAGCGACAGCAGCTCCCGGAAGCGGCGACGGAGCGACGGCCCTCTCAAGATCCGCAATGCCTGCATAGCATGTCGAGAGTATGTTGATTGTTCATTCGTTTAATTTTCGAGGCTCTTATTTTGATTTTTCTGCACCGACCTTGACGTTTCTAACATCTCTGGCTGCCACAGGAAGAAAACACGTTGTTCAGGCCACACTCCCTGCATCCGCTGCGAAAAACACAAGCAACCATGCGAATATATGCCCACAGCATCGCCATTGTACGATGGAGGCTCGACCAGCAGTGTTGCCATGTCAGCGCCAAGAAGGGCACTGTCGTCATCACCATCCTCCCACTCACAGGAAACTCTCGAGCCACGACGACTGCAAGAACTGCGAGGCCCACCGATTGTTCCCTTGCATCAGTCACCAGGACAAAACGGCATTCTCAGTCCTCTTCCGGAAGTCTCCCCTTCTGCGGCCTACAGCAACGACATGAACGATGTCAGCGAAATCAAAGACGTAAACGACGACCACGACGACAAGGATGATACCCACAATGGCGACGACAACCATCAGCAGCGGTCGCCTGAAGAGCCTTTGCAGCAAGACCAGGACGGCCACTTCCACGGCGGCTCCTCTGAATTTGCATTCCAGCAGTTTGCCAAACAGCGGCTGGCCGGTCTGCCGTCTGTGTCGTCCATCCTATTCACAGACCACCCGATGGCCGGCTCCGGTAACTTCCTTGCTGTTCTACCACCCATCGAAGTGGCACGCAATCTGGCGCGTGTATTCTTCGACTTTGGGCTGGCTGCAACGCGCTTTGTGCACGGCCCGACGCTGCTCGAGAGCCTGGAGCGCATGTACTCCCACTCATTTGACGGCCCCATGGCTGCGGAGCTGCCCGATACCGCCCTCGTCTACATGGTGCTTGCCATGGGCTCGCATTATTCGCAGTCTGGCGACATGTTCTCTGGGTACTCGGCGAGCGTTCGGTTCTTTGATATGGCCATGCACCAGCTCAACAAGGACGCCGACAAAGTGACGCTCTCGTCGACACAGGCCCGCCTCTTGGGCATCCTCTACATGGTCAACCATTCACGCATGCACGAGGCATGGTCGTCTTTTGGCCTCGTCGTGCGTCATGCGCTGGCACTCGGTCTCCATCGACGGGCTGTCTTGCCACGGCAAAACTCGCAAAAGCAGACAGGCACAGGAGCAATCACACCGCAGTACAACTATATCACACACGAATTCCGAAAGCGCCTCTTTTGGTCCATTTATGTGCACGACCGCATCCTCAGCAGTCTCTTTGGCCGCCCATGCGCCCTGCATGACGACGACATCGACCAGGCAGAGTGCACGCTGGCCAACGACGAAGATATTACGGCCACATCCTGTGATCTGACACGGCCGGGCAGTTTTTGTGCCGTCGCAGCCCTGGTGCACTATGCCCGCCTCGGCCGTATCCTCGGGCAGATTCTCAAGGAGCTGTATGGAGCAAGAGCGCGGACACGCAGCATAAGGTCCCTGCACCACGCTTCATTGCGGCTGGAACGGGAGCTGCTCAAGTGGCAGGATGGACTGCCGGCATATCTCGATTACGTGAGACTACCTCCATCGGCCATGTCGACATTAACGCAACGACAGATGTGCACACTGAAGCTCGTCTTTTGTCTTGCATCGCTTCTTCTCTACCGACCATTCATTCTCTACACAATCGACGCAGGTATTACCAGCAACGCGTCTACATCTGGCGCCAGCTCAACTAACAGCAGCAACGAGTTTGGCCGCTGGATCCGCCACTGCCATGACAAGGCAATCGAGGCGGCTCAGACTGTTGTTGCAGAGTGCAAGGAGCTGGCTCTTCGGGGCTGGTTCTCGCGTGCCTTTTGGCTGGTGAACTATCTCCAATTTGCGTCTGTCGGCACTCTGTACATGTACTCGTACATCTGGCCAGATGCATCAGCGTCAATCCGCACCGTTGCCGACACTGCACTCAACGAACTGCCCGTCGGCGTTGACGGAGAAATGGTTGGCCAACGGTACTTGGCAGTCCTAAAGGAGATGCGAGACGTGACGGCTGTTGTGGCGTCTCCTTTTAATGTCTATTTACAAGGCCAACAGTCCGTTGGGCCGCTCCCGGGAGAGGATCACCACACGGGGCAGGACACGGGGACAAATTTGTCCACACAACTGGACGGAACATTACCAAACAGTGGCCGGGGAACTGCCAAACCAGGACAGTTTGATGAGCTTGACAACATCCCAGACTTTTTCTGGGAGCCGTGGTCAAATCTGTTTTTTGATGCCAATGTCGGGGATCAGGTTTTGGAGTGACGATTGGAGCGCCGGGATGTGAAAAGACAAAAACCACAATACAGTCATGATACTTTTCCAGTAATGCAGTAATGTTGCCACAAGTTCCATTGCATGTTTTTGATTTCCTGAAAGAGAACTGTGAGATAAGGAGCACGGAAAATAGAGGTATAATATTTGCCACCACCCAATTCGTTGTCGCTCGGAGAGCATATGATGCGTTCTGTTTGCCGGCCAAAGAGCCTTGGGACATGTTCATATGACGCGACCCTTGCAGGCCGGCTGCTTTTCCGTTTGCCCCAGACCCACCTTGATGATCACAAGAATGTTGGGAAATAATTCCACAAATCCACTGCTACACAGAATCTACATCATTTTTGTATTTCGGAAAAGGAATCGTGTCATGGTTTTATGCTTGTCCTCTCCATTCACCCTTCGAGCCCGTCCTCCGTGTAATTGGTGGGCTGCCACGATGCGCTATGAAACTCCACAACAGACTAGTCCGTATTCGGTGTCCGATCATCCGGGGAAGCGTGCATATTTCCTACTTGGGCAATTTCTTCTCCCCGAAAATTTATGGGATATCGACAACCCCAGCACAAAGTACGGGGAAACAGCGGCGTTGCTCTTTTCCACAATTGTCGCCATCGGCGGAGGGATTGTGGTCGTGTTATGATATATATATTTCAAAAAGGCCTTTGCTAGCTGGGGTCGATTCCCACTTCAGTTAGCACCCACCTCCTCGCAGGCATATTCAAACTGTCCAAATTCAAACTACTCAAACTTGTCCACGCCTTACAGAAAGACCACTGCGACCATGGCCCAAGTTCTCTCTCCTCAGCCCGCCCACAACCTGCCCACGCCCGTGGGAGCCCACACATCTGCCCCTGTCGATCCAAAACAACTGAATCTTGACGGTTACGCCGGCCGCATCGAGAATGTCCAGCTCCTCGAGCCCTTGAGCCCTGACACTCCTGTTGAGGAGCTTCGTCGTCGCTACAAAGAAGACGGCGTCATCTGGGTATAGTCTATTTTCTTCACGTCAATATTTTCCCACTTGTGTTCTGACATTTGATTTCGCGTTCAGGTAAAGGGACTGCTCGACCCGGCCACTGTCAAGAAGTTCCGTGGTGACTACCTGTCGTTTGTCAACGACGGCACAGGCCTGCTCAAGGAAGGCACGGATCCCGTGGACGGCATTTTCTCGGGGGAGCCGTGGCAGAACTTCCTCCTTCCAGGTGCCGTGCGCCGGGCTCTCGGCCTTTCCGACGATGGCCTTTTCGTCGAGCGTGCTGTTGCCAGTCACCAGTCTGATACGTACCAAAACTTCAAGAACGGCATCGGTAGCGCACTCGAGCCGTTTGTCGGCCGCCTGGGCGACTTCGAGGACTCGTGGTGCCTGCCTCGCTCTCTTCTTCGTCTTTCCGTCCCTGGTGGCGAGACCACGCCTGTCCACTATGATCAGATCTTCCTCCGTGCCGGACCCGCGACAAGCATTACTGCCTGGGTCCCCATCGGCGACGTCGACGTGCATGGTGGCGGCCTCATCTATCTCGACAAGTCACATGAGGTTGGCCGGAAATTTGAAAAGGACTTTGACGAGCTGAATGCCAACCTCAGTGACGACCAGCGCATCTCTGCGTTCAACGAGAACATGATGGCGGGCGGCTGGCTGGACCGCAGTGCAGCCAAGTTCGGCAAGCACTGGGGCCGCAGCTGGAAAGTGGGCGAATACGAGGCAGGCGATGTTGTCTTCCACAACCCGTACATGGTGCACGCGGGTGCAAAGAACGAGGACCCTCAAAACCGCATCCGCGTATCAACAGACCTGCGCTTTGTCGACAAGACCAAGCCGTACGATGAGCGGTGGACGTATCTTGCATACTCGCCAGATGACCCGAACGTTGCCAAGGAGCGCAAATAGATGGGCCTGAATGGATATGCCTAACAACCATAGCCTTGTATCTCATTCAGATAGTCTAAAAACATACTATGTACTAATGTACTACAATACATCGGTCTTTATAAATACGTATAATAATGTGTTACTGTATCGTTTTGAATAATTGTAATCCGTCAGTTAATAAAAATCGAACAGGATATTGTTGTTACTATCTTACTATCAGTGAATGGAAGATACATTAGTAGTAATATATTATTCGCCTTTCTCAGTCAATCTTAACTATTGGCGTCTAGTTAAACAAAACCCTCTAAGGAATAAACTATCACAAAACTAACTAACTGTATGTTGTGTACGAAATTTAGTAAAATACATAGTATACCGTAGTAAATAACCCCTTATTTTTATCCTTCCGAAATTCTCGTCATTAATACCACTTCTCCCACTAAAGATCTGTTTACGCTTAGCCCTTAGACCTGGACAGAGAAGCCCGACTTATCCTGCTGCGAAGGCGGGCCTCCAATCCGACTTCACTAATATAGGGGCGACAGCATACTCGTTAACAGGCCGGGGTACGAATTTATTGGCTAGAAAAATTCGTAAGTTAATAAACCTTGGCGGGATTCGAACCCGTTACCACTTAAGGAACACTCGGTGCCTTAACCACTGTATTACAGGGGTATAGAAGATGTATTAAAATTAAATAATGAGGGCGGGTAAATATGTTTGTATAATGTACCTTGTGTTATAAAACATGCTCGTACTCTATCGTATTATTAATAAATTTATATTTTTTTTTTTTATAATAACAAAAAAAAAAAATTCCGAGTCGTCATTTTTATTATATAAAAATCCACGGATAAATACATACGATATTAAAGTGGAAAATCCGGAATTCAATGTATTAAGTACAGAAAATAAGTAATAACAATGAGAGCAACGAATGCTAAAAGAAGAAAAAATCAAGTGAATAAATAACGTAGTCCTTAACCACACGCTTCTGCGCACCACAAATGCGACTCAATATCAAATATTGTTAGTATTTAACACCTGTAGTAGTCACCGAAAGACCATCCAACAGTGCACATAATTTATTTTCTAGGATACAATTTTATCCTTCTCGAGAACACTCCGGATATTTTCTAGATTACTCGGGGCGAGAAGTTCGAGTTCACTGTAGGATCCGTCGGCCACAACAGCCGCATCGCCAGGTCGATACACCCCTAATGCTGTTCCACCGCGGTACTTGTCTTGCTCGACTAAGTCTTTCATTCTGGCGGCAATCTCTTCTGGTCGAATAAATGTTGGACTGTCTCCCAACTCGGCACCGCCTGCTTTGGCAATTCCCATAAGAAGCGGAGTGTAAACCAATCTGTAGGTAATTAGTAATTTTTCTTTCTATAAATGGACATACACTCCTTGTTTAACACTTACCCGGGGCACACTCCAACAACTTTGACGTTAACTTCACTTTCAGCGGCCGCTAGGCTTTTGATCAAGCCGATAGTGCCGTGTTTGCTGGCACTGTACAACGGGGTCGAGAAATGTCCATACATCCCCGCAACGGAGGATGTGATAACCACGACGCCTTTCTTGTCTCGGTTCCAAAGGGCCCGTAGAGCAATGCGGCTGAGCTTTATGGGATGGGCGAGATTCACGTCCAAAGTGGCATATCTGTCCTGCTCACGGTCGTTCCAAAAGCTCGATGCCATCTGTCCAAGCACTAGGGTCAGCAAACCAGATATCCCCTTGTAGTTTCGTTCTTTACTTACAGATTCACCAATGCCGGCATTGGCAGCATATACGTCTGGGACATCGCCGAACGTCGACTCTGAGTGTGGAATCAGACCCTCGAGGTCTTTCCAGTTTGCTACGTTGCACTTGTAGAAGGACACATTGCTATTGCTCTGTGCCAGTTGTTCAGACTCCCGACTGAGCTTTAGATCGGCAATAATGACACGAGCGCCGGAGGACACTGCCAACTTGCTGAATGCCAGGCCGATGCCTTGCCACGAGTTAGTGACTGTGCTAGTTGGAGAGGTGATGGGATCTGTTACGTACCTGATGCACCACCGGTCACGGCGATAATCTTTCCAGACAATGGAAAATTGCCAATCATTTTGATTGTTTTTGCTGGTAAGACGACGAGTTATTCACAGGCATCACGGGATAAAGTGTCCTTCTTTTCAATTGAGTGTGATAAGGTATATCACGACGCTCATATTCCATGCGGACTCGCATCCGGTGACATTGTTACGGAAATGTGACAATCGGCCCCAGGCCCGGATCCTTTCCATGTTTTTTTTTTCTCTCTTTCTAGTTTCTCACAAACACAACGACAAATGAAGGCATTTTGGATTTGAAAGCGGTTGTTAGTGCGGTGTGGGGCTGCGGAAGCACACCCGTCTTGCCCCGTTAGCGCGATCTCCACATCCCCCTCCAAGGTGAATGTCAGAAATATCGACAAGAACACGGGGAGTCTGGGGAAGCTGGGGAACTCACCGACCCCTGACTTACCATACATAAGACAACTTAAAAATGATGCGATTCTTCTCAGATATTCCGAAGTTTATCACGAGAAATACCAAGTTGAATAATTTCAAGCCCCAGCACTCACATTTACTCGTCACCACTTGCATTACTCCATCGTTCTTTCCGTCCCCACAATGACTGCACCCCAACCCAAAGACATTGACCACCAGAAGGTGGCTGATGGCTTCTACTTTGGCGAGTCGCCCCGCTACCACAATGGGCTGCTGTACTTCAGCGACATGACGGGCCGCAAGATCCACACCGTCGACCCCACGACCGGCGAGAAAGATGTGCTGCTCGAAGTGGAGAACCAGCCAAACGGCATGTGTTTTGCCGCGGATGGGGCCCTCATCTACTCATCCATGTTTGATGCCAAGCTGTATCGCTACAAGGACGGCAAGTCGACTCTGTATGCAGACATGGCTGGCACGATGACGGGATACTGCGGCGACATGGTTATCGACAACAAAGGGCGCGTGTTCCTAGACGACACCGGTGCCCGCGTTCTCCATGGCCAAGACCCGGGCCCTGGCCGCGTTCTCCGTATTGACACCGATGGTACCGTTTCCTCCGTGGAGGAGAACATCATCTTCCCCAATGCTCTGTGCATCAGCCCGGATGGAAAGACGCTGTACAACGCAGAGACGTTTGGCTATGGCCTGCACAAATTTGACCTGGGCGAGGACGGCTCCCTCAGCAACAAGCAGAAGGTGTGGGCCGCTTCATCCATTGCAGGTGGCATTACAGGAAAATTTGTTGGAATTGATGGAGGATGTATGGACGCGGACGGGGGAATCTGGTTGAGCCTCTTGGCACTCGAGCAGTTTGCTCGGCTCGACTTGAAGACGGGGAACATCACACACCGAGTCAAGGTTGAGGGACATGCGACAGCCTGCACTCTGGGAGGAGACGACGGAAAGACGCTGTACATGCTCACGAACTGGGTTCCAGAGGGCGAGGATCTATTCACGGCTATGGTCGCGCTGAAGACACGCTGCACTGTGTCGGCAGCTCGGGTAGATATTGCTCATGGCGATGCACGGCCTTGATTTATGGTATTTTGATTTAGCTCATAACTTGATATTCTTGCATGAATTGAAACTTGACGCTTCTATATACTATCTAATTGTTTATTGATATATGGGGATACAGAGTCTGGTATGTCGACTGGTTTCTCGAGTGCTGTATACAAAGTATCTTATTGTATTGTCCAGCCTTAGATAAATGACGTTTTCCCAACCACAGAGGCTGTCATTCTTCCTCTAATACCAATCTAACACGAACATATTCTGATTGCCATTTTATACATGAAAAGCAGTCTTCTTTCAATCACATCTCTTAATCACGTCTATTTCCCTAGTCTAAAATATCAAATATCACCTCCCTGGTAACTTGGAATAGTAATTGTCTTGAGCTGGGTAAACTCAGAAAAACCTATATGTGTCAAGGTCAGCACAGAAATCAACCGAAGAAGCCACCGCAGCTATATGGTTGTCTTGACCTACCCCATGGAACACCAAAGCGACCCCATCCACTGCCCTTGGAGCCACCATGTGGCGCATGGGCTTCGTCGTGGACGGTGGTTGAGTTGATATGGACAGCACCACTATCCAGGAGCCTGGCAATGTGCAGTGCTTTGGACGTGTCAGCTGTGAAGATGCTCGCAGAGAGGCCGTAGTCTGAATCGTTTGCCATATCGATGGCTTCCTCGATCGTCTCGAAGCCCACCAGCACTGCAACAGGTCCAAATGTCTCCGTATGCCAAATGTCCATGTCCCGTGTGACTTTGGTAAGTATCTGTGGTGTTAGGCTTAATCCATTCTGCATTGTGTTAGTGCTACCACCGAGCAGAAGTCTTGCACCCTGAGCTACTGCATCAGTGACAATGGCGGCCACCTTGCTAGTGTTTGCAACAGAGGCACCGCTGGAGTTTGAAGTGGCGTTCCGGACAAGGCTTGCCAGTCTATTCTCAAAGAGACCAATGACGGCCTTGTCTACAATGATCCGCTCTGTCGACATGCATATCTGGCCGTGCTACACCTCACTGTCAGTTTTTGTTGTTTTTATTTATTTGTCTGGAATGTATACTTACATGAGCAAATGCACCAAAGACGGCGGCTTGTGCAGCCTTGTCCAAATCTGCGTCGGCAAGTACAATCTGGGGACACTTTCCGCCCAGTTCCAGGAGACAGGGTTTCCCATATTGCGCCGCTTTGGCGGCCACAATTCTCCCTACGGCAGTACTGCCGGTGAAGTTGACCATGCGGACTCGGTCATCAGATACAAGGGCATCCACAATGACTGAAGCATCTTCTCGGCTGTGCTGCACAATATTGAGTACGCCGGGTGGAAAGCCAGAGTCTCTAAAAAGCTCGCCAAGGAAGTTGTGGGCCAGCGGTGACATCTCAGATGCTTTGAGGACGACCGTGTTGCCACAGGCTATGGGTGTTGCAACGGCCCGCATGGCAAGTAAGAGAGAGGCATTCCACGGTGCAATGGCCAGATTGACGCCGATTGGCTCTTTGACCGTCATGATGAGGCCGCCCCGGTCGAGCTTGCTCGGCTGTACAATACTCTTCGTGGCTTCAAGGACATGACTGGCCAGTTCGTTGAGCTGGTCAATGGCACCGCAAATGTTAAGGTCTTTGATGAAGTCATCGACTGGTGTTTCGACCTAGACAATGATGCTGGTTAGACGGATTTTGCATGGCTGAGTGGACATGGGCGTGCTCATTTGTTACTTCTCACCTCCAGTATGGCTCTGACTGCGTCACTCCGTTCTGAGAGCAGCCGAGCCGCGTTCAAGAGAAGATCTCTTCTCTCCCAAGGCGTTGTCCTTCTCCAGGTAGTAAATGCTCGATGGCTGCTTTGGATGGCGTTTTTGACGATATCTGCTGTAGCTCCATATGCACTGGTAGCATTGCCATTTCCAGCGTTTACCACGGGAAACGTTGTGTTCGATTTGACCGGTTGGTTGTCGATCCACAGCGGGACGGAACTTTGAGAGATCTCGTCAGCCATGATTGATGGGCAACAAGGCACGATGAATCATAACCGCAATGATATTTTGGTCAAACAATAGAAACATGCACACGGTGCATCTCCAATTTATTGGTTGGTATAGCTCTGGGAGTGCTTCCGGACCCCTGGTTCAGTTCGATGATTGCGGGATCATATTCCGCAGATTACGTCGGTCTCCCGACCGTTCCGCGTCCTCGCTCTAAGGAGGCGGCAATACATAGCCTCAACCAGTGTCAAATAAGCTGAAGGAAAAGCTCAAAGATCCAGGTCTACAATGATGGACATTTTGAATCATGAATAGATTATGTTCTCAGTGTGGTTATGAACATGGGAGTTGACAATCTCAAAAAGAAGAACAACAAAAATCAAAGTGGAACTCTACTTTTCTCTCCAGTATCTATCTAATTTAGGTCACCCTATCCTATGAGGAATTTCAAATTACCCCGGCCCTACTTTTGTCATGAGCACAAAATTTACAAATACTCCAGGCCCTGAGTAATGCTTCCGTACGTCGCCCGCATAAGATCCACGGCGTAAATCGACCGTCCCCTCCATGGCCCAACATTGCCACACTTGGGGATCCGTCTCTTGTTTTCTCTGACATACGTTGCGTCGACGTTCCAGACAGACTGTTCCTCCATATACGAGCCACGAGGCACACGAGGCACGACGACCTTGAAGCCATGGTCCCGCATGTGCTGGATGATGCGGCAAATCAGCTTGGACGACGCCTCGGTCCCCAGAGTCCACGACGCGTTCACGTAGCCCATCATAAATCCGAGATTGGGAACATCCTGTAGCAACGCTGTACGCCACGTGAATCGATCTGCAAGATCAATGAGCTCCCCATCAAGAGAGAACTGTATACGGCCGCCAATCTTGAGATTCAATCCGGTGGCAGTCACAACAATATCCGCTTCCAGCTCTTGGCCAGACTCGAGAACAAGGTGTGTTGCCGTCACCGTCTTTATGCGCCCTGTCGCCACACTTGCCTTCCCACTGCGCATGGCCTCGAAGAAGTCTCCATCTGGCGTAAAACAGACGCGTTGGTCCCATGGCCGATAAGTCGGCGTAAAGTGCGGATCCAAGGGGATATCTGGCGGAAGCTGTTTCTCGACGGCGCTCTGCAAAGACTGTCGAGCTTTCGTGGGAAATGCGCGACAATAGTGGTAGCTCATGTTGATGAAGGCAATGAAAAACAGCCGGTCGATGAGGTACGACCAGGACCGTGGCAGGATCTTGTGATACCACGAGTTCCCCAGCGTGTTGTCGATTGTCATAATGTATGTCGGGCTGCGTTGCAGCATGGTGACATGGCCGGCTTTCTTGGCCATGCTTGGAAGCAGCGTGATTGCCGTCGCGCCACTACCAATTACAATGACGCCCTTGCCCGCATAGTCGAGGTCCTCAGGCCAGAATTGCGGGTGGACAATGGTGCCTTTGAAATTGTCATAGAGGCCTGGAATCTGTGGCTGCAGAGGGTCTTGATAATCGTAGTAGCCGCTGCCCAGGATGACGAATCGTGCATCAAACAACAGTCTTTTCTCTGCTGTCTGCACTGCAAGCTGCCACGACTGCGATTGGGACGACCAGTTGGCCGACACAACACGGTGCTCGAATTTGATGTGGCGGTCGATGCCCTCCAGCGCAGCCGACTCGCACAGGTAGTTGGCAATGGCAGCACCGCCAGCTACGCACTGCGACTCGCGCCACGGATTCCACGAAAATGCAAAAGTCGGCAGGTCCGTGTCAGATCGAATGCCAGGGTATCGAAACAGATCCCAGGTACCGCCGATGGCAGACCGTCCCTCGAGAATAGCATACCGGAGATTTGGAAAGTTTCTCTGCACGTGGTACGCCGTGTTGATGCCGGAGATGCCCGCGCCGATGATGATTATGTCAAACGCGCCGTCTTGCGCTAGCTGGTTGTGGTGTCTGTCCATTGTTGGTGGGGAGGGTCGCTGGAAAGTTGATAAAATGGCACTAGTGTTGTTGTGTCGTGAAGCTTTGTCTGCTATTACACGGCCTGTGGACTACATTCAAACTATGGCACGGGTGGCATCAGCGTTTTTGTGTTTTTCAGCGATAGTTTCCGCCCATCTCTTTGACCTTCTCTTGACAGCGCCAGGTCTATTCAAAGTGTTTAGGCAATAAAGCGAGATGGCATACAGCGGATTTACATCCGTAATATAGCACTAACAAATATTCATCCATTTGATATTGAATGAGAATTGCTCCCACGGATGAGCATCCGACAACAATTTTTTGACATGATCTATCTACTAGGATCCAGCAATTTTTTTTGTTTAGTTTTGATTTTATGCTTATTTTTTAAAATATTCCCGGTCCCCGATATGGAGGTGGAACCGGCAGAGTCCGGGGTAGCGGCCGCTATTTGACGGTTGGAAGATGCGTTTATGTCATGCCATTGGCTATTTATATCAAACACCAAGGCAAAAAAATACATGAATATCGTCAAGAAAGAAACATCTCACACCTTGCCAGCACAATTCCATTATCCTTCACTTATCAACTACTCTCTCGGTCATCATCACAATGTCTCTCAACCGTGTTGACGTTCACCACCACTTCATTCCGGAGTTCTACAAGGAAGGTCAGTAGTCAGCACCCACCCTCGTAAACGAAAGATGTCGTACTGACATCGTGCAGCCGTCATTGCTTCCGGTGGCGATCCGTCGGGCTGGCACATTCCGGCCTGGGACTTGAAGCTGGACGCCGAGGTGAACAAAAAGTTCGACATCGGCACCACCATTCTCTCCCTGACAGCCCCTGGCGCGTGTATCCTCAAGGATCCGAAGGCGTCGGCTGACTTGGCCCGCAAGACCAACGAGCTCGCCGCCCAGATCCGTGACGAGAAACCCCAGGAATACGGCTTCTTTGCGGCTCTTCCCAACATTCTCGACACCGAGCTGGCCCTCAAAGAGATCGAATACGCCTACGATGTGCTCAAGGCCGACGGCGTCACGCTCTTTACTCGTTATGGTTCCGGCAACACATACCTCGGCCATCCCGACTTGAAGCCGATCTGGGCTGAGCTCAACCGCCGTTCTGCCGTCGTTCTCGTCCACCCGACTCATCCCGTGGACACTGCCCAGGTCAGCGGTCTGCCCCAGCCGGTCATCCGTTACCCCTTCGAGACGACACAGACGGCCCTGGACATGATCTACAACAAGACGGTCAAGAACAACCCGAACTGCAAGATCATTCTGTCGCACGCTGGCGGCACCCTGCCGTACCTCATTGGCCGCCCGACCAGCATCTTCTGCAAGACGGAAGAGGAGGTTGCCGAGTTTGAGGAGCAGGCCAAGAACTTCTACTACGACGTGGCTGTGGCTGGAACAGAGAATGTCCTGAAGGTTCTGGAAACGTTTGCCAAGCCCGACCACATCCTCTATGGCAGTGACACGCCGTATGCGCACGACGGCATCATCAACTTCCACACCTCTCGCTTTGACAAGTACGAGTTTGCGGACCCCAAACTGCGTGACGCCATCAACAGAGGCAATGCGCTGAAGCTCTGGCCCCGCCTGAACAACTAGGTAGAACTCAGTGAAGGATGTTGTTATTATGCAGCAACCTGCTTTGTATATGTTCCAATTTGCATACTTTCTATCAATACAACATTAGTATAATTATGTTCCGCTCGATGTGCTAATTATTCCTTTTTTCACTTCTTCTATATTTTCTTTTTATTTTATTTTCTTTATCTCCTTTTTTTTATTGGAAAAAGGATAAAAAATCAAAGGTAGTATGGTATTTACCATTGCAATTTCTAATTTATTGCTGTTAATTGCAAAAATGTTTCTAGACCGTTATTTTCTTGCGGATAGATTTAAGCGCACCGCTTCTCCTTTCAGTCTAATTTCCTTACTTCTTTTTCTGCATTCTCGAATTACATGTCAAGAAGCGGCAATCTTTGATTGGTCGGGAGTGTTGCCGCACCTACGAAAAGTGGGACCACACTTCCACAACGGGACCAGAGCCGACCACCAGCCTGCTGTCATCTAACTAACATATATTCCACGCTGTTGAATTTTACGTTGGACAAGAAAGAAAGCGTATACAGAAAAACATTCTCGCAAGACCCATGCAGCCGGCACAAAATATCCAGACAAAAGCCTTCGTGGTCGATCATGTTGGAGGCCCGTTCATGCTGAAAGATGTCGTACTGGACAGCATCCACGGAGACGAGGTGTTGGTAGAGATACTCTACACCGGATTATGCCATACGGTTTGTATTTCCCAAACTTGTCCAGTTGATATAGCCAAAATGCATCAGCTAACAAACTCCGCAGGATATTGTGGTCAAGGACGGCGGCATGCCTATTGGAGGATTTCCAGCAGTACTGGGCCATGAAGGACTCGGTGTTGTTAAGCTGGTGGGAGCCGGTGTCGCCGACAAATCATTGGTGCCAGGAGACACTGTCATCCTCTCCTTTCATTCCTGCCGCAAGTGTACATGGTGTCAGGAGGGACGATATGGTGGGTGCCCTCACATGACAGAGACCAATTTCATCAACACGGCACGCCAGTCCAAGACGTCACCCATATCCCTCCCCGACAGGACATCCGTTCACGGCCAATTCTTTGGCCAGTCGTCGCTGAGCAAATTGGCCGTGGTGACAGAACGGTCGGTGGTGAAGATCGATGCACGGCCCGAAGAGCTACCTTACCTTGCGCCGTTGGCCTGTGGTTATCTGACTGGAGCCAGCACTGTCTTGAATGTGCTCACACCAAAGAAAACAGAAAGTATTGCGGTTCTAGGTATGGGTGCTGTTGGACTGGCAGCAGTCATGGCAGCCAAGGCGCTCGGGGTTGAGCATATCCTCGCGGTGGACATTGTGGACTCCAAGCTCTCTACAGCCATCGAGGTAGGAGCCAGCCATGCCATCAACCCGCGGGAATTTGCAAATCTTCACGATGGAATCAGGAGCGTCTTTGCCAACGGTGCAGACAAAATCGTGGATGCAACAGGCGTCATCGCTGCGCTCAACGATGCCGTCAAGGCGCTGGCACACGGTGGGACACTCGCACTAGTCGGTGTTCCACCTCCAAATAAGCTGCTGCAGTTGGACGCATTGGATCTTTTGCTGTCGTGCAAGAAGATTGTCGGCGTGATCGAGGGCCTGTGCAGTCCGCAAGAGGTATGCTATGCGTTAACAAGATGTTTGCAACTGAAGAAACACCAGCTAACCGACTGTTACAATGTTCAGACCATCCCAAAACTCGTGAAGCTATTTCACGAAGGCAAATTTCCAGTTGATAAACTCGCGACGCTCTATCCTACCGATAAGATGGCGGAAGCTATTGAAGACTTTAAGAATGGAAAGGTGAGCAGTCATGTCGTAAATAGGATCTACGAAATGGGCTACTTGCTAACAAAAAGGTACCAGGTGATTAAGCCAATTTTGTGTTGGGGCCCAGTCGGCCAATTGTGATGTGAAATGGGGTGAATGAAACAAAAACACTTTTTCGGCTGGCGGGGCGGAACTGTATCTGATTTCAAAGAAAACCCAATTCACTGTCTGTGTGGATTGGTGTATTTGCGGATGTGCTTCCGCATCTCCCCACCATCTTAACTTTGATCGCGTTAGTGTGCCCAAGCGCAGGCCACAGGGCCTTGGCACTCCGACATGGAGAAAATCCGGGGTCATGAGGAAGTGGAGATCAGCAAAATCTTGGAACCAAAACAGACGCTTGCAGACTAATGGAAAACCCCGCACAGGGGATGCATTGACAACTGAACGTAGTTTTTTCTTGGGATGGTAAGATGTACTCGGTGTATTTTGGAAAATATATTATGTGCAGAGTCCTCTGTCAACCAATGTTCAGTTTGAACATTGACCTGATGTCAACCACCTAACACGTGACAGACACGTGATACGACTGACTAGCCATGACCCACGAGCGGATCGCATCGCCGTCGCTGGTCGACGACAACGATGAGCCGGACCGGGCGGGCCGGAAGAGACGCCGCACCGTCCAGGCGTGCGAAGAATGCCGCGACCGAAAGCGCAAATGCGACGGAGTGCGGCCCGTCTGCAGCTCCTGTTCGAGGCGGCCCGGGCGCTGCGTTTGGAATGACCACCGCAACACCAAAGGCTGGAGCAACAAGTGAGTCGAGACGCGATAGGAGGATGTATCCACGGGCCATTGCTAACCACTCCCGCTCTTTTAGATATGTCGAGAGCCTGCAAGCTCGTATTCGAGAGCTGGAAGACAGAGAGCGCGCTGCGACGTCGGCAAACGCGGGCCGTCCCTCAGTTGCGGAACAGTGGGAACAACCCGCTTCCGACATCCCTCTCGAAACGGAAGGAACGACCGGCATCGCCAACGTCACTCAAGATGCCAACCAGACGTCATCTACAGCCATTCACACGGGACTGTCTCCACTGGAGAGAAATGCGAGCATAGCGTCACCAGCACCGGTTGGAGTTCTACCAGTTGCATCGCTGTTGTCGCCATCGCCATCCCAGACATCATTTGTTCACAACCTTGGGGTAGCACCGACGCAGCAGCCAACTCTACCAACATTCCACCATCCATCTGCCGGAAGTCAGCATATTGAAGACGCCGAGCCGGATTCAGACACTGATGCCTCCGACGACGATGGTACGACTGCTGTGGGATCGTCTCGCTTCGTTGATGGTCTTGATGCTATGGGAGTCGTCCATTCTGCCGCGGATGGCGTGACTGGTCGTCGGCGGCGGCCGTCCGAGTATTTTGGACCGTCCAGCACGGTGAGTCTCCTTGGCGATGCCTTCAACGCTATCAACGCCATGCGCAAGAAAGCGCCCTGGACTGGATCGTCTCCATCAGGCAGCTGGGAGTTCGCGGTCGGTGACCGAGATTCACCAGGACAGGCAGGAAAGCAGCACACAACAAGCCCGTCTCGAGCTCGTGACGAGACCAATAGAGGTCACGCTATTCCTTCCAGCTGGCGCTATACTGTACCAACCAGAGCAGAAGCAGACCAGCTGGTTGACAGCTACCGAACATGGGTCCACTCCCTGTATCCATTTGTACATATGCCGTCTTTCCTCGAGCGTTACCGAACTATGTGGGAGTCAACAAAAGAGCGCCAGCCTGGCAGTCCAACGTCGAGCTTGTCGATTAGCTATTACGAAGGAATGAGCGAGAAGCTGTTTCACTGCATGCTGAACCTTGTCTTCGCCATGGGAGCGCTATTCAACCCATCTGTTGCGTTTCAAGATAGGAGCAGTGTGAGCTGGGCATTCTTTGCTCGAGGCAAAGCTCTCGTCGACCTGGACGAGCTGGCATGTGGGAGCCCGGCTCTTGTGCAGGTGCTCCTCTTGATGGGACAATATCTGCAGAGCACAGATGCAGCGAGCAGTTGCTGGAATATTGTCGGACTTGCCATCCGTGTGTGCCAGGGCATTGGGCTGCATCAGGAGCCGGAATGCTGCCGCGGAGATGTTTGTATTGGCGGCCATCACAGCCAGCTGGAGAGAGAGATCCGCAGACGAACTTGGACGTGCTCTATCATTTTGGACCGGTAAGTGCTGCCCGTGGTAAACGCGATGTCATTTTCATATTCACGTTCTAATGTTCGACTCCCATAGTGTTCTGTCCCTTACATATGGCCGCCCGATGATGATCCATCCCACTATGACCGTCAATCGGCTGTGGCTCCCCAAGGCCATTGATGACGAGTACCTCACAGGCTCGGGCAAAGAATCTGGCGAGCAGCCAGCAGACCAAATCACAATCACCGGATGTTACATCGAGGCTATTCGTTTGCAAGACATCATTGGCCAGTTCCTGGCTCCCATCAATCATTACACTGACACCAACAAACGCCACACTCCTAATATGTCTGGATCAAGTAGGTCCACGGCACTGAACTGGTATGAGAAGGGGGACCTGGACCTGAAGACAGTACTGGAGGTCGACAAGCTCCTTGATACTTGGCGACGAAACCTTCCAATACACCTGCAAGTCGAGACATACAAGAAGGGGCGTGCAGCATCATTGAACCAAGACCATAAAAGGCTGTTGCTACTAGAGCGACAAGCCTATGTTCTGAAATCCAGGTGAGTCACATTTGGCTTTCATTGTGACCTAAGATGGGAACGGCCTGAATCTTGTTTTGACCAAAGACTAACGTGGTTAGATATCTACATGCTCGCTTGACCCTTCTGCGGCCTGCCCTGTCTATTCTCTGCCGGGCTCCACACGATGACACAGGACATGATTCTGAGAGCAGCAGCATGGACCGGGAGATGGTCATCAAGGCGGCAAACATGTGTCTGGCAACGACCGAAGCCCTGGTTGATCTTATGGCAAGCAATTCGGATCCCCAGGCTGTACGGCTGCCAGCTCCATGGTACAATGTTTTTTGTAAGTCAACGAGTGGGGTGGCCGACCATTTCCCGTGTGTGGCAACCAGTATAACTTACCAATTCCGTAGATATCCACAGCTGTGCCATTGTGCTTCTCCTGGGTTATCTGTGTGCGCCGCAGTACATCACCAGCATGAACAGGAACTCACTGGCTGATGCGTACAACCGGTGTGTTGAATTTCTTCGCGCTTATCGTCCAATATCTCGTTCTGCACGACGCTGCAGCAAGGTTCTCGCGGTCATCCAACAGCAAGTCTTTGCCCAGCTGGATGGTGTTGCCGGTCAAAATGGCAACGACCACAATAACAACGCTACAGATTGGCTTTCTGAATTTCTCCCCGTTGAGCCCATCGACCTCCAAACTATGATCCCACTCAGTGATCAAATACAGCCACTGGAGATGCTCGCTCCGGGCGTGGCCACCAGAGAGGCGCCTTATCTGTCGGACATGGGCTGGATTGGCGATGCAAACGACATGGCGTGGCTGTCGCTGGTTCCATCATGGAACGGGCCAGATCAACCCCTCGGGATGTAACTCGCTGTGCGTGGAGGGCCAAATACTTGTAGTAGGACTGTCTCCCAATGAATATATGAATATTTGAATCAATTTCGACGTGCATATGTTACAAATATGCTTATGTGCCTCATACAGTCCTGTCATACACCCTTCTTCTCCAATGCTGTGTAGAGTGCCTGCTCAACACGAACCCAGAGCTCGGCCGCCTTGGGGTCAACAAAGGGGAGAACCTGCGATCCGACGATGCCGGCGACTCCTTTCTGGCGGTCACACCACCAAAAGACATTGGATAAGCCGGACCAGTGTGCCGTGTCATTTGAACGGCCGGTAATACCTGGCGAGATCATGAAACCGAGTCCCCATCCCTGGGGCTTGTCTGGTGGGCACAGTGGATACAGTTCCGGCGCTTCGTACACGAGGTCGGGCTTGACCGCGGGGAGAGGTTTCCGTGCAAAATTCGGGTTTTCGGGAAGTTGGTTGGTAAACATTTCCGCAACACTATCATCAGACAGGATGCGTTGACCGGTTTCTGCCACGACGCCGTCATTAAGCAGAACACGAAGAATCTCTGACAGGATGTGTTAGTAATTCTAGATGATTTTTTGAAGGCAGCAAAAACTTACTGGAAAACTGTCTGATACTGCCAAACAGCCCGGCACCGCCACTGTGGAAGAAATCCGGGGCTGCGGTTGTGGTCAGAGGTGCCTGCAATGGGTAGTTCCGATGAATCAGCTCTCCACTATCGTCGCGTTGCCAGAGGCCCGCACAACGTGCCACCATGTCGGTCGATGGAACCATGGTGAGATCTTGGATTCCGAGTGGGTTGAAGATATGGCGAGTCATGTATTCATTAAGCTTCATACCAGATGCTCTTTCAGCAACGATGCCCGCCCAGTCAATACTGATCTATCCATAGATGATGTCAGTGTCATCATCGGTGAAGCCGAAAATCGGGGTACAAAGTTTTCTACATACGCCATAATGAAAGCCGGCGCCTGGCTGATCGATCAGGGGCTGCTGGAAGTCTGACACGTTCCCCGAAAACTCGTTAAATTCTCGAGAGCCATGTTTTTCCAGAGACTCATTCAAGAAAGAGTATCCGAAGCCAGCTGTCAGACAATGTCAGTGAACAATTGTCTTTATGTCATACTAGGGGACAGTCTTACAAGTGTGTGTCAACAACATTCGCAGGGTGATGCTTCTTTCCTTGGGGACCAAGGTTCCATTCGCCTTTCGTACTTTGACCTCTTTGAGCTCTGGACACAGTCGCTCCAAGACGTCCGCATCATCCAGAGATAGCAGATTCTTTTCGACGAGCTGCATGCATGCCACTGTCGTAATAAGCTTGGTGCATGATGCCAGCCAGTAGATATCATCCCCTTTGCCTGTGCCGCCGTCTGGTGAGACAGAATAGTCAAGCAAATTGGCGTCATTCCGGCGGCCATCTCCCACCAAAACAGCAGCCGCACATGGCAGGCCCAGTCTAGGGTCAGAGGTAGCCTCATCGATGATGGCACAGAGGCCGCGTTTGTCGCCAGACGCTAGTGGCGTGGGGCCCATGGTGCTTGATTGAGAGGCAAAGACTATTGGGAATATTGGACAGAATTAACTCCTCGTTGTGGACAAACTTGAGGACGGCTCTGACATATAAGTCTGAAATTATCAGGCAATTTACTGTCACAGATGCCAACGGATGAATATCCGCACTAGTGTCTTGTTTGCATGTCTTGTTTGCACTATCCCGTTAGCGGATGACATCAAAGGCACCGGGCCGCACTGTTGATTCTATGGTGGGTTCAACGCTGACATCCTCCGAATGTTCGCATGGAGAAAGCGAAGGCTTGCAGCACACGAAATAAATTCAACAATTAATATATCATGAGTGGGAAAAGACCCTAATATTTCCATTTAAATCAACATTATGAACCAGCTTGGCGTGTTTTATGTTGAACTCGTATGGCTTTTTACATAACGAAAAAAAAAAAAGTCAATCAATCAAGATAGTAAAAATAAAATCCGAGAAAATATTATTTTCAAAATTGTTTATGTACACCTTCAAGTCATACTTTTCTAATTCGAAAAGGGAGAAGACTTGTTGTGTGTGAATACATAATCAAAATTAAATAAAATCTGTTACTCCTTCCTGTACATGCCCAAGCTCTCCACCATTGGCCTGTCGGTAATGGCAAACAAAAACGCATCACCAGAGTCCTTTGCGCTGGTGTGGCTGATTGCTGTCCACGACGGCACACTGAACGTATCCCTCGCCTTCCAGTCGATTGTTGTCTCTGTCCCATCCGGCAGAGTCAACTTTGAGTGGCCACTGCCTTGGTAGATGTGGTAGACAAAGGACACAGTTTCTCTCGAAACCGGGGAGGTCTGGCCGGCGCTGACCTTTTCTGCCTGTCCAGTGATCGTCTTGGACAGATGCTGGCCATTGGCGAGGCGGTAGTGGTATACCGCGTGGCTATCTTGTAAGGCCGTCAACGCATCCTGAACGGCCGCCCAGGGAAACTTGAACGACGACTGTCCGGCCGGCTCGCTCGGGTAGCGTGACTCGGCGTAGTTTTGGGCAAAGTTGTTACGCAGAAACTTGAAGACAGGCAGGTCCAGGCCATCTAGCCAGATCATGGGCGTGTCGCCCTCGTTGCCGTGGTCGTGCCAATGCCAGCTGGGCGTCAGGATGACGTCGCCCTTTTCCATATAAATCTTTTGACCCTCGACCGCCGTGAACCCTTGCGAACCCTCGATGATGAATCTGAGCGCAAAAGCTGTGTGGCGGTGCGCCGGGGCCGTCTCGCCGGGCAGGACCAGCTGCAGCCCAGAGTAGATTGTGTCTGTTGTGCAGGGCGCCTCGAGGCTCGGGTTCACCAGCATGATGACGCGCCGCTCGGCCTCCTCGGCCGACACAATCTCTCCCGCCTCCATCAACGCGGGCCGCATCTCGTCGTAGCGCCAGGCTGCCACAGCTGCCGCAGGGTTGGGATGCGGTGGCACCATCTTGTGCAAGACTTTCCAGAGAGCCTCGCCATTTTTGCTCCTCAAAGAGTCCAGAAATCTGTCTTCGTCCGTGTTTGACACCATTGTGGTCAGATGATTCAGGCTGGGGTGCCGCGATGTTGGGGCGAGTATTCAGCGTATGAGTAGAAAATGTAGTCAAAGAATATCAATAAATCTTGGGCACTTAAATTCGATTTTAAATGCGTTTAGGTGCATCCCATGTGTACTAGACCCTGAGTATCTAGGTGCATCGCGGATACTCTGGGGCGGGGTGGTCGGATCTGCTTCCGCACGCCGCCCCACCGGACCAGTACAACTCTGTATATCTGCCACTATACAATGGTATCCCTCTTCTATACTGCAACTGCCGACGGATTTCCCATTGGATTAACTGTTTCTACATTTTCCAATCCAACATTACACAATTTCCCCTCAGTTAATCCGCCATGACCAGCACAAGCTACCGAGGCTCATGTCTCTGCGGCGGTTTGGTTTTCGAGGCCGTCGGCGAGCCTGAATCGGTCTTTTGGTGCCACTGTTCGCACTGCACAAAGAACGCTGGTGGACCTGGTCAGATTGTAAGTTGAGTCGTCCCATATTATTTTTATTACCTCCCGTTGCGGAACTAACTTTGACCGCGACAGTCTGCCAAGTTCAACAAGGGCCAAATCACAGTCGTCAAAGGGTCTCATCTAATGAAAACATTCATACTCCATGACACATTGAGTAGATCCGAGAAGCACAAGATCTTCTGTGGACAATGTGGATGCACACTGTGGACGATTCCAATGAAACATCATGGTGACAAGCTTATTGTGCGGACGTCTCTGATCGAGGATGGGTAAGGCTCTTCTTTATTGCTGACGTATCTGCCAGACAAATCTAGTCCTTCTCTAGTTAACTGACACGCTATAGGTTACGGATATTTGTTCCGAAAGCAGAGTTCTTTGTATCACAGAAAGCAGCGTTTTCAGAGATGATGCCATTTGATACTATGCCCGGACACTAACATAGACAATTGTAGATTAAAAGAAATATTAAACATTTTAGAACTCCTTTATTATAAATCAAAAAGCATAACCTTTTATTTTGATCTATTTCAATCCGTCTCATTACTCTGTTCTTCGCTGGGCCTTCATAGGAACGACATGGTGTTTTTCAGGCTGCCCAGCTTCTCGATGCGGACCTCGACCTCGTCACCGTTGGCCAGCCATTTCGGCTCGGACATGCCCATGGCCACACCCGCCGGGGTTCCGGTCATGATGACCGTGCCCTTTTCCAGAGTCGTCCCCTGGCTAATGAACTCGATGATGTACTCCACACCAAAAAGAAGGTCGTCTGTCAGCGTGTCCTGGCGGATTTCACCGTTGACCAGCGTTTGCAACCTCAAGTTGCTGGCGTTTCCTACCACGGACGGCGAGACAAGGACAGGGCTTAGCGGCGCAAACTTGTCAAAGCCCTTGCTGAAGCACCATTGGGGGACACCTCCTGCATAGTCAGGATTTCTCTGCCAGGTACGGGCCGAGACGTCGTTGCCAGCAGCAAAACCGGCAACATGCTCCAAGGCTTTGGAGCTGGGAATGTCCTTGCCCGTTTTTCCAATGACAATGACGAGCTCGCCCTCGTAGTCGAGCTGATCTTCCTGTGCAATTGTCGGGATGGGGATGGCCTCGTCGTGGCTGGCAATGCAAGCCCTTGGTTTGATAAAGACTGAAGGATAAGGTGGTGGTTTTCTACCGCCCTCCTTGACTGGCAATGTTAGAAATGTACGTCTGGGGAGCGAATATTCAAAAAAGAGCCCGGGACTTACTGTGCTTCATGTAGTTCAGGCCAATGCATTTGACGATGGGCACGTCTTCAGGCGTAAGGATCCCCAACAGCTTTGCAACAGTGTATTTGGTTGTAGTGGGCTCCAAATCAAATGGACCAGATCCATCATATCCTATTGCTTCCAGCCTGCCCTCTCCAGCAAGCTGCTGGACGTCTGACGCATCAGAAATGATTGGCTCTCCAAAGCGAATCTGCCCGGCCGAGTCTTGGAATCGAATCAGTCGCTGCCAGGATGCCATCGCGGGCCAAGAATGTGATAGCGTGCGTTTGGGGGCTTTAGTCGACGTGTAAGTGGCACTTTCCCTTTTGAGTTTAGTGTGCCAGTACTGTAACAAGAGATATGGTGGCCATCTGTTTGACTCTTTTCAAAAATAAGTAGAACCAATAAAGAAAATCACAAATGCTATGTGAAATATAAGAAACGAACAATGTATACATTAAATACCAACAATAGAAAACTACGGTCTGTATCGTCACTGACTCCAACAGAAACCAACGGAGGTATATCCGTTATCAACAAATCAAACTGCGGATGTGCTTCCGCTCCTACGATTCGTCTGTGGGGCTCTTTGTCAGAGCCGAGGACCATCACCAGAACGTACGGCAGTTGGTATTCGAATCATGTGTAACAAATAGACAAAATCTCTGTCTACAAAATGCTTCTAGTATTACTTCTTTCAGATCAAAAATGCCAGCAAACAGACACAGCAAAGACTAACACGATTTACAACATCCCGCCAGACGCAAACACAAGCGAAAATGCCGTTCTCTGTTCTCATCTGCGGTGCAGGCCTCGGAGGTCTGTCGGCTGCAATCGCCCTTAGGTTGAAGGGACATTCTGTTCTGGTCGTTGAAGGCGCTCCCCAGTTGGGAGAAGTCGGCGCCGGCATTCAGGTCCCGCCAAACAGCTCGCGGATTCTGAAGCAATATGGCATTTACGACGAGGTGCAAAAGTGCGCCGTTCTGCCGAAGAACATCCACTTTCGGCGCTATGCAACTGGAGTTATCATCGGCCGGACACCTCTTGATCCGGCCATGACAGAGCAATACGGAACACCGTAAGTCCGTGCACCGCAAAAAATACTGTATCAAACAGCTGTCAACTAACACGACAAGATACTGGCTCATCCATCGTGCCGACTATCACAAGTGCCTCTACACTCGTGCATTGGAACTCGGAGTTCAAATCAAGCTAAACAGCCTCGTCCAGAGCGTCGACGAGTCTGCACCGTCAGTCACTCTAGCTAATGGCGAGGTTATTTCAGCCGACGTGGTAGTTGGTGCAGACGGTATTCGCTCGACGGTTCGAGAGTCGATCCTGGGCGATGAAGACGTGACCATCACAGACTCGACAAACTGTGCCTATCGTGCCACCGTGCCAAACGAGCTCATGCGGCAAGACGCAGAGACGGCACAGCTCATGGACGACGTCAACGCCAACTGCTGGATCGGCCACGAGCGTCACATTATGGCTTACCCCATCCGCAACGGCGCACTCTACAATCTGGTCATGTCCCATCCCGGCAAGGCATCGGTCGGCAAGTGGAACGAGCCCGGCAACCTCGACGAGATGAAGCAGCACTACGCCGATTTCGACCCCGTCATCAAGAAGGTTTTGTCAAAGGTCAAGAACTGCCTCAAATGGAAGCTGGCCGATCTCCCGCCCTTGCTCCGGTGGGTGAGCCGCAGCGGACGTGTCGTGCTTATTGGCGACGCTGCGCATGCCATGGTTCCCTATCTTGCACAGGGTGCGTCGCTGTCCATCGAGGATGGTGCAGCTCTGGCCGAATGTGTGGATCACGCAACGGACGTCACACAGATCCCTGCAGTTTTAAACGCCTTTGCCGAAATTCGGAAGCCACGCTGTGAAACAGTCCAGGCCGGATCCCGCTCCAATGGCGACATCTGGCACATGCCTGATGGACCGGAGCAGCAGAAGCGCGACCAGGATATGCTCTCCACAATGTCATCAACGGCAATCAATGGCGCGGAAAAACAGAGAACGCAAAAGCCAAACCCGAACCGCTGGTCCGATGAGACCTTCCAGCCCTGGCTATTTGGCTACGATACTTTCACAGAGGTGGGTAGTACTATTTGCGTATTTTTGCTGCACATGCTAACAACTCCAGACCAAGAAGCACCTCAACAAAACCCTGCCAAAGTAGATATCATGCTCATATTTTGGTGTTCTCATAAACGAGGAACATGGCAGTATATAGCATAATTGCCAGCTGTGGACGGATAAGTACTAGACTGGATTAGCCGCCGACAAATCTAGACAAATGAAATTTAAAAAAAAAGCCTACGTCGACCGAATATCATATACATCTCCTTTTCTGATCTGAATTTATTCCCATGTTTGACAGAACGATAAACGGGGTTGAGTCTAGATATTTTAGTGTGCAGGAAGCGAGTCGACATACTTCAATGAAGCAATCGTTGTATTGAACATTGCCGGCCACTATATTATTATAACTTCACCGGGGTGCTCTTGGTACTTGATAACCGGTCTTGGTCTTGGACAGCTTTATTTGCCTCGGCGACAGCATCGTATCCGTACAACCACGGCTGCACTTTGGGACAGTTCCACCGGCTCGGGAAGGGACTGTGCGACTCCCAATTGGGACCGGCACGGAGGACGGCATCTCTTGCGACTTGGCTCTCGCCATCGAGCATGTGGAAGTCGGCTCTCTGTTTGGGAAAGCAGTCAGTAGATGATCGCAGAGGCGGTGTAAACGGTTAGTCAAGGGATACGCACCTGATTAAATGTCTCGCGGACAATGGCCTCTCCTCTCTGTTTGCGGACAGACTCGTAGCTCTGCAATGCGCCTCTCAACTGATTCTTCTCTTTGACGTGAGATAACAAGGTGCCAAGAACGGCACCATCCTCGAGTGAAGAGTTGGCGCCTTGTGCAAGGTACGGCAGCATAGGGTGGCAAGCATCACCACTGTTGTCGTGTCAGAAGCACAGTTCAATTTTACAGACAAATAAAATCAACGCGAGAATAGCACCCGGAAAGTTAACTCACAGGAAAACAAGGTTTGCCTCGTCGTTGACCCAATGTGGGATCTCCTCCACTGGATATGTCAGCAAAAATTCAAGCGGATATTCAACAAACGTAAGCCAAGAAGCTTTGGGACCTACTGTGCATCAGCTTCCACTTATCCACGCTGTCCACGTAGCCCAAGAACCGGCGCAGCCTGTGATGTAACAACATGTTAGTATGTGTGAAAAAATATGTGCACAAGAATATGGCGACATGGAGATAGCATACGTTGGGTCCCATGACGAGAATAGCTCCCGCATCTCTTCGACCGACGCCTGTTCCTTTGAGACTTTGCTGGGAAGGTTGTCCGGGACGAGAAGGACAATGTTGTACATCTCTCCACCACGCAGTGAGTAGCCCACAGCATGCGCACCAGGGCCGATCCAGAAGTGGACTTTAGGGTTTCTCACCCAGTCCTTCAGGTCATCGTCGGCAATGTCGTTGAGGGTGAGGACGATGCGGTAGGCCAGGTCACCTGTTGGGATTGGCTGGCTCTGGGGTGCATCTTTCATAAACGTCTTGCGGCACTGAGACCACAGGCCGTCGGCGCCAATGACAAGGTCGGCGATAAAGGAGCTTCCAGAGGCTGTCGTGATTGCGGCATCTGTACGGCCACTGACGTCGAGGCTGACAACGCGTTCGTCAAGAGAGAAGTTAACTCCGAGGGCAAGGGCACGCTTGTAGAGGGCCTGTTGTAGGTCGGCACGGTGGGCATCGACAAAAGGAGAGCCATACTTTGTCCGTTGGCGAGTGTGGAAGTCGGTTTCATGGTAGAGGACCTCACCGGAGTAGCGATGAACAAAGAGGTCGGTCGGCTCCGCCACGGTGCTCCAAAACGACTCGGGCACCTGCCAGTGTTTGAGGAGGCGGCTGCCATTGGGTGTGATTTGAAGGCCGGCGCCAATCTATGCAATTTGTGTTGCGTGAACATTTGGTTTCCATTTTGTGGCTCAAAAAGGGGCACGATATTTCTCACCTCTGAAATCTCCTTTGCCTGCTCAATCACACGAACATTGTGGCCGCCCATGGCACAGGAGATGGCTGCTCCAAGTCCTCCAAGACCAGCACCAACAATGATAATCGAGAGCTGGTCAAAGTCGCTGGAACCAGACGAGCTTGAGACAGTATTGCCCAGCATTTTGCCGTTGCTCGTCTGCTGTGAATTGCCGTTGTCAACTTTTTTCGTATTTTGGTCCGATGTGGTGGCTTTGGTGGTTGTCGAGGATTTGGTTCTGTTGTTAGAGTGCTTTCGCAGCCAGCTGAGAACGGCCCCCATCTTTGCTGTTATTGGGACCTGGTCCCAGGTTGGCGGTGCTTGGAGTGCCTCAAAGTTCCTCGTGTATCTGGCGCACGGTGGGAAAACAGGGACTGAATGCAGTCAAATAGATCTGGGCTACCAGGATTGGTGGAGCCGAAAGAGCGCTGCATGCGTGGGTAATTTGGTCTGGTGAGACACAGCAACACCCTTCGCCGGTCTCATTCCTCTTATTTAATTCCCATTTGGAGACTGGGGTGGGTTCAATCACATGGTCTGCCTGTATTGCTGACTCGGGCACCGCGCAAGTTCTCAACGAGCCAAGCGATAGCTGCCCACATTGTCTGCATCTCGGGACTTCCTGACGGGAATGCATGATGTGTTGTAAACCAAACACAGAGGACATCGTTCGAGCTGTGCTCCGTACTCCGTAGTGGTCTCGATGTTGAGGAGTTACCGGAAATGCCGGATTGGCTCGGAAATTCCGACTGTTCTTGAAATATGAAGTGGTGGGTCCTGAACCACGTGTTAGTGCACAATATGGCGACACACTTGCCGAATTGGGGAATCGGCTTCACCATCTTCCCCAGATTAAACGTCTGTTCAGGGTCAATCGTTTTCATGTCATCTCATGTTAATTAATTTAAGAAACGCAGGAAAATTACACGGGCTGTCCGTTCGACAGGTCCGGATCTCTTTTGAAAACCGGACTCATTGACGGCGGATCATACCTGCACATAATGAAAATATAGATCTCGTGCCAATATCTTTTGGTGGCACTTTGACATCCAAGGAGGAGAATCACCCATGTGCCGGATCTGGGTATTTTTTATACATCTCCATGTTACACGCAAGTATTGTTAAAAAGAACAATATCTGGGGCTTTATTGTCACGTATGACTAAGCATTTGGGTATCGACCCTCTAGACAACGCCACAATTTGTCTTGTGTCACTTATCCCGGCGTGTACCTGAATTATGTGCACACGAACGATTGTATGAGATCCCAGGGGCTGCAGAAATAATGTATTTTTTTTTCCCGTACGGTACTACATCCTGTTGTGCACGTTGTGTTGCATACTCGCCGATATTCACTGGAGCATGGGGCCGCACCGGCAGTTGCATGTGCATTGGGGCAGGGACTATCATATTACTTTGCTGCGGAACCGTCTCACATATGATGGTGGCCATCTTCACAAGGGGCCCTTTATCGCAACTTTGGGCGAGGTGGGTCCATTTTCACTTTTATATTCACCCTCGGCCCGCAACAAAACAGGCCAAGCACATTATCATGATCGGCACACCTCATGTAGCTTGTTCATGGAGAGAAATAAATAAATATATGCTGTTAGTGAGTTCCTCGCCGGTTGAGCCACGATTTTCACTTGTAAATGTTCAATTTCAAGCAATATTCCCATATATTCTTCTACATAAGGTGCTACAGACGACGTATTCAACCAACGCGGTCTCCGACCTGGAATTTCGGCAACCATACATCAATGACCGCTGCACGCCCAGCAGCAACAGTCTCCAGTCCCTTTTGCAACGCCGCGTCAATCTCGTCAACAGTCTTGACCGTGCATCCAAACCCTGCACCGGCGGCGACAGCCACCTGGGCATGGTCGCAGCTCGGATCAAACGTCACATACAGGTCATCCGGCGTCTCAGCTTGGCTTGAGTGGCCTTGGCGATGGCACGCAAGTGCGCTCAGCATGGGGCTCTTCCAGCCACGGTTGTTGAGAATGACCGTCAAGAACGGCGCGTCATACTTGCGGGCCATCCAGTGCACCGTCTCCGGGATGCTGAACATGAAGCTGCCATCGCCGGTGATGTTGACGACAAGCTTGTCAGGGTGAGCAAGCTTTGCACCAACAGCGGCACCGCCGTTCCAGCCAAGACACGTTGCACCAGATGTGAAGTATGTACCAGGCTGGCTGCGCATCAGAACGTCACAGATGGGCCGGAAATTGGAAATGCCTTCGCTCATGACCAGGGCATCGTCGGGAAGATGTGCCCGCAGTCGTGACAAGATGTAATGCGGCGTGATGGTCGAGTTGTCGGCGGGGACCACCTCCTTGGCATGGATACCTGCAATGTATGCATCGTGGATGGCAGTCACCTTGGATGTGCGCTCTGCCACGGCATCTTGGTATGCCTTGATGACGGCCGGATCATCGCCGCGGGGCAAGTCAAGGAAGGTGTTGATCTGTTCCAGCGAGGTGAGGACATCTGCCTTGCACGACAGCTCTGTATCGATGTGGAAGAGAGACATGTTGACTTTGAGCGGGTCGCAGTCAATGTGGAACACCTTGGCATCTGCCGACGGCCGGAAGACGGACTTGATCCAGGGGACATCACAGTCGAGAACAAGAATGACGTCAGCTCCGTCAAGCACGCCGTTGGGAAGGCCCTCGCTCCAATGGTTGCCGGCATACAAGTGGTGAGTGTGCGGGAAGTTGAGGTATCCCGGCACAGCCTCGAGCACAGCAGTGCCCGTGGCCTCGCACAGCTTGATCAACTGACGGACGGCATCCGGCTGTCTGCCCAAATACGATGTCACCACCACAGGCGACTTGGCCCCCAGCAAAGCCTTTCCAATTTCTTCGACGGCTGCGGGCGCCAGAGCACCGGGTGAGAGAGGTTTCCATTTGCTGGCGTTGACTGTGTATGGCGTGATCTGCTCTTCGAGAACCTCTCGGCACGCAATGAGGTATGAGGGGCCCTTGGGCTCGCTCTGCGACATTTGGGCGGCGCGGAGGATCAGCTGCTTGGCATTGCGGCCGGTGCGGATCTCGTGGTTCAGGACGGTGTAGCCGCGGACAATGCCGCGCTGGTCAATGGTGTCTTGGATGTAGTGGATGAACTCGTTGCGTGAGCCCGTCAGCTCGCCCTCTTCCGTCACAGGACTCGTACCAGCAATCATGATCACTGGGATGCGTGCGCGCGAGACGTTGTGGATGGCTCCGCCCATGGCCAATGTGCCCGCGTCGACGTGCACCAGGATTGCCTGCATGCGCCCGCTGGCCTGGAAGAAGCCCTGCGCGGCACACAGGCCAACAAACTCGTTCGGAGCTGTCAAGAATCGGAGGCCATCTTTTTTGCCGCCGCTCTTCTTGGCGTCAGCCTCGCGCTTGCTGATGGCCTCAAGAATGGCGGGGTGGTCGCTGCCAAGGTTGACAAACAGGTGTGTGACGCCGGCGTCTTCGAGAGCCTCGAGGATGGCCGTTGCGGTGGTGTAGCTGCTCATCTTTAGTCGCAGAAGTCGAATTTCACAAAATATGATGTGTTTGCAGAAGTCGATGCCGCCCATTCCTGCCGATTGTGGCTTTACAGAGAGCGTCGTTGGCTCCTTCCGTATTTATGTGCCGTACAATATGGAAAGAGAGGGGCAAGTGCATGCCTTCCCAATCAGGCTCCGTCACCGGGACTCTGCATCCCGCCCCCGTATCCGCAAGTCAAAATTAAACAACGATATCAGTGCTTTTTGTGGTCCCTACATGCCGTCCATTATCGGCTGGCCCGTTTGGGGTTGGTCGTTTACATCGCCAAGCTAGGTGGGGGTGTGTCTTCGGAAAATCCGGCCAGCTAGACGTATTCCTACAAGACCCAACTACTGTGCCAATATCGGTGCCAGCATCACGGCCTTATGGACAGCATCACGAAGGTGCCCGGTACGAGCCGTATGACAATTTGTATTTTGTGTCCTGCTTCGGATGTTGCTTTCTACAAAAATGTCGGCCGTTAAAAGTTTGATTACTTGAAATGATGTAATTCATTGTGAGTCAGATTTTTATTGTGGAGGTTTTTATTTTCGCGTTACTTAAATTTTAATTTTATTCTTATTCCGAATGAAGCAAAATTTGTTAAAATAATAAAAATGAATAAGTACAAATCGTATTCAACGATTCAAAGCGGCATACCTCATACGTCCCTCCTGTCCATCAACACCAACAGGCCCCGTGCTCCAACAATCGCGGCAACGTGCCCATGCACCGTTGATGCGGACAGATCAACGAGCCAGGCGCCGAGGAGGCCGGTGTCAGCGGCTGGGGGTCAGCAGATAGAACGGAAAACGACGACGGGAAAGATAAAAAAGACTCACCAGTTGGTCCATGGAGGGAAAAGGCCGGAACGGACGAGAAATCGGTGCGTGGTGCCACCTGCAGCCAACCGCTGGTCTGAGCAGGCACGCACACGGGATGCGGGGTTGTACTGGTGAGGATCGTGGCCTCCTTGACCTCGCTGTTCAGCGGTGCAACAGTATGGTTGGCGGGGAGGGCGGGATCCGTCAGACCTCCTGCCGGTAACCGCAGCAGGGTGCTCGCGAGCTTGAACGCAAACTCCTCTCCATTGCCGCCCTCGTCCCCCCACACCAGCGCCTGCTTGCCGGCGTCCGTCTGGAAAAAGTGCAGCACGGCCTGCTCGGTGGCTGCGTCGGCACTGCCCACCATCCACACCCAGTTGACCGACGCCTGTGACGACTCTACGCCGGACAGCGCGGGCAGCTCGAGTCGTTCGAGGGTGATGGCGATGCCCGGCACAGGGCCTTGCAGCTCGTCCACGACAAAGGCCAGCAGTGCGTGGCCGTGCTGGCGGATCTGGCGGTGGAAGCGCTGGTGGATGTCGCGGATGTCCGGCACAGCGCCGGACGGCTCGGGGTTCTCGGGGTTCTCTTTGTCCATTTGGAATCTGGTAGGTTGCTTTGGTCGAGGAGAGGGGAGAGGGGAGCGTCGTCTGTTGGATGTTGGAATAGGCAGGTGGGCAGTCGGTTGTGCAGTGCAGTTGTGCAGTCGTGCGCGCGTATTTATTTGGCCAGGTTGGGGAGGCTTGCGATGCAGCATCAGTCGACGCTGAACTGTGGAAAGACGCTGTGGGCAGCGGGGTAAAGGCGTCCAGAACAGACAGCAGCTCCGAGCCGTCGTATGTCTGACGGCGGCGACAGGTGTTGGACCAGCGTAGGACCAGCCTGTGGTACGATTGGACCGGAAGCCGGCACGTGTGACGAGCGTGCTACGGGAATTGCCGCTTTTGGCAAGCAACCGTTGCAGCGGCCCGTCAAATATGTTTATGCCGTGGGGAGTGTGCCCACCAAACCAGAAGATGGAAGACAAGAAGAAAAGACAAAAAGGGAAAACCAGAAATGGAAAGACGAGAAGTCGGAAGATGGGAAGGTCTGGCCAGCCAGCAAGCAGCAATATTATTTATTTTTATTACGCAAAAAAGAAAATGAAAAAAAAAGAGAGAGAGAACCGAACGTGGCCAGCTCAACGTAAAAGTTGCGCTTCGTTTCAGCCTGACTGGACGTCAGACAGAATGGCATTTAAGCGTGCCTCTCAAACTGTAAGTTGGCGGCCGAGAAAAAGGTTCCGTGGCTGTGCAAGTTCCTGAAAAACCAAGAGTCACTGCGGGCACAGGAAGCACATGGAGCACATCCACTAAGCAGGCTGGAGCAGGGACGGCACAGGAGCACGTCCAAAGAAGGAAATCTTCTGTGAGGTTTTTGGGATGGTATATTGGGCTGTTATGGCATGGGCGTTGCTCCTACTACCGTTTCTATCTACCTACATGCGGACGTGCGTCTGGAAAGATGACGGATATGTTTTCCAAAGTAGCCGTATGGTGGTCATCGGGAGCGGAATCTGGGTTGTCTTCGACAGCGGCGGCGTCCGTGTGCATGCTACCATAGTATGTGCATGGTTGGCGTTCGGAGCAGCGGCGTTTATAACTTCGACTTCCGGCGTCGCATTCGACGGCCGGTTAAACGGCCGGGCAAAGAGCCGGCGGGGCCAGTTAGCTTTAACCGCTGCATTTTGACTGCGATGCTCGCGTGGTTCAGCATCTGGCTGGCCGGTGACAAAGTTGAATTGGCGCTTAGCCAGGTCATGGTCCACCGTGGAGCGGTGCCTAGAGAGCCACCGCTCCAAGCGGTTCCGCTGCATTGCTGCGTTCACTGCGTCCGCGTACGCCGTGGAAAAGATTTCCCTTGCTAGGCCATCTCCCAGGCCTGCGCCTCGGTCGCTGTCGTGGACTGCCGGCCGTACGAGACGGTCAGGGTAATGACAACGAAAGCAACAGCGCCAAACACGGGTTTAAAAACGCCTCTGTAGTTCCATTGGTTAGCGGGCACTCCGTCTCGAATTGTTGGTTGGGTTTCATACGGTCTTCTTACAGAAGCGGTGAATAATCCCATTTACGAAACAGAGCGGAATAGCCTCTGCGCTCGCGATTTCAACTGCTTTTCAGCCTGCTTCATGTCGACCAAGCACTCTATTCCTCCTACGAGGAGTTGAATATATGTCCATCTCGTTGTCTTCTCTCGTAGTGGTGATTTGGCTATTGTTGTGTAGAGTGTAGGATAGAAAACGCGAAAAGTCATGGCACGTGGGAAAAAAAGCATTGTTTTGTTTAGCGACCCAACTGTAGCATACGAACGTGTCGCGCTGCAACCATAGTACGAATAGGAAAGGGGCACAAGTATAATGGGCAAACATGAAGAAGAAAAGAAACCGTGCTAGTTTGAAATATATCACTACTTGCTTTCGATCTGCGCAGGCGTCGGCTTATACGGCACGCGGTCCCGAAGAAGTCGAGGCGTGTCACAGTCGTGGCTTGGCAACACCACAAGGTCCGTCTGTCTAGCAAATTCTTTGATCAGGCCCAGAGAGCGCGCTGCAGTCATAGGGTCGCTGTTGATACCGTCGGGCTCCTCCTTGTCGAGAAGATCTATGCCGTAAGTTGCGTCTCCGGTCAAAAAGTACGTTGTGACCGTACCGTCGCTGTTGTCTCCGTAGACGACGAGGGAGGTGTGACCTGGTACGTGGCCAGGGGTGGCGACGGCAATGATCTTGCCATCCGAGGTTATCTTGCTCGACTCCTTCCACGGACCCACGGCATGATCCGTAACGTCAAGGAGTTTTGGCGAGAAATCTTTTGGCCAGTGTTGTGGTGTGCACCCTTGAATGCTTGCGTACAGTGGGTGTTTGCCATAGGCTTCCCAGTGCTGGTGGCTAACATAAACTGGAACATCAGGTGCCTCTGCCGCCAAATCTTTCAGCCCTCCGGCATGGTCACCGTGAAGATGGCTGATGACGATGGCTTGGAGGTCTTTTGGTTCAACGCCGTGGCTTCGCAGCTGTTCCACAACACCATCTTTCGGCTCAATGGTAACTTGACTGAGCTTCTTGGTCGGACTCCATACGGGAAGGTATCCGGCTGTATTGCACAGTGGCGACTCGCCTGTGTCGAAGAGGATGGGGCCGTCAGGGTGCGAGATGAAAAAGACCCCAATGGGAAGTTCCCCGGACCATTGGCGGTCGGCGAAAGACCTGAGGAGACGCATGGCAACTGTGCGATTTGGGGGTTGACTTCTCATTGCCGGAGGAATCTTGACCGTCCCAGTTGAAATGAATTCGATGCCAATGGCAGATTTGTTCGTCGTCATCTTGAGCGTGTGCGTTGTTGGATCATCTGGTTGGAAGTCGTTGATCGTTGGATGACAACTTCTAGGATACTTTATGTTGGGACAAGCTTTTTCTCTCGAATGCCATTTTTTTTGTCCGTGGGCATGACTCTTGTCCGAGGCGGATGGAATTCACGCCGGCGAGGTCGCGTAGTGTAGATAGTTTTATCGTTTTACCGAATACCGAATGCCGAAACGCCTTGACCTTACTCAGCATTTATTATGGGAGAATGCGTGGTATTCGGCTGTCCGATTGTCTTGCTATGAAGAGAGGAGAAAGAGAGAGCGCTAGCCAAAAACATCCAGGTGGCTCTCGCCATTTCCCTTTTTCTACCATAAAACACCTCCGATGATAAATTGCTAGAATTATGTAATTCTGGAGGTGGCAGCAGTTGAATCACCAAAGGTGCCGCATCTCACTGCTTTTTAGTCCTAGGCTCGGTAACTAGATGAATTTATAGGTAGGACTCTCGGCCAGGGCACTGTAGGCAAGATAATATTTTCTCTCACCTGTAGTGCCTACACACTCGCCGCAGGAGGAGCTGTGGGGAATGCCATACCCGTGCCGTGGTTTTACGGACAAAAACTCCAGCCAGTCCCTGAATGTGCTACCTGATGTAAGGCACCTCTATCTGTCAAATAGTAGTATATGGCCATAGGAGGGTAAAAGTTGGTTGATTATGGTAGAAAGTCTGTCGGACTGTATAATTGCCTCGTCCCTGATAAGTACGAAGATAATCTAAGAGGGGATTATTGCCTGGATTTCAAGACGTCCTTGTCTACCAACTGACCCCTACCTGCCCCCCGAGGCTAACAACAGTTTATATTTCATCCACCTTGCTCATCCCCACCTACCCGCCGTGACACAATGGCCGGTTCCCATTGAAATCATAGGCGATCTCGAACGTTTGCCCACGACTGCTCAGTAGTCTCAAGAGACTTCTTTTCCTCTTCAGAAAGAAGACTGAGGCCGTCCACAACGCCGGGAAGAGACGTGATGCCCAGGGACTGCATGTGGTCAAAGAAGATCCACTGGCTCGCCTGCTCCTCTCCCATCTCACCCCAAATGGTGGTGTACTGCTCCACCGGGATAGTTACGATCGCAGTCGATCCGGGCTCCGGCGCCTTGCCGCTGGCCCTGCCCCACACTTCAAGAGCAGACGCCAACGTCAGATCCTCAACGAAGCAAGTCACGTAGGCACCACCCCCAAGCGTGTCATTGCTGATAATGGCATGCGCAAATACCCCAGAGTTTACCTTGTGGTCCGCGAGAGAGTGGAAGGGAGCCTGGGGATGAGCCGGCCAGAATTGGACCCATTTCTTTGCAGACTCCTACAGTTTCATGGTTAGCATTTTTGAAGGCGTTTTTTGGGATGGGAATGGAACTTACAAGCCATACGGGCTTGAAGATGGGATATGCAAGCAAATTGTCGGAGAAGATGCCAAAAATAGCAAAGGTCGCCTTCTTGAAAAGGTCTGGCAGGCTTTCCTTGATGTACTGGTCCACACGTGCTTTCCCTTCAAAGTGAGGCACGATGGCTTTTCCACCGGTGAGATGGCTTGTGAAGGGGAGCGTGCTCCAGAGATACCGGCGCAATGTCGGGACGCGGGAAGCCGCCCTGGCCAGGTTGCAGCCATTCTGGAATTCGGTGTCCATAGCCACGTCTTTGCCTTTCAGGAAAAAGGTCTCGTAGTAGTCGGTAATCGCAAAGATGGCGTAGGCACCCGCAAATGCTTTGTCCAAGCTAGCTTCGTCTCCAATGTCGGCCTTAACCACCTCAACGCCCTGCCGCTTGAGGTCTTGGGCTTTTTCGCTGTCGGGGTTGCGAGTGACTCCTCGAACGCGGTACTCAGGATCCGACAAGAATGTCTTGACGACAGAGCCGCCCTGTCCACCAGTGGCACCGATAATAACAATGAGCTTTGACATTGTGGCTGTTATGTTGGCAGTAATCGATCGAGTTTATCGAGGTCAGGCGTAGTAAAGAAGGTAACAAAGAACCCGAGCTGGTTCAATGGACTTCAGGACGTCTCACCGTGAGGGTTATATAACTAAAATAACTTACGTACGCAAACAGGAGACAGCTTCCAAAATGCACATGCAAGCCGTATTTACCACAAGCAGAGTCGGCGGCTTTATTTTGGTTCCGTGTCTTCCGCTGGTACAGTCACAACATTGCCGAACCTACGACTCCGAACGAATAAGCCGACAGCCGAGAGCATTCAACACGAACTTACATGTAACCACATGATAATCACATAGCTCAGAAACACAAGATCAACGTGGCTAACTATGAGCTGAGTGTGTTTTGTAGGTTTCGTGAGCGCGTTCTGGATTTCACCTTCTATTTCGCTTTGTATGACCCAAGAAGCAGGGTACGTTGGCTGTGGGAGCAAAGTACATACATAACCTACGTAAGCGGTGAAAGCTGGGGTTTGGGATCGAAGCCAAAGGCTCCTAATGCCCCTGAGGCCCCCTCGAAAAAAGTCTGGCTACGTCATAAAATTCGCCTCTGGCCCGGGCGCTTCGCGTCGCACGTGACCCACGAGATCGGACAAACACTATGCGTTGCCGGTGGGTGACATGAATAATACAACGATATACAGCGATATACAGCAAAAATGTAAGTACCAATTTGGGGTCAAGCGCGCGCGCGGGCGCGAGAGTAAACAAGGGAGAAAAAGGTGGAACCGGAGTCACCTGACCAGACTTTTTTCGAGGGGTCATTATGGCGAGCCTTCAAACTTTGGCTTGCCATACTCCGTACTTCGTACCAAACCCTCGACTCGTTGAATGCCTCGGCCTGCTCACCGGAAAGTCACCTTTCCCCGCGTTCTCAAGGGCGGCTTACCCCAGAAAATCCCCCGACTTATAACTTTGTCTTTTCCGTCCTCGTTGTCCAAACTTTGTCTTTTCCTTCCTCGCCGTGTTCGCAAATCTCACAGCTCGGCATGGAATTCAGGCCAATAAAAGACCGCGCCAATGTCGTTTGTGTCGGGTGCCACTCCCGAAAAGTACGCTGTAATCTCGCACTGCCGAGTGCCGACAACCTCTGCTGACTGGGAACTACTAGGTCAAGTGCGACTTGCAGGACAGTCCGGATCAGACCTGCCACAACTGCCGCCGCGCAAAGATCAAGTGCATGTGAGTGTGCTCTCATTGAGCGTGCCGTCGTGTGTGAGGGGCAGCGGAGCGCGTGGCTGACTCAATCAGACGACGTGATGGCGTCCGGAAGAGACGCAAGCTGGCCACCGCCCAAAGCGGCCCCCAGACGCCGTCCCGAGGACAGCCATCTCCGCTAGCTGGCTTCGGCAGCGCCGTAGAGGCTCTCAGCATGGGAGCATTGGCGCAGTCATCGGGCATGGGGGCGGTGGCTGCCCGTCTCCAGGACGGCAGCTTCATCGCCGACAGCTCAGTCATGTCATTCGATCCTGTTATCGAACCAGCCATCCAAGACGGGTTTGCTCCCCGTCTCGTGTGCGCTAGAGATGCCATCCTGAAAGCCACGGAAGCAGACGTGCTTCCTCCACCAGCTCTGCTTCAAGCCTTGAAGGAATCCTTTATCGAGCATGTTCTTCCTATCTACCCCGTGCTGGACCCGGGCGAACTCTCTGGCCCAGACACTTCTACGTTGCTTCTGCAGGCCGTTTGCCTGGCCGGATGCCTTATGCGCCACAACGAGAAGAGCCTGCAGCTTGGCTATGCCTTGTACGAGAAGGTCAAGGTCTTACTGCATGTCAACTACGAAGAAGATGACTTAATTGTGCTGAAGACGATGTGCATTTTGTCCTGCTGGAGCCCATCTTCTCCGTACATTGTTACGCACGATGGGCCTTGGCATTGGGTAGGCATGGCGGTGCGGATGTCTATCCAGATGGGTTTGCAGAAACAGTCATCGTACGCGAACCGCAGTCAAGCAAGATGTCTCCGGCGCATTTTCTGGCACCTTCGTGTTTGTCACCCCCATCCTACTACACGTATTTGCCCGTTCATCCTCTGACAAAGACACAGAATAGCGAATGGCTCATGGCTGCCTGTTGGGGCCGACCTCCGGCTCTCAGACCAGAGGAGTACGATGTTCTGCCTCTCACAGAACAAGATTTTCCGTTACAGGGGTTCCCGGCTCTGTTCGCAGTTCAGATGACTAGGCTGGTGAAGATCGTCGGCAGGATAGCTGACTTGGTTATGAAGAAGGTTGCTGTACCGGAACATGAGATTGCGAGTATTGTCGGCTCGCTCTGTGATTGGCAGCATGGCTTGCCCGATGAGCTCCGTCAATTCGGTACGGATGGCACCCCGCGGCCTTTCCACCGGCACAGATCGGAGCTTTTTATTCACTACTTCACGTCCATAATCCTCTTGCAGATGCTGATCAAGGACCCGCAAATGCAATGGTGGACCTCGACGCCCTCAGTCGTAGCCGCTGCCTGTGTGGCTCGTCTCTACGACGACATCAACTGCAGAGAACAAGCTTCACACCTGCTACATATCCACGGTTTCCTGAGTTTGGTGTCCGCTGTCGTTCTGATTTGGTACTCCCCCCAATCTCGAGAGAAAGAAGCCTTGCGCAAAAGAGACATCGGGACCATCTACTCAACTTTAGAGGCCATGCGTACCAAGTTTGGGGGGGCCCGTGTGCTCCTAGACAAGATCCGACGAATCCAACACGACCTGGAAAGTCGCCGGGCTCACACTGGGATTCCTGTCCTGAATGGAGGAGTGCCTCTCGTGCCGGGGCCAGTAACGATCTTGGAGGGCCGTCTAGATGAACTGTTTCCGTTCCCGCTGACCTTTTGTGAGAATATGGATCTTTTGGGACCCAGTCGAACGTCACACACCCTTTTCCCGACAAACGAGTTTGCCCCTGTGGAATGGATGTCTTTTGGCCAGTCGGTGGACTCAATATTTTCCATCATGGACATATCGGATTTAATAAGTATCGACACTTTCGATGCGTCGAACAAGCAGACTGTATAACGTATGCTAGGTAGCCAAATCTAGCCCACTTTTTTCCAAAGACGGGCATCTTAAGCTTGATTCTGAACGGTGGCGTGGACGGGCCGAGCTCGGCACCACAGTCTTCGGTGTTCGGCTGAGGCAAGGCCTCCACTTCGGTGGTTTTGTGTTAGTGACCCGACAGGGTCAACCCCAACGGGAGCGGGTTTTTGTTGAATATAAGTCTTGGGCAAGCCCCATGTCGTTTTTTCAATATCAGCAAACCGCCCCGGTAATAACTTCTTCAATTTCTAGAATTCTACCTCTTCGCTTCGTCTAGGGAAGATGTCTCAGCCGTCCGAAAAGCTCCTCCTAGGTGCTCAAATGACCCAAGAGTTTCTCGGGGAGGGTCTTTTGAGCAGTATCCAAGCGAAGTCGGTGAGTCTACTAGCAACCTATCCTTCTAATCGCCACTGACTAATGGTTATTACAGCACGATGACTTGCCCTCCAGAGTCGGGGCAGAGTACATTGCCGAAGTCTGCTTCTCGAGCTATGCCCGTCCCGGGCTCAAGTTCCAGGAGAGGTCGCTGATGAACATTGCTATGATGACAGCTCTGAATCGGACCCCTGAGCTGCGTATTCATATATATGCTGCCCTTCACAATGGACTTTCTGAGGAGACAATTGTCGAGGCCTGCCGTCATGCAATGATCTACTGCGGAGTCCCAGCTGGTAGAGAAGCGCTGACTGTTGCAAGCGATATCTTTCAGGAGATCAAAGAGGCAAAGAAGGCTGTCACCGCCAAACTTTCTTAATAGTTAATATGAGGCCATTTACCTTTACACCCAATTATTATTATTATTATCCACCTTTCTTAGCCACTCCTGACTATTGGCGACTAGCTAGATCGAACCTTTTTTGGGGGGGGGACTATCATACAAAGCGAACCAACATATAAAATAATGAAACAAATAAACTAAAACAGAAAATAAAACACAACAACAAGATAAAAGAACGGGGTAAAGAAAGCGATGGTGGGGAGGCGACGGCGTCGTGTTACTCCGGCGTCGCTGTCCTCTCGAACTCTATGGCCAGGCGGTACTCCGGGAGCCTCCTGCTCCGTATGATCCAGCGGAGGAGCGGTAGCGCCTTGAGTCCAGTCTGTTGGTAGAGCTCTAGTGCCTATGGTGTGCGTGGAGAGTCGGAGGGTCTCTCCGGGTTGTCCGGACAGTGTTGGAATTTGTGCTCAATTTATCAACGATGAGATCTTCATCTCAATTCTTATGTGGCGTATAACTAAGAGAGAGAAAAAGGTCAACATCCTCTGCATTTTCAATTATGCAACCTATGAACTGCTTGTCAGATTGTGGTGTTGCTAGAGGCACACTATACTCCTTTCTAAGGCCTAAGGTCTCTACCGTAAGATGTGCTACTGAAACTTCATTTGCATGATATTTATGGTAATTCATGTCTGGTTAAATTGACGAGATAGGGTATGGCTACTAGTGGTTGGTAAAAGTCGCCTTACAGTTTCAGTAGGAGCTTCCCGGTCGACTTTCTCTCCTCAAGATCTTGATGAGCCCGTGCCACCTCTGCCAAGCTGTATACTTGGGAGATATTGATCTTCAGCCTGCCATCCTTCACACGATCAAGAACACCATTGGCGTAATACTCCAGTTCTTGCCTTGTGGCAATAGAGTTTGGCAGCGTAGGCTGAATCACACTCAAGTTCTTAGCTCTGATCAAGCCGAGATTCAGCGGCGGGACAGGGCCACCTAAAACGAATTAGCATTGCTCGTTTTCCATCGAGCCAAACAGCTCAGTACTTACTTGCAGTCCCAAAAAAGACCACCTTTCCTTTCCGTCTTGTGACTTCGATGCTGCCTTCCCAGGTGTCCTTGCCAACACTGTCATACACCTGCAATCATAAGTCAGCCCCGCGTAATTGGATCCAATAAAATGTCTAAACTTACTGCATTGACACCTTTACCACCCGTAAGCTTCAACACATGTTCAACCCATCCCGGCCCCGATATATCCTTGTAGTCAATCACATGCGCAGCACCGTTCTCTTTGGCCAGTGCGCACTTTTCCGGTCCTCCGGCAGTGGCAATGACAGTAACGCCCTCGATCTTCAGGAGCTGGCATAGAAGTGAGCCAACACCACCAGCGGCTGCGTGAACCAAGATGATATCACCTCGCTTTGCTGGATACGCCTCCTCGACCAAACTGAGAGCCGTCATGCCGATCAAGTGGCTCGCGACGGCGTCCTCGTCAGAGACAGCGTCAGGAATTCGAATTACTTGGCCTTGATGAAGAGCTGTATACTCGGCATAGCCAGACCCGCCGATCCAGACAACTCTGTCACCTGGACGAAAGCCCAGCGGGCTTGGGCCCTGAACAGCAACAATTGTTCCGGCGCCTTCCTGACCGAGAATCAAAGGAAATCCGCTTGCGGACGAATAGAGACCTGTCCGGAGGTATATGTCCATAAAATTGAAACCGGAATATGTATTCTTGACAAGGACTTGGCCATCGCTGAGCTTCGGCACAGAAACCGAGTCGGATAGCTCGAGCTGGTTGCGGCCTCCGGGGCCCTTGATGACCACCCCCTTCATCGAAGTAGGGAGGACCTCTGTGTATGCCATGCTGATAAGTGAATAGACTGTAATTTATGAAGATTAGCCGCAGGGGAGGATGCAGACTATTATGCAAAGCTTCCGGAGACTCGTGGTGCAGTTATGTATCTCAGAGCTGGGTTGTTGCTGATATTCAAAAGTAACCAACACCCAAGCACCCGTCGGTGGAACATGATCGCCGACGGCAGCGACGGCCTCGATGGACCCGTCCCGAAAACGGAGACATATTTCTGTTTAGCAAATCAACTGGAGCTGAGCCGAAGCGCGTGTTTTTACGACGACCGAAGCTCTCAAAACGTTGTGCATTTAGACCCATTTATGCCGACAACCGAGCTCCAATGCCGAACTGCGCTAGTACCTCCTGGGACCCCATTTTAGTTAACACCAACTTTTGTACGTTTATCAGCCCACATGTCTTTGGAGGATTCAGTGGAGAGGCACTTTCGGTTACTAGTATGTTATAAGTTGCCTATCAAGTGTTATAAATACAAACCTTGGAGAAAACCAACAAAAGAATGTGAATCAAGTCTCGACCTTCATCCTGCCTACACTTCATATACCAATCTTGCTTCTCTCTTTGGATACCATGGCTACTCAACGGCTAGTTCAGATTCGCAGGCACCTCAGCAATGGCGAAAGTGCAACCACGGCGCAGCAGCAATCTGACTCGACTGACCCACACTATGAGGTAAATGAGGAGCCTCTTGGTACGGTAAGGAAGATCCGCATTGTCACAATCGGAGCCGGGGCCAGCGGCCTAAACGTAGCCCGGACTCTTCGCAAGCAACTTACCAACTACGAACACGTTATCTACGAAAAAAACCCCAAGGTTGGTGGAACTTGGTACGAAAACCGGTACCCTGGGTGTAAATGCGACATCCCCTCGCACAACTACCAGTTTTCTTGGAAGCCGAACCACGGTTGGAGCAGCTTTCTCTCTCCTGCCGACGAGATCGAGGATTATCTTTGCCGTCTGTGTGAAGATGAAGGGCTGGTTGACCAAATTAAACTCGAACATGTGGTGGATGGAGCCTATTGGAACGAAGCATCGGGCCACTGGAAGATCACGGTCAAGAACTTGAGGACAGGCGTCGAGTTTGACGACCACTGCGAGTTTTTGCTCAATGCCAGTGGAATTCTGAAGTGAATCTCCCCTTAGTAACATTCCTATCGCCCTCTACACTGCTAATACCCCGTCGACTAGTCACTGGAAATGGCCCGAGATACCGGGTCTGCAGGAGTTTTCTGGTACTCTCGTCCACAGCGCCAACTGGCCGAAAAAATTCGACTGGACTGCCAAGAGGGTAGCTGTCATAGGCAACGGTTCCTCGGGAGTTCAAATTGTCCCGGAAATTCAAAGGGGTATGAGCACCAAAAGCCTCGGCGTTGTCAACAATCTAACAATCTTGATGCATACTGACATGGCACAGGTGCAAAGCAGCTGGTCCACTTCATGCGCGAACCAACTTGGGTTGTGCCTCCTCGCATCCAAACTTTATCGATCAGCGAGGCCGGTAGCGTTCTTGAACAGATAGAGCTCGACGAGGAGGAAAGATTCACTCCGGCGCAGATTGAGAAATTCAAGTCAGACCCTGCCCTCTATTTGAGATTTGTCAAAGCTATTGAGGAGCAAGTCAACAGCAATTTTCCCATTGTAAGGACCGAACAAGGCAACCTTGGTTCCCTAGGTATAGTGTTTTTTCTAACTGACTATCTAGGTGTTGAAAGACTCGGAAACCCACAAAAGCACAACCGAAGCCGTCACAGCGTATATGAGAATGCAGCTGGGAGACAATGAGGAGCTGATCAAGGCCCTCGTCCCGACGTTTCCGCTGGGTTGTCGCAGGTTGACACCCGCAGTCGGCTATCTAGAGTCTCTAACGCAGCCAAATGTGAGGGTAGTCTCCGATCCAATCGTGCGTATCACATCGAGTGGTATCGTCACAGCTTCGGGAGAAACTATCGAACTTGACGCTATTGTCTGTGCCACCGGTTTCGATGTCTCATTTAGTCCGCGGTTCCCCATCATTGGACGAGCAGGAAACCTTCAGGATATTTGGAAGAAGAGCCTTCCGCGAGCATATATGTCCTGTGCCGTGCCTGACGTACCAAATTACTTTAGTGGGTTATTCTGCTGCCCCCATATTACCCAACTAACTGCCACATAATCACCATTAACACTATGAAAGTCTTTCTCGGTCCGAATGCACCAATCGGCCATGGGAGCGTCTTCACTATCACCGAGCTTCTCGCAAAGTACATAGTGGGGATCATTCAGAAATGCCAAACGGAAGGCATCAAGGCCATCGCGCCCAGTTCGGCAGCAGTGGATGAGTTGTATGAGCATACGCAAGCATTCATGCCTCGGTCCTCTTGGGCGGGAACTTGTAGCTCGTGGTTCAAGAACGGAACAAAAACCGGCCCAGTTACTGCACTCCATCCAGGCAGCAGGATTCATTTCTTTCACATGCTGGAGACCTTCAGGGGCGAGGATTGGGAGTATGTCCACAAATCTCACCGCAACAGATTTGCCTATCTTGGGAACGGGTTTTCTACGAAAGAGCTTGGACCTAACCGAACATGGTACCTAGATGACATGAACTGAGAGCTAGTAGCAAGTGAATGATGAGGAATGAAACAGATGGCCGAAGGATTCCAATGTATGTCAAGTGTTGTGCGGAAAAATCTTTACTTTATTAGTTAGCCTGCGTCTATTAAATCCGAGAGATGAATTCCTCTAGAGCTAGGCGATCGTCTTGGGCACGTAAGAGCCAGCAATAATCAGGCCGCCGAGGGCCACTGCTATAAAAGAACCAGAAGACGGAGTAGTAAAGAGGAAAGGAGTGATCGGCGCAATCGGGGCAATGCCGAGTGTTACGGAACGGCCCCTACGAGGCCACCATGCGCCTCGATAACGGATTCAGAATGCAGGAACAACACAAATGATCTCGAACGATCTCAGCGGAATGATCAGGACTGATCACAACGGAATGACCACGTATTATCACAGCTGGATATATAAGACTGAGGCTTCCTCCCAGTAACCTAGATGGAAGACTCGGTCGCTAGCGATTGTCTGAAATACAAACTTACGTGAACCAGTATTCCTGTTCCCTCATTGCATATAATCACCACACCCATCACCCTTACGTCACGTGTTAACTTTGTTCGACCGTTACACCTTCTCACTATTCTTATTCGATCAAGACCCCCTCCCTAGACCGATTACCTAGCAGAGACTCTCTCTCCTTTGGGAAGTGCCTTTGTAACACTTTATAATAATATTAGTTCAACGATACTACAGATAAATATTCCAGTCTTGTATAAGTAATTGTTTCAACAACTTGAGCCAAGACGACGTACAGGGGCGCCGAACTTCGGTGCGTAGTTGATGTTATCATGTGACTGGTTAACAATGTTGGCAGTATTAACCTATCACCTGACCCATGCACAACGAGGACAAAATCGAGGTTGCGGGAAAGCATCCGCATATATCAAAGAAGACTCCTCTACCCTATTCTACAATCTACTAGAAGAACGCAATTTCAAATGCAAAAATAGCTACCTCCATAGCCTTTTCTTTCCGACCACGCACTGATAAGACAACAGAGCACCTCCCAGCCCTCGTTGCCAGCAACACCAACATCAAAGCCATCTACTCTCGCACCAAGGCAACTGCCGAGCCCCTCGTCTCTGGGGCACATAAACGGGGTCTTCAAGACGTTGAGTTATACTTGGAGGACACTCCAGACCACATACTCAAGGATCCATTGGGAAGAGAGGACATCCAGTCCGTCATCGTGGTCTTGCACATTCCTCTCCAGCCAGATATTATCCGTCGCTGCTTTGCAGCCGGGATACTCGTCTTGTCTGAAAAGAACATCGCCAAGGATGTGGCTAGAGCGCGAAAGCTGTTCAATGACTACAAGGAGACCCATGCCACCAAGGGATTGATATTCAGCATTGCCGAGCTGTTCCGTTTCATACCTGAGTTTGAGTTTGACCGCAAGTGGATCGTTGAGGACAAACTCGTCAGTGATATCACACAACTTCACTTGCGCATTTGGCGGGACCAAGCACCGGGTGGCAAGTACTATGAGACGGCATGGCGCAAGGTACCAGACTATCAGGGCGGCTTTCTTTTGGACGGCGGCGTACACTACACTGATATGCTCCGCTATATTTCTGGCGAGGAGATTATTGAGACCGTGGCTATGCACGGCAGGTGGCACCGCAACTCCCCACGCTGGGCACGGTCAACGCTGATATCGTCTTGAGCAACGGTGCGACGGGAACCACCTCCATATCCTTTTCATTGACGCGACGTGCGACTGAATTAATCATTGTTGGCACCAAAGGCAGCTTCCATCTCACGGACTGCGCCGAAGGATTTTTCCTCATCTTTTATCTCTTTTCCGGTGAAAATCGTACTGAAACCACGAAGACAAATGGCGTTGAGTTGGAAATAAGGGCCTTCTTGGATGCTGTCGCCAGTGGCAATGCCCAATCGCGCGCAGGGCCAGTGGAGGCACTGAATGATCTTACCATCATCGAAAGTTTGTGTCAAGGTGGCGGTAAGGTAGACCTTTACTAGCCAAATCGCCAGGATGAAGATACACATCTTGAATAGAAACGTGTTGTTTTTCTTTTTTTCTTTTTTTTTCTTTTTTTTAATTCATTCTATATAATAATTATTCGCGCTATTTTGATGCCATGAACCTAAAAGAAAGCACTCAATGTAATTCTATTGAATTTGAAAAAAAAAAACAAGGATATTTCACAAATTATGACTCAAGTATTTGATAGACATATAAAAGAAAAAAAGAAAAGAAAAAAAATTGGACATACAGAGAATAGCAAACATCCGAATCCAATTACCCCATATTTGTACGATGACGGAAATCTAGGTCTACGCCGCTAACTCGGTGTGGAAGGCTAGTTCCAGTTCCCCGCTCTCTCTCCCCGCATTCACATCGTAACACTACCGAGACTACTCCGTACATTTCTCATTCATCTCCCAATGTGGATCGGGGCGACTAGAGGCGTCAGCGGCACCCCAGCGGCAAGTCTGCATTCGTCAAACACACCGGTGGTTGGGATTCCCAAATTGGATCGGGCCGCCATCTGTTGCTCCCGTGCCTTGGTTGTCGTTCCCCGCACTGTCGCTGTCTTTCGTCCCGAGTTGCTTTCTGCCATCTGTGCTCCTTCAAGCGAGGTTCGCGTGGTATGTGTCCAGCTTCCACTTCCGTAATTTTGTGGTTTCGTTGATTCGTTGCAATGTGTTGATTTCCTGCGAGGCAGCAAACAACTGGCGTCTACGTAGCGCACCACAACGTAGTGGCTTTTGCCCGAAATCCCGGTGATGCACTCGGGCATGCGGGGAAGCGACAGGTCGGTCCTTCTTACCGAGAGCCTCGTGGGACATTCCACGTGGGCCTCACCACCGCGTCTTTGGGTTTTTAGAATACTCCGTACTCTGGCAGGATTTTCTATTTAGCCTCGCTCATGGACGGCGTTGTTTCAATATCAGAACGGGATATCCACCACAAGAAAGAACACAACACACCACGTCCCAGCCAAACTACGATGGAACCGGCCAAGACCGACACAGAGCACCGCGAGCGCGAGGGCGGCAAAAAGGACCTGGACCAGGAGGGCATTGTGAATATCTCCGATGGCCAAGGCTACGAGCTACTCAAGTCCAAATACGATGAGCTGTCGGTGGGCCGCACCTTGTGGATTTTCAAACGGGTCGCCCTGATCTCCATCGCGGTGTACACGGGCTACGTGTGCGAGGGATTCGAGGTGAGTCTTCAAGTGCACCTTGTGGCAATGCAAGGCCATGCAACGCTGACGATGTCTGCTCCAGCTTTCCTCGTCGGGCTCGGTCATTGCCAACGCCGGCTTCATCAAGCAGTTTGGCGACGGGAAGGCCAACGGCGTGCGGGCCCTTAACCCGTCGTGGGTCAGCGCCTGGAGCGCGTTTCTTAACGTCGGCCAAATTCTCACGTTCACCTACATCCCTTGGTTCGCCGACAAGTTTGGCCGCAAAAAGTCGTTTTACGTCGCCTGGGCCTGGCTCGTCGTCGGCTGCATCCTACTCAACACGGCCAAGAGCCCCGGCGTCTGGCTGGTGGCCAAGCTCTGTAACGGCGCCGGCGTCGGCGTGTTGCAAATCACCTGTCAGGTCTACGTGATGGAGATCTGCCCCAACAACATCCGCGGCGGTATGATCACCTTCCAGCTGCTGTGGAGCAACATTGGCAGCATCATCATCTCCACCATGATGCAGCAGCTCAACAAGAACCACCCGGACAACTACCTGCTGGCCATGCGCATCCTGTGGGCCCCCATCGGCCTCATGATCGTCTGCTGGTTCTTCGTGCCAGAGTCGCCCTGGTTCCACGCCCGCCACAACAACAAGGAGGGCGCCCTGGTCGCCATGCGCACGCTCTACGGCGGCGTCCCCGGCTACGACTACGAGGCTGAGTACGGCATCATCGTGCGCACCATCGCCCACGAGCGCGCCCTGCTGCAGGACCGCCCGCGCTATATTGACGTCTTCCGCGGCACCAACCTCCGCCGCACGCTCACCGTCATGCTGACCTCGGTCGCCTCCCAGTTCGGCGGCCTCGCCATCGTCAACACCTACTCGACCTACTTTTTCTCACTGGCCGGCCTCGAGGATCCGTTCCTGGCCTCGCTCATCGTCTCCTGCTGCAACCTGCTCGCCACCATCTTCTGGTGCCTCACCACTGACTTGCTGGGCCGCCGCTGGATGATCAACACGTTCCAGACCTTTACCTGCGTGTCCCTCTTCCTCGTCGGCGGTCTCTATTGGACCGGCGCCTCCGGCGGCAACGTCGCTGCTGGAAAGGGCCTTCTGGCCGTCTGCTGTCTCTGGTCCTTTGCGTTCACCATTGTCGGCCAGTCCCACTACCTGTTTTCCGCCGAGCTGCCGTCCGCCCTCCTGCGCATCAAGACCGGGCCCGTCACCTTCTTGGCCAATTCACTGCTGGGCATCGCCACCACCTTTGCCACGCCGCCCATGCTGCTCGCCCTCAACCTCCGCTCCGGCTTCGTCTTTGGTGCCTTCAGCGTGCCTATCTGTATCATCATGTGGCTGTACCTGCCCGAGACCAAGGGCCGGTCGGCCGCGGAAATTGACGAGCTATTTGAGCGCAAGGTGCCAGCTTGGCGATGGTCCACGACAGTCACGACGGTCGAGGAGAACCTGCACGCGGTCATGCGTGAAAAGGGCGGCCTGGAGTTGGTCCTAGTGCACAATGCGTAGGCGTCCGCCAGAAGAAGCCTTCCTGCGTCCTATGGGAAATGTGCTGAAAATGGAAGGGAGGAGGCGGAAACAAAAGAAGGGCGTGTCGTGAGAAATAGGAACCAAGAACGAAAGCTGACTTAAAATACAGGATGGTGTTCCATTCGAAGGTGATTAGGCGACTGTAGTTCTTGCAATGTGTCTTGTCTCTGTATTCACAGGAGGATCATACAATGATGAAGACGTTAATTTGTGATGCATGATAGTAAAGCATGAAATATGCATACATCAACGGCAAGAAGACCAGTAGTCGAGACCCCGAATAATGATACGCGAATAGGAGCATATGACAAAATAAATACCACCGCTCCCGAGATACGAGCTTCACTATAGACGTACTTGGACACAGAGTATCGTCGTGGGCAGCATAGTGAATAGAATGCAACTACAGCTACAATAACGGTCATTTGAAAAGCAACGTGGAACACCGGCAAATCTTTAAGCAAGGGAACAGGCTGCGTGGAAAGCCATGCCAAAAGGCCTTACAAGGCCGTTGGTTAAGCCAATACCACGGCGGCTACGTACTGTGGAGAAAGCGAAGCGCTGGTATAGCAATTGTACTGAAGAGAAAAATCGGGGCTTTGTAAGGATGTGGTTTTTGTATTGTCTAATTTTTTATTGTACTGTTTATTTAATCGATGGTTATTTGGGGAGTGGTTTTCTTTTCCCATTCTTTTTGATGGGCTCAAGCCGTTTATGGACAGCTACATGAAACAAACTAAAACTCTTGCGAAAAACAAAAGCCGAGGGTCCGTTCCGTGTCACGGTCGTCCGCGTCAGAGTCCCTTGTACACCAGCGAGACATGATCCGTCAGCCCATAATCCTGCTCGGGCTGACCGGGCAGCTGGCATGTGAGAGACACGGGAGACAGCAGCTGCAGTTTTATGTGTGTCGCACCGTTTGACTCCGTAGTCCACGACACGCTGGCCACGTTGTCGCACCCCAGCGCAACCTTGGCGGATACGGCCGCACTTAGACGTAAACGGGGCTTGAAGAGCACCGCAGAACATCCGGGCGCCACGGGATGGAGGCCCGCCACTTCGGTGCAGAACTCGTACACCGGCACGCTGCCCCAAGCATGGCAGTCAGATCGGTGTCGCACGTCATCCTCCTCCCACGTTGACAGGTTATTAGCCAACATCGCCCGCCACGGTTCCCACGCCTGTGGCCAAAAGGCCTCATAGACGTCGTCCCCGGCCAGCGCCAGGGCGCGCAGGGCATAGAACCGCATCACGTACGAGCACTTGCTGAATCGGGCGTCACGAAACGCGTTAGTCAGCAGGCGCTGTCGGTCGGCGGGCGGCGCGGCACCGCACAGCACGGCAAACACCTGGCAGTGCTGGGAGTACGAGAGGTCGTCGGCGACTTTGACCGTCGAATCCGTAAAGAACTGCCCGTCGTAGCAGTGGGCGCGGAGGGCCGTCACCAGTGCGGCAGCGCGCTGCTCGTACTCGTTCGCGTGGCCCGGCCGGCCGGCGTGGTGCACAAGCTGCGCTGCCTGCTTAAGGACATAGGCGTAGAGCATACTAAAGTAGGTATGGCGGTTTGTCTGGCGGCCCGAAGTAGGCACGCCCTTATCCGGGTGGTCGTCCGTGGCTCCCCAGGTGGTCACCCAATCGACGTACTGCCAGACCGCCGCGGGGAGCCCGCTAATCAGGCCGAGGGAATCGACGTGTGCGTGGAAGAACTCGAGCACGCCGTCGACGCGGGGGAGCAGGGAGCGGGTGAAGGCTGTGTCGCCAAAGTAGAGGTGGTGGTCGCAGACCTGGAGTACCCAGAACAGCGGGAAGCCGGCTATGAGCTGGGGCGCGTGGCTGGGGACGCGTGACTGGGTCAGGCCCTCCACAGTTACCGAGGCGGCAAAGCTCACCAAGGCCTGGCGCATAAGGCGGTCGTCGCCTGAGAGGAGATAGTGAAATAAGCCCACCGAGCGGCTGTCGCCCGAGTATCTGTGTAAGAGGGGGTGGTAAGCAGAAGCGCCTCAAGATACGTGAACAAAAGGAAAACAGTATGGGAGAGGACTCACTGCAGCTGCTCGTAAAACGGACAGTCCGAATACCCGTCAAACATGCAATTGCGTAGCGTGCAGATCGACACCGCCCAGAGCTGGGCACTCTGCGTGTCGCTCGCATCGGCCCAGGCCGCCTTGACGGCCATGGGGTAGTTCACCTGCGTCGCAGCAAACGAGACGAGCGACACGGGCTGCTCGCCGACGGCGATCTCAAGCCGCAGCTGCCGGAACGTTCGGAACCAAAATGGCTCGTATGCGACAGGCTCGCCGCTGGCCAGGTCCAGCGTGACATCGTCGTGGGGGCCAATGAGGAGGCCGTCCGTCGCATCCAGCCGGTCCGCCTTGTTGCGAAAGAACGGATACGAGCCCGACTCGCGCTCGTAGCCCTCCGCGTACGTAACTTTCATATGGACCGTGGCAGGTGCACCCGTAGCGGCCTGAAACGCCCAGCGCAGGAATGCAGTGGAGTGAACTTTGGCTTGCACGACCACGGTGTGCGTGGAGCGCGCGGGCAGCGTCAGTGGGCCTTCCCCGGACAGGAAGGCACACCACGCGTCAGCCGAGAGGTCGCTGTCGCAGGATCGGACGGTGTTGACGGTCATGGGCGTCTCTTCTGGCATGGGTATGACGCGTGGACGCAGACGCCACGGTGGGAGACCGCCATTGAGACTCTTGATGCCCCACGGTACCGGCGTCACTGGGACGCGTGGCGCCGCCGACACAATGCGCTCGCTAATCTGTTGTATACATTAGGGAGCGGTGACATAACATGGGGGGGGGGGGGGGGGGGGGGCCGAACGAGCAGGGATGAAAAATTACCGCACAGGGGGCAATAGAAAAGAGAGTATAAGA
>WNYG01000106.1:0-59703 GCA_021396235.1 Sporothrix pallida | reverse complement strand
AAAACTTTCCTTTTTTTTTTTTTTTTTTTTTTTTTTTTTTTTTTTTCTCCCCCCCCCCCCCCCCCCCCCCCCCCCAACTCTGCCCCCGTTTTCCATTTGTCCAATGTATTTCTTTTCCCCTCTTCCTTCCCACCCTCTCCCCAAATAGTGGATGCAGGCGATGTGAGCTGCATCTCTAGTGGGGCATGATCGAAGAAAACGGCCTTCCCAGAAGAAGCCAAGAAATCGCCCTTGAAAGAGCTGTACAAAGCTCCCTTTGTCGTTTCTTTTCAGTAAGAATCTTTACTGATGTACATGCAGATACAGAGCAAGACTTTGTGTGAATTTCCGCCGGTTAGGGGCCAGGCTGTGCTTCTTTTAGTAGTACCCTGAAAACAGGACGGATTCTCCAACCGACTGACACTAACAGACAAGAATATCAGCCAATACGTCACGTATTAGTGAACGTCCCTGCAAATTACGTGCCGCTTCAAACTACGGAGTACACTTACAGAAGACGGCCGAAACTATTAAGCTTATGCCCTCCGTTATCCGTCCGTTGTCCGTTCTTAACTTTGGTCTTCGGGCGGCCGTTTTCTGGTTTCCGTTTTGGACCTTTTACTTACGTCGTGCATTACTACGTCTACTATTTTATTTTTGTCTTTCTCGCTTGTACTTTGTACCCTTCTTCTTTCCTCTCTCTTGTACTCTCTTTTACAACAACAAGTACACATCTTATTCCTTTAATTTATATCCTCTTACCAAACAGCTGCCTTCTCTCACTTGCCCGTCTCACGGCCTTTTCTATATAAAGACAGACAAAGACACGCATCTTCGAAGCTCGTCCACTTTGCAGCTTCTATCAAGCTTTAGCATTGTCTCCTTTGCCTTTATCTCTTTTATTTTTCTATCACTGCATCACAGACTCCCGAATAGACGCAATGTCTCCTTCGGCAGAGCCTCTGGCGCCCCATGGCGGTGCTACGGGCACCGTCTCGCACAAGACAGCTCCGGCCAAGAAGGCCGAGGCATCAAGCACGACGGTTTCCAACGCAAATGGCTCTAGCTACAGCATTATCGATATCCGCCAGGCATCCGTGGAGATGAACCTCCGTGATGAGATTGTCTCCCAGTTCTGTCCCAAGAAAGGACCCCGGACGCTGCCGACCCTGTTGCTCTATGACGAGGCCGGCCTGCAGCTGTTTGAAGAGGTATGTGCCTTTTTGTCGTGTGTTCTCTTGTTTTCGTTGTCTGGTACCTTGGCTCCCAGCTTCTGCCAGTTCGCTCCTTCCTTCTTTTGCTGTCTGTCCGCTTTCTGTCTGTTTTCTGTCTGCTCCTTCTTGTTTGGGACGTTTGTGGCTACCGGCATAGCCATGCATCCCACTGCTTGGCTGTCGTCGACTTTCTTTACCCCAGGAAATGACAGACTCCCAGCCGGCCGTGCCAATGAGCATGCACTGTCGTCCCCCCTTTGTTCCTTGTTGTGTGCCCTCTCCATCACACCCTCCTTTTCGAGTTCCTTGGGATGGTCTCTGTGCCCTGTTTTCTCTGCCAATAAGCCCTGGCCGATCGCCAAGCTTTGCTTTTGTTTCCTTGCGCTGTTGTCACACATTGTTTATTTTGCGATATTATCATCATTATCCTTCTTCTCATGTTTTTTGACGTCTTTTGATATCTCTTCTAACAAGTATAGATCACATATCTCGAAGAGTACTATCTCACCAACAATGAAATCGACGTTCTCACGGCTGCGGCTGTCGACATTGCTCGGCATATCCCCCAGGATACCATGGTCATTGAGCTCGGTAGCGGGTGAGTTCCTTCCTTTTGGGGGTTCACAACATGAAATCCCCTTCTAACAACGTTTTATAGCAACCTTCGCAAAGTCAATCTGCTTCTCCAGGCCCTCGAACAGGCCGGCAAACGCGTCGAGTACTACGCCCTCGATCTGTCCCTCCAGGAGCTCCACCGCACTCTATCCCAGCTGCCTCACTACAAGCACGTCCGCTGCTTTGGCCTTCTCGGCACGTATGACGACGGCCGCGAGTGGCTCAAGACGCCAGCCATCCTGAACCGCCAAAAGTGCATCCTGACGCTCGGCTCGAGCATCGGCAACTTCCACCGCGATGACGCCGCCGACTTCCTGCGTGGGTTCTCCGACGTGCTCCACGACCATGACTCGATCCTCGTCGGCCTCGATGGCTGTGTTGACGCAGCCAAAGTCTATCACGCGTACAACGGTAATTACCTTCATCGCGGCTTCCCAAGTTCGGGGTCGTTCTTTCCATTTTGAAATACGAAAATACTAACGTTTGACCTCCTGCCAGATAAGGAAGGACTCACACACAGGTATGCTCTTTCCTTCTTATGCCATTTGAGACCCTGAACGCCCCTTTCTGTTTATCTCCATCTCCTTTCCCCTTTCTATCCCCCTTTTCTTCCTTTTACTCACCGTCATCCAACCTCTCCAGATTCGTCCTCAACGGCCTCGTCAATGCCAACCGCATCCTCGGAAAGGAGGTCTTCAATCTCGCCGATTGGCGTGTCATCGGCGAGTATGTCCACGACATTGACGGCGGCCGGCACCAGGCCTTCTTTGCTCCCGTCCGCGAAATCGAAGTTCTCGGCGAACGCATCCAACCGCACGAACGCGTCCAGATCGAACAGAGCGTCAAGTATTCGCCCGCCGAGGCCGACTACCTCTGGCGTTCTGCCGGCATGACTGAGACCTACAAGTGGCAGAACGACAGCAAAGACCACGGTATGTACTGGATGACAGAAAACTGAAGCTTTTTTTTTCGTCGCGACACAGGATACCTTTTTTTTTCGACATTTTCTTCTTCGCCGTCTTCGTTTCCCAATTTCTTCGACTTTTGCGCACGTCCACAGCTCTCGTTACCCAAAAATCGTATCACATTCCCACCTGCATGAAATCCCACTTACACCGTTTCCCTGCACATCCTCCTCTCCTCTTTTACTCGTTCCTCGCCCGCATCCTCCCACACCCATCATGCAGCACCCCACGCTATTGCTTTGACGCTCCTCCGTTCAGCATCCGCCCCCCTCTTCCCCGGCTGGCCGTGTGACTTGGCCTGCCAGTGGATCCCATGCAGAATGATGAAAAGGAAGCATCTCTTTCACACCACTTTTACACACTTTAACTCATTTATTGCTGGTTTGGTGCTGCGGTCGTCTCCTTGCACAAGTTCCCAAGTTCCTGCACCGAAAAGAGATGCAACCCTCTCTGCGCAACCTGACTCCAGTCATTTTTTGTCTCCTGACTTTTCGGGATTCTCTCGTGTCATATTGCGGGGGGTTGCAGTGTTCCTTTATTCGTCCCTTTTCCTCGTTCGGTTGTTCTTCTTTTGTCTTCTCTGGCAGCCTCACTCTGTACATGTGGTTGCGCCTCACATCATCTTCTTTTGTTTCGCCTGGCCCAGCAAGCCGCCGCGAATTTTATCCTGATTTACGTTCCCGTACACACCCTTACATTATGATGCGTCCCGAGCTTATTCACTTTGCCCGACGGCGCTCTTTTCGCTGCAACTTTGGCCGATGATAGCCTTGCCAGTCATGTTTTGAGTAACTGCACTTGACCAGTGTTGAGTCCACAATGGCCGGCGTCATAGCTAACAAGACCCGGCCGGTCCCCGTATCCCTAGCATCGAGCTTATCTCTCAAGTGTCTATAGCTCGATGTGTTAGCTGCCTTTCGATTTACACGTACCCCAAGATGCTGTAGATGCATATCGCAGCTACAATCTCATATGTCATTGAACAATACTGATATCAAATCTCTTTTGCTTTGTCTACAGGCCTTCACCTCCTCACAAAGCCCAAGATGCCGTTCAGTCTACTCCCCTCCGTCTACGCAAAGTCGATCCTCCCGTCGGTAAAAGACTGGGAGGCCGTTTGGGAAGCTTGGGACACTGTGACCCGGCGTATGCTCCCCAACGAGGAGCTTCTGGATAAACCGATCAAGCTGAGAAACGCTTGCATCTTTTATCTGGGCCACATCCCGACCTTCCTCGACATTCAGCTCTGCAAGACGACTGGTGAACCTGCCACCGAGCCTGCCTTTTACGCAAGCATTTTCGAGCGTGGCATCGACCCTGATGTCGACAACCCGGAGCTATGCCATGCCCATTCCGAGATCCCCGACGAGTGGCCGGCCCTTGACGACATTCTGGTTTACCAGCAGCGCGTCCGCGAGCGGATTCGGGCATTTTATGCCGTAAATGTCGGCAGCACCCCCCAGACAGAGAGTCATGCACCCGTGTCACGGCCCGTTGCCCAGGCCATCTGGGTCGGCTTTGAGCACGAGCTCATGCACCTCGAGACGCTGCTGTACATGATGCTGCAGAGCGACAAGACTCTCCCTCCTCCTAACATGCCCCGGCCAGACTTTGAGAAGCTGGCTGCCAAGGCAAAGGCTGCTCGTGTCGAGAACCAATGGTTCGATATCCCTGCCCAGGATCTGGTGGTCGGCATCGACGACCCGGACAACGGAACCGACTTGACCCGCAACTTTGGATGGTAAGCAGAATACCAAGACCGAGCTTATATGCGGCTACATGGTATTAATAAGATATAGGGACAATGAGAAGCCGGCACGCGCCGTGCATGTTCACGCCTTCCAGGCTCAGGCACGTCCGATCACAAACGAAGAGGTAAATACATGGCTGCCTGAAATTATCTCCAAACGTACAAATTCTAACTAGAGATCTATTAGTATGGCCTGTACATGTACAACAACTCTATTGGCAAGATTCCGGCCTCGTGGGCGGATGACAGCAACACGAACTGCCACGCGAATGGGCACACAAACGGTCATTCGAATGGTCATGCAAACGGAGAGTCAAATGGACACACCAATGGCCACAGCAATGGATACAGCAACGGTCACTCCAACGGCCATACCAATGGGTATACCAATGGGTATACCAACGGCCATGCCAACGGCGACTCCAAGACGCTTCCTTCTTCCTTCTTGAAGGGCAAGATGGTGCGCACAGTTTATGGTCTAGTCCCTCTTGAGCACGTTCTTGACTGGCCCGTGTTCGCATCGTACGACGAGCTCCAGGGCTGCGCTGACTGGATGGGCGGCCGCATCCCAACCTTTGAAGAGGCACGCAGCATCTACCACCATGTCGACCTCTCACGGCGGAAGCAAGGCGCCGACAAGAAGCTCGGCAAAACGCTGCCAGCCGTCAACGGCCATTTGTCGAATGACGGCGTCGAGGAGACGCCCCCGGTCGCCGCCGGTGCCTCGTCCGGCCAGGGCGATAACCTGTTTATCGACCTGGACGGCGCCAATGTTGGCCTGCAGCATTGGCACCCCGTGGCCGTGACGGCGCACGGCAACCGCCTGGCAGGACAGGCGGAGATGGGCGGCGTGTGGGAGTGGACGAGCTCGCCCCTGCGTCGGCACGAGGGCTTCGAGCCAATGCAGCTGTACCCCGGGTACACGGCGGATTTTTTCGACGAGAAGCACAACATTGTCCTGGGCGGGTCCTGGGCGACGCATCCGCGCATCTCCGGTCGCAAGTCATTGTAAGTGATGATCACAGAACCTTTTTTCTTTCTTCTTTTCTTTCAGTACTGTGGCATGCTAACAATTCAGCGTCAACTGGTACCAGCGCAACTACCCTTATGCGTGGGTGGGAGCCCGTCTTGTGCGTGATATCTAAGGCGACGGATCTGGCTGGCAAAAGTACTTGAATTTGGGTATATTCTGGATTCTGAAATAAAACTTGTGTGGTAATATATGGAGACAGATTGATTTGCTATTTTCGCTTGTTTAACATTGTATCTTGTCAACTCCTCTCTCTTATTTAGTTTTTATAATCAACCTTGCAAGACCCTGGTCTGATTTTATGACATACTCCAACCCTTACCAGCCAAGCCAAAAACGCCAGTTTAAATGCAGATAATAAAAGAAATGACACGAAACGAAATGCAGGCTAAATTGTAGATACTCCATACGGCCCTCGAACATGTCCTAATATGACACGATCCGGTAGGCGCCCGAAGGCTCGATGATGCCGTTTTCGGTGATGAAGTTTGTCACGAGCGTCGGGGGCTGTATTGTCAGCGGGGTGCACAAATATAAACCGAGAAAAAGAGAAGTACTCACCGTCACATCCACCTGTTCGTTAAACTCGAGTGGGGGCTTTGTGGTGACTGGAACGCCGGCGCGTGTCGGAACGGGTGTCGGCGCAAAGCTCTGCAGAATGCCGATGCGGTTGAGGTGCTTGTTGTTGATCAGCAGCTTGTGCACAAACTTGTGCGTCTCGGCCAGGCAGTAGACGTTGCGCACGGGGCGCACGGCGGCGGCCATGAGGGCCAGCTGGTACGTGCCGATGCGCGACACGAGCTTGCCGTCGTGGGTGACGGCCTCGGCGCCGATAAAGACGGAGCGCACCTTGTGGGCCTCGATGGCGTAGGCGACGCTGCTGGGGTCGATCTCGTGGACGGGGATGCGGTGCTCGCGCAGGATGGCGACGGCGCGCTGGGACTCGTCGCGCGAGCGCTCGTCGATGACATAGAGGACGGAGAACGGCGCGTCAGAGTCGGCCCCGGACGAAAGCCGCTCGGCCGCTTTTAAGAGCAGTGCACGCACCGCCCTCGACCCACCCGCCGTCAGGACCACATCCCCCTCCGACACCAGCCGGCAGCCGCGCTCGGCAATGCGGTCGCGGGCCTCCTTGGCGCGCTGCACAAAGAGCTGGCTGTTGTCCAGCAGATGCTGCCGGATCTTGTCGAAACTGTCGAGGCCGGCCGTGACAGACCGGGAGGCGTCGTTTTCGGCGGGCGGGGGCACGGACAGGCTGTCGACCGTCGGCTGGCGCATGGACATGCTCAAAAAGTTGGAGAACAGGGTCGTGCCCGCCTCGAGCGGCAACGAATTGGGGACAGACGCCAGCAGTCGCTCGACCTGGGCGCTGGTGATTTCGTACGTCTCCATGGCCGTGGACGACGTGGTCTGGCGCAGGACGTCGATGAGGGCCTCGATGGCGGCAATGGGCTTTGTGAGGTCCGAGTCCTCGGCGAGCAGGCGGTGGTAGGTCGCGACAATATCAAAGGACGAGCCGTCTGCATTTTGTGTTGCTGTCGTCGCTGTTGTCGTCGAGGAGGAAGTTGTGTCGGCTGGCGCTGCTGGCGCTGCCGCGTCGGAGGCGGCCATTGTGCGGACGAGATAGTGTGTAACAAAGACGGCGATCGAAAACGGAGGAAGGGCGGGGTGTCGTAAGGATGCGAGCATACAGGAAGGACGGAGATGTTGGGGGTCGAAGTTGTGGGTAATCGTTTTTGGATATTGAAATTAGTCTTCTTGGATGAAGTGAGCCCGCCGCATTGGGAAGCTACCAGCAAAAATACTTTGGTGACTCAATCAAGAAGTATGCGCATTGCTGGGGAAAGAGTAAATGGTGGGAAATCGCATACTGCCGCTTTCTGCCGCACTTCACCGCCCAAATGTTAGAGGGGTAATGCCGCTGAAGACTGGAAAGTGCCCGCTGGGCGCACGGTGCAGAGACCCTTGCTCTTGCCCGATTACGAGGGGTGAGCGGGGCGGCTGTGACCATCCTCCCACAAAGAATGAGGGAAAGAGCTCACCAGGCGGCAGCTATTCGCACCTGCCTCCAAATAGCTCTAACTTAACTTCGGTAGCGGCAGCCCCTGAAGCTTACTTTAATGCCCGGATCCTATCCGCAGCTCACCGTCGAATGGTCAAATAACAAAAAACTAATACACCATAACGACTTTGCGAGAAACAAGCCAGCAAAACGAACAGGCACCAGTTTTGAGATCCTGGACAGACAGCACGGTTTCTGACTTTTTGAAACAGTTGTCCTCACATAAGGTTGCGACCGAATCTAAGCCCTGTCCTCGGCAATTGGCAGCTTCTTCAGGCTCGGGTTACATTGATATAAAGATCAACATTCTCACCTCGTTCCCCTCTTCACCTCTTTTACGTCTCTTTCTCTCTTTCTCTCTTCACTTCCAGCACATCCACCGCCGACATGTCCGCCATTGACCCAACCACCGGCCAGCCGCTGCCGGCCAACGCCATCCAGCGCATCCTGTTTATTGGACCCAAAGTTCACGTCTACCAGATCCCGCCGTTGACGTCGACAAAGGGCTACACGGCCGCCACCTGGACCGAGGATCCCAAGCGGCACATTTTCACGGCGCGGCTGCGCGTCCTCGAGACGGGCACCGAGAGAGACGACGACAACGACGAAGGAACCGAAGACGTGAAAGTGGACGTTATCCTCGAAGACCCGGCCAACGGCCAGCTGTTTGCTGCTGCGCCCTACACGGAACCCGGCGTCGTCGAGGCCGCTTTGGACAGCTCGCGCTTCTTTGCCGTGCGCGTGCAGGACGGCCAGGGCCGCCGCGCCGTGCTGGGCATTGGCTTTGAAGAACGGCCCGACGCCTTTGATTTTGGCGTCGCCCTGCAGGAAGCGCGCAAGACGGTCAAGGGCTTCGCCGAGCAGGCCAGCGCCAAGGCCGCGAGGCAGGCGTCGTCGACAGCGTCACAAAGTGCCGCCTCTGCGGCCGCCGCTGACAAGAAAGACTACAGCCTGAAGGAGGGCGAGACAATCACAATCAACCTCGGCGGTTCGAGCAAGTTTGGCCGGAGAAACGAGGCGGCAGCCTCGTCAACAAGCAGTGGAGGCGGCCTCGGCGGTTTCTCGCTGCCACCACCGCCTTCGTCTTCATCCTCATCAGCTTCGTCAGGTTCCTTTTCTCTTCCCCCGCCGCCACCACCGAACCGCCGCACAGCCAACCGTCGATCGGTCGGTGATCCGAGCGTCCTGGGCCTCGCCTCAAAGCAGCAGCTGGGTCAGGCCGACGAGCAAAAGAAGTCGGCTGCCGAGATGGGATTTGACGACGGCCAGTTCGGCGAGTTTGCTTAGATAGGCTCGGAGCCTTTCTCAAAATCCACACAACCTGTTTATATTTGATTATTCATGCACACAGCCAACGGCCCTCGAGCCTATCTAATACGTTTTGATTAATTTATTTTTGATTGTTTTTATCTTTCTACTACATATATTGATATTGGCTACATTATTTTTGGATTATTTTCCAATTATTTTGAAAGGAAAATGCCGAATGAAGAATGAGACAAGAAACCAAGAATCAAAAGCACCTTTTTTATGCACCTTTTTCGCCGTCCTTTTTTATGCAAACAACAAGCTAAACAATTCACAACAGAGTACCAACATTAACGATTAACAGCACGATACAATGCAATAAATACACCACATTAACTTTAACTCCACCCTATCAGTTATCCTCCTCAGGCCACGCAAATCGGACAGGCGGCAGGCTCATGCGCTTCTGCTCGACTTGCGTCGGCCGGGCAGAACTGTGAGAGACGCGACGAGGACGGGCCTCGGGAGGCAAAAAGGCCGTGTCCGAGACATCCGAGTCGCCCGTCTCGTTCTCGTTGCTGCTTTCGATTACGTTGTCGTCGGCAGCAGCAGCAGCAGCAGTACTGTCGTCAACGGCAGCTGCACTTTCGTATGCATAGTGCATACCAACGTGATCGAGAGCAGCCGCCTGGGCAGCCGACGTCGACGACGATGGACGACGAGCAATCGGCGTGGCAGCCGAGACGCCGTGCTCTCCATACTCGCCATCGACATTCATTTGCGGAAAAAAGGACGACGATCCAAACGACGAGCCGGGCTCAAAGACGGGTGCAAGCGGACTCATGGGCGACATGCAGCTGCCGCTTGGAGCATCGGTGACAGACGCCGGCGGCGAGACAGGACTGGCCGGCATTGTGGCGTGAAGACCGGGCGTCACAGGACTGACCACAAACGAGGGGGGCAGGATGATGTTTGTGGTCGCTGTGGGGTGGTGCTGGTGGTCAGGATGACCAAAGGGGTGGCCTTGAGGCTGACCATAAGGCTGGCCATGAGGAGAGAAAACCTGATCCGGCGTCCAGACTTCGCACGGGGCAAGGTACGGCGTCTGCGGTATCTGCAACGGAAAGTAGCCGTGAGGATCGCTAAACGTCAGGCCGGGACTGAAGCTGCTGGGACCGAGATTGAGGTCGGGTACAGGCACATTCACATTCACAGTCCTCGGCGCCGACCAGTCTTGGCTCTGCCCGGGACGGTTCTGCTGCCGGCTCTGCCTGGTCTGCTGGAGCTGGGCCAGCCACTGCCGGCCCTGCAGCTCGGCCACCAGCTCGCTGATCCGCACAACAAACATTTGCTCCTGCCGCTCGGCCGCCGCAATCTTGCTCTGGATAAACCCGGCGCTCTTGCGCAGCTTGCGGGCCTCGGCCGTCGTCAGCGGCAGCGGGTCCTGGCCGGCCTTGGCGGCGTTCTCTTGGGCCTGGAGCTGCGCCTGGACGGCCGACAGCGCGCCGAGAAGCGAGCGGATCCGGGCATCCTGGCGGTGCAGATTGTTGAAAAGGTACTGGTGCTCGGCCTGGATCTGCTCGATCGAGCGAGGCGAGGAAGATGTGGGAGAAGTGACCTCTGAGCGGCGTCTCTGTGGTTTGCTGTTACTCCCAGTAGAAGTGGACGTCGTCTTGGGTGTTGTCGGTGTCATCAAGGCGTCCAGAGTGGCCGACTTGGGCGTCACCGGCGTGACAGGCGTTGCAGTCTGGTTGTCTGCCGCCGATTTGTTGTCGACAACAGACTGCTTCGTGTCAAGTTCCATCGTGGCCATTATATCAGGGTGTGTTGGTTTTGTTGGATCAAATATGTTTCAATATCAGAGAAAGAAGACAGGAAACGATCGACAAGACGCAAGAAGGTACTTGTATGGCGTGAGAAGAAGCAATAGAACAAATCGACGACGCTTTTGTCACGAAAACAGTCTACAGTGCGTTTACAGTACGCCGTATTCAGCAACATATTCCCAATATCCTCTGGCAACTCAGCTCGGCGGAGACCATTTCAGGCCGTCTTCAGGCTACTCCAAAACCTGTATTCATGGTTGTATTCAAATCCGTATTCAACATTGTTACAATGGTGTTGGCTGCACAGATTAGAACTGGTTTGGAAAGAGAAGAAGAGAAGAAGAGGGGGAAAGGGAGGGATGGAAGAGGCAAACAAAGCCACCGCAAAGGGAGAACAAGCAGTTGGGAAACAGTTGGACAAAAAGCTGGTGAGGGGAGACGAAAAAGTGTGGGAGGGATGAAAAAGAAGGCGAAAAGAAGAGAAAGGAAGATTGAAAAGAAGAAAGTGCTGAAAATGCTGAAAATGCAGAAAATGCAACAAATGCGTGGGTTCGCCCGCTTTTGGATTTCCAACTGCACAGTCTTTTGCAAGGGGGCGATCCAAACAAAGAGAGAATACCACGACCGGCTGCGTTTGCCAGATAAAGAATACGACGTGGTTGGGGGTGACTTGTGAGTCTAGAACATAAATTATGAAGAAGATTAAAAGAAAAAGAGAAGACGAAAACAAGATGTGCAGAAGAAAGTAAAAATAAAAGAAAACAAGACGAAAAAGCAAAGAAAAGAAACCACACAAAACACCATATCAAACCCAAACACGCTCATTTCATCTACTCTCCTCACAGCTTCTTATCACCGTCTTCTCTCAAACGCCTCAGCTCGTCCCAAACCGGATCTCCCAATCTCTCCCTTGCTGAGCAAACCAACAGCAGACTAGCCAGGAACTCCATTGCATGGCAACGCCACGTGCACAAGCCACTTCAGTCTTCATTACTTTGCAGGCATATTGTTTCTTGAGTCGTAGTGTTTGTTTTCGTTTTCGTCTATATCAAGCCACCGTTTGGGGCCCATCTTTTAATCGTTATATCTGGTGCCTCCGTCTTTACCCAAATTCTCTAAGTTCACGCGGGTCTTTACCGACCCTTGAACTCCGGCCGCCGCTTCTCGGCAAAGGCCTTGAGTGCCTCGTCGCGGTCCTCAGTGGCCACCACGCGCTCGTACATCTTGTTCTCGACCACTTCGGCCGGGTACTGGACGGCCTGGAGCGCTGCCCGAATGGCAACAGGGCCGCCCTCGCAGATCTCCTCGGCCAGACGCACTGCCTCGCTCAGCGCGCCCCGCCGTGCCGTGTCGAGGAGTGCCGCCTGGCTCTTCTTCTTCTCGTCCTCGGTCTTTTCCTTGCCCTCCTCCGTCGGCTCTTCAATCACCTCCACCAGCCGGTCGGCAATGCCCAGGAAATACGCCTCCGGCGCCGACACGCGGCGGCCCGTCAACACCAGGTCGCGCGCCCGCGCCATGCCAATCAGCATCGGCAGCCGGTACGTGCCGCCGGCGCCGGGGATGATGCCCAGCCGCGTTTCCGGGAGCGCCACCACGGCGTTGGATGTCAGCACGCGCATGTGCGTCGACAGCGCCAGCTCCAGCCCGCCGCCCAGCGCCAGCGACGACACCGCCGCAATCGTCGGGATCGGCAGCGCCTGCAGCGCCGTCAGCGTGCCGCGCAGGTTGCCCAAAAAGTTGGCCGTGTCCTCGGGCGTAAACGTGCGGCGCTCCTTGAGATCGGCGCCCGCGCAGAAACAGTTGTCCAGCGCACTCGCCACGATCAGCGCGCGCGTCGGGCCCATGTCCTGGCTGGCAGTCGCGCTGGCACCCACTTCCCGCCCGCTCTCGTCGTACTGCCGGGCCACGTCGTCGACCTGGTCGCGCAGAGCAGACAGCAGCGCTTTCGAGATGGCATTGCGGGCGGCCGGGCGGTTCAACTCGAGGATGCGAATGTGGCCCGAGCCGGGTGCGGGCAGGTCGGTGACGACGATCAATGGGTCGGAAGAGGAAGAGGAAGAAGGAGTCGAGTAGTAGTTCTTGTAGATGGACGCCGCAGACAGAGGAGACCGACGAGAAATGCGAAGAGGCGGGCTGGCAAAAAGAGCCGCCCTGGTTGGCAGCACCGCGGAAATGCGAATCGGGGCCATGGCGACGTAGAACGAGGCGTGTGTCGTAAAAACGAAGTACAAAAAATGACCGCGAAAAAGAGCTCGGCGTCCAATCGGTGTTGGATCGGGATGTGGTGGCGGGTCAATTGCAAAAGCAGAAAACGAAAAGCTAGAAGAGGGGATTAAGAAGGCGAAGACACTGAGAAACAGCTTCGCTCCAAACGCCGAGATACAGTGGGAAGGCGGCTGTCTTCGGCTTTCCGTCCGGGGAAGTGGGGTCCCTGTAGAATAGCGGGCGTTGGCTGTTGTCGGTCTGGGCTGGCTGAACTGGCAGTGGCCAAAAGCCTGTAAAGTGTGACTTCCCAAAACGGCAAATCCAGTTTACACCAAGAAGCCAGCCACGAGCCAAGGAGAAGGCAGAGCTCGAGGCGAATTGAAATTGGGTAAAAAGAAGCATAAAGTCTTAAAAACTGACACACTCGGCAAGGCTGTATGTAGCCTCACGCATTATTGCCCGTAATATCCTTTGTGCCTCGCGCCCTGCATCGCCCTGCCTCGTGCCTTTGTCTGACAGTTGTATGTCGCACCTTCCCGAGAATACGAAGTCCCGGTTCCTGCCCCATTTGCGTCATCGCGCAGCGCTTACTCACATGTACTTCCGTACCTTCCATCTTCCATCTTCCATGCCATCTTTCCATGCCACGCGACTGCTAAAAATACAAAAATACGTCTGATCTCATCTGCGCTTGCCGTTTATTTCAACGTCAGCTCTTGCCTTATCTCGTGTTTACAGCATTGACTCCTTATTCCCCCCCCCCCCCCCTTTCTCCCATTCTTCAGCATTTTTTGTTCTTCTTCTCCTCCTTCACCTTCTTTCACCACCACCACATTATGACCACCGACACTTACACATCCTCCACAATGGCCGACACCGAACAACAACAGCAACAACAAGGTTCCTCCTCCCCGCAGCAGGGCCTGCCCGACGAGGCCATTGCCCTCGCCTCCCGTCTCTACAACGGCGCTCGCGCCGGCGATCTCACTTTGTTTCAACAAGCGCTGCCCGCTGGACTGCCCGCCAACATGGCCAACGAAAAGGGCGACAGCCTGCTCATGCTCGCCGCCTACTACGGCCACGCCAACCTGGTGAAGCTCCTGCTGCACCACGGCGCCGACCCGAACCGCCTCAACGACAAGGGCCAGAGCCCGCTCGCCGGGGCCGTCTTCAAGGCCGAGGACGCCGTCATCGAGGCTCTGCTCGAGGGCGGTGCTGACCCAGACTTCGGCTCGCCCACGTCCCTCGAGACAATTGTCATGTTCCGCCAGGAAGAAAAGTGGCGGGCCGCATTCGAGGCAGCACCCGGGCGCGGAAAGGCGGGACCGCGGGACCATTTGATGCACTGATGCATTGATCGTCTCTTTTCTGCTCGTATTTTTGATACCATTTCTTGTTTTCTCTCGCTCATCTTTTTCTTAGCTATTTTTGGGCTCTTTTTCTTGGTTTACGGGGCGTTCTTTTCTTTAGACACAATATATCATTTGTTGCATACACACAGCTCCCTTTCCCCTTTTGTACCCCTTATTTTTCACACCATGCCTTCCTTTTCACCCTTTTACGACTGTTCTATGTTCTTAAAGACACCCTTGATGATGTCGGCAGCCTAATCAGTTAGCAAAGATCTCCAGCACCGCATCACGCTCGACGACAAACGATATTCGACTTACCATCTCGGCCACGCCATACACCGACTGGCATGTGTTGGCTCCTGGGAGCGTCGGAAAGGTACTCGCGTCGACAACCCGAACGTTCTTCGTGCCGTACACCTTCAGATCCGTGCCCACCACTCCACCCGACGCCAATGGCATCATTGCACATGTCCCGGCCGGGTGAAACTCGGATGGTGTGATTGTCTCGGACAGATACTTGGCCAGGTCCTCCTCGCTGTTGACATAGTCGCCGGGCGCCACCTCGACCGGGCCGTACGGAGCAAACGCCGGGTTCTCCATATAGAACCGGCGCGTGTACCGGACCATATCCGCCATAATCGCTACATCCAACGGGTTCGACAGCGCACGGTAGTCGACAATGGGCTCGCGATTGTATGGGTCCGAGGGGTCAATGTTGACAGTGCCACGACTCAGAGGGTGCAGCATCACCAGTGTGCCAGATCCTGCGCCGCCCGAGAGCACATGGTTGTAGAACGCCGTGCCGTTGTTCTTGAGGGCAGCTGCATACGAGTCCATCTGGGCTTTGTAGCCGCGGGCAACAGATGCGTGTGTGCCCGGAGGCAGATACTTGGCCGTGTCCTGGACACTCAGTGCCTGGGAGATATTGCTCCAGCGATCGGAAATCACTGGGAACGGAAGCCATGCCGCTGCATTGCCAACGCCGAGCGACTGCGGGCCCGTGCGGTTGGCTTTCCATGCGGCATCAGACCACGCCCGGAACGTTGCGTTCGTGAAAAGGTCGGAACTCGACGGGTGGATCGACGAGTAGTTGGTCAACGCAAACGACGCCGTCAGCATCGGGTGGTCCTGGAAGTTCTGGCCGACCCCCGGCAGGTCGACAAGCGTTGTGATGTTGGCCGACTCCAGCAGCGGCTTCGGTCCGATGCCACTGAGCTGCAGGACATGGGGACTGTGGATGCCGCCAGCCGCCACAATCACTTCACGCCGTGCTGACACAAACTGCGTGGCCTGTCGGCTGTTCGTGGCGTTCCATCCTGCTCCTGCTCCTCCCGACCGGCTAGTTGTGGCATTCACAGTGTACCGGACGCCCTTGGCCGTCAGATCCGCCGACGGCATATTCGAGACGCTCTCGAAAACAATGCTCTCGACCTTCGTGCGTGTCAGCAGGTGGTAGTTGCTGCGCGCCGCCGCCTTGTCGTGGTGGCCTGTCCGCGCATACGACCGAGTCACACTATGCGGGTCCATAAACGACGGGAACCAGTACACGCCCGGATCGCCGGAGCCGCTGTCGTCGGGGAACTTGACACCCGGCATGCTGCGGAACGCCTCAAACTGCACCGTCGTGCCCGGGAACTGGAACGACGGCCAGCCCACGTTGACGCCGGACGAATTGCCCCAGTACGACGTGTTGTAGGCAATCCCCGACGACTTGGCCAGGTCCGGCAGCGGCGCATTGAACGTCAGCGCTTTTTCGAAATACGCCAGATAGTGCTCCCACGCTTTTGTCGGGGAGTTGTCAGAGCCGTTCCAGTTGAGCATCGCCCACCGCTTGTAATCTTCGGCCGTCCCGCGCACCGCCATCATCGCGTTCACTGCCGAACTGCCGCCCACGACCTTGCCGGCCAGCACGGCCGTCGTGCGGTTCTTGAGGTTGACCTGGGGCACGGACTGGATGTCGTACAGGAACTGGGCGTCCATGCCGCGGAAGCCGCCCTGTACCGTGCTGATCAGCGGCGAGTCGCTGAGGGCGCCATACTCGATAACGAGCACCGTCGTGTTGGCTTTCTCGGTCAGGCGGTCTGCAACAGTGAGGCCGGCAGTGCCGCCGCCGATAATGACATAGTCGTATTCCGGTGCAATATCGCGTGCATGGTTGAGGACGTTCCAGCGGGCAGCACGGCCGGAGTGATGGCGTGCAACTGCAGTTGCTGACAGAAGACCGACGGCCAAAGTCAGCGACTGAAGGAGTGACGGTGTCTTCTGTGACGGACTGGACATTGTAACTCTGGTTTTTGTCGTTCTTGTTTTTCAATTCTAACTTGAGGATTACAGCTTCACGGAAACGTCTTATTTTTATATCAACAATCCTACAACTCCTTTCATCCATTTTCAAATGTCCCTTCCCCTCATTAGAAGCAGTTTATACATCTCCCCGTCGCTATGTAACCGACAATAAAGAACTGGAGAACTTGTTTGACAAACAAATATTGCCATCCGGCTTGACTGATATTGTTTCGTTTCCGTCTTGCTGCATGTTGGTCGTATATTGGAACAGGCTGAAAATCGGGCTGATAAAAACTGGGGAAAGATCAGTCGGTGATGACATAAAACATCAGGTTTTTGGTGATTTCTGGTGATTCTTGTAATATGAAGAAACAGAGTCGATATTGGCCGAGGGGTAATAAACAAATCTCAAAATTACAGGCTAGCTATCCGGCCGTGTAAAATGTCCTGTAATAACCTTATATTGACGCGAATTGAACGTGCACCACTTATTCTCGGTATTTCTCGGCCGCCCCTGCCTCTTTACCCATATACCGCTGCCGGGCACCGCCTTGGCTGTGCTCGAATGTTGAATGCAGGAACCCATTCTATTATCCGCCGGTACTTTATTTCACACCCATTTTCCCTCTTCCCCTTTCCCACAGTCGCCTCGGATGCGGCCCTGTTTTTAAATAAGTGTTAATCCGAGTGGTGATATCGCCTATTGGACTATTGGATAATCAAATATATCGATATGGCTTGGAACATGACTTCAATGTCGAGGTGTGATCCCAAAGACACAAGTTTATACAGTTGTAAATGTCTATATTTTGTACATGTCGTATGCTCGTTAGTTGTTGTTCTATGCAAAAGTGTAGCGCTAAGAATCGATCACGGAATCTCATCCTCGAGATCGTCGTTGTCGCCCCCAAATCCAAAAGTAAATCCACCGCCGCCGCCAGAACCACCCTCTTCTGTCCTTTGCCGCTTGTCATCGTCCTGGCTGCCGTCTGTCGCTTTCATGCCGTCATCTCCGCGCACAACAGACTCCCATGTCCGCTTCTTCCGGCTGTCGCGCCGTGCAATCTCTGCCTGAGCGCCTGCTAGCAAGTCTGGGTATTTCTCGGCCAAGCGTTCAACAAACAACGCGTATGGATCATCCACGGCTTCTCCAGAATCACATCCTGCGGAACCATGGCCTCCCTGGCCCCGTGCAAACCCAGTGACTTGTTCAGGCCGGTCCCTCAAAAACAAGAGCACTTCAGCCAAGTGTGCCCGCGGCACAAAATTTTGTGTCAGCGCAACGCCCGCTTCCAGGTTGACCACCAGATGCCACCAGCCGCTCGGCACGTGCAGAATCTCGCCCTCGAGGCACACGCCCTCGATACACCCGGGCGTCGCCCGGGCTTCGGCATGGAACGTCAGCAGCCACTCGGCAATGCTCAACGGGCTCGTGACCTCGCTCTTGTCGGCCGAGACATAGACACCGGGGACGGCCGCGCCGGGCGGGAACAGGATCCAGTATTTGGCGCCGCGCACGACGGCGTTCCACGCGCTCGTGCCGTTGGGGTCCTTGTGGAACGTCGATCCACTGCGCGCAGGGCCGACAATCAGCCAGCGGTGGGCGGGCCGCTGACGGCCGAGCACCTCAAATAAATCCAAACCGAAGCAGTCGGGCTTCCAGTACTCCGAGTCGTAGCGGCATTCGTGGTCGGCCAGGATCTTCATCTTCTCGGCAAACTTCTTGTCGAACAGGTACAGGGGGCTCTCGTCGGTCGTGTTGTTCATGTATTGGGTGTATAGCGAGTACGGCCAGTCGACCGACTCGGCGCGGAACGTCGTCTTGGCATAGTCGTGGCGCAGCCCGTCCCACGACCAGTTGTCCAGGACCCGCCACTCCCTGACGCAGCTGTTGGCCGTCAGCACAAACGGCGTGTCGCTCCAGGAGGCGGCGAACTCGTCGTAGGTCAGGTCAGTCATGCGGCGGATCCGGTTCGTCCTAGGGATATTGCGGGCAAACTGGCCCGGGTTGGCGTAGCTGCACACAAACGGGCGGTGCAGGACGTCGGAAAAGACGCGGCCACAGTCAACAGTGACAGTCGGGGGTGGAGAAGAAGCGGAAGAATCTGGTTCTGATTCAGATGTGGGCGTCGTTTGAGTCGTCTGAGTCTTCTGAGTCTTGCGAGTGTGCCGCCGTTCTGCCAAAAGCGACGACCGCCACGTGCCGTGCCATGCTGGTGGCCTCCATCCTTCGATACTGCCAAATGTCAGTCATTTTGGTCATTCTCCCCAAAGTTTGGCTCTTCCATCTGGAGTCCTTTGACTTACTCTAAAGCAAGGGTCTTCCAGAGCTCATCGTAGGTGCACAGGGCATACAAAAACCGGCATGTCGACCCCAGTGTGCGCAACGAGTCCATGCCCAGGCCCTCCACCATGTGCATCAACAGCTCATCTGGTAATGCCTGGAAAAAACCTGCAGATGTCTTGGCGTCGATTCCGCTGTCCAAGTACTTGTTCCCCAGAGGTTTGATGCCTAGTGGGTGTGGCGGCACAGGAGCATCCAGGTCACCGTCTGTTGTCTCTGCAGCCTCTTCTGAGTCAATATCTCTTGGGGATTGTCCGTTTCCATTTTGCTGGCCATTGTTGTTTTCAAAACCATCCGTTTGCAAGTTGTCAATGGTGCCTGTTGCATCGCCCAGATGGGGCGCTAGGCCGCCGGTGAGAGGCATTGTTGCGAAGCTGGAGGTGAAAGAGCTGCTATAATAGTGTGCCGGTGTCCATACGATCGTATGCCGCGAATTGGGCTGTTTGCAGCTGTATGGAGGTCAAAAGTCGCGATATTCTGTATTTTGCCTCTCCTCCCCATAGACGGCAAGTACCACCGCCATCACGTACGATGTCCCACCTTCACATGTACTTTTTTTTTCTGCCGTCCTTTCCTTTCCACTTGGATAATAAAAAAGGCGGTCAGGTCTACTCGGGAGCTATCACGTGAAAACATATCAAAATCGCACCTGCCTTTCATCTCTGCCCACCAACCAACGCGCTAGGAAAGAACAATGCTAGAAGGTTGGCATTTGGAGGGATTTGCAGGATGTGCATTGGAGGTTGCAATCTAACTTTGTATTGTGCATTAGCATATATCGATTTGATGACTTTATGACTCTTCGACGCGGCACTGTGTGACTCGTTCCGTCACCAAGAAGGATGAAAACAGTCATTGCAGTGGGCTTCCCCACCAATGTTTAATTATTTTGTTTTAAAAAAGGATCCTAAAGCAGCTGCTGCCTGTTGTTTGAGAGGAATGAAGATATTCCGGCGCAATAGTTGTGAAGATGCTGTACCAAACTTGACAGCAAACTCAAGCGGACTCTCACCGTCAGCCCGCCGGATCGCCACTCAAATTAGAGTGACTGTTCTGAGGTGTTCTGACCACGTTCTGGACATGCATCGTGCCTGCCATGACTCCGGATTGGCTCTTTCCTTGGCCAGATGCAGTCGATGTTGCGTCTTGCCCCTTTGCTTCTTGGGGCTCTTTCCCTTTCTCCTGCGTCGTTGCCCGTATCATCGGTCCATTAATTGCCATTTTAGGGCTAGCCTCGCAGCCAGAGCCCTGTAATTTGGCACCTTCTTACAGGGTCGTCGCAGGGCTCAGCTTGGACCATCAGGCTGCAACACAGCAAAACAGCAGAAACGGAGGCCCCTCCTGTGTGATTCGCAGCTGGCCATTACTGCACACTGCGCAGTGCTTTCGGAGTGGGCTTCTGCTGGTTGTTTTTGTCTCTCAAAACCCTCGCTCGGACTGGAGGTTGCTCGCCTCAAAATCAGTTCTCAACGATTTTAGTGGGGCTCTACAGTGTATATTGAGTCCTGAAGTCTTACCGAGAGATAGAGCAGGAGAGAAGAAAAAAAAGTTTTCGCCTCGCACTTGCCATCCCACCTCGCTGCTGCGCGGCGCACCAGCGCACCTACCCACTAACGCGCAGAAAAACCGCCATTCTTTCGCTCCTTCCCCTTCTCTCCCACGCCCCTCCCACCCGCCACCCAGGAGCCCCCCCTCCTTCCTCCTTCTCTCCCTTCACTTTTCGCAGTTTCTGCGCCCCTCACTCAATTCCAGCCAGTCACAGAAGGAAGCTAGCCAATTTTTTTTGCCTGGTTCGTCCCTCCCTCGCCTTCCCTCACAAAAATTTAAATGCTAAAATAAAAAAAAAATCGGGGCAGGAGCGATAATACCAGAAAAAAATTATTTCTTTAGGAACAAGGTGCCCTCCTGAAAAAAAATTCTCCCCTTCCCCTCCGAATTTTGAACGTTCTACCAAACACAACAACAATCCAAACAATCAACCATCACCATCCACAGAAGAAAAAAAGGAATCGTCTTTCCCTTTTTTCTTGTTTGAAATCACTCTCGTCATTCTTTACGAGGGTCTTTTCACTTTTCAGTACTTTACTTTTTAAAACCACAGCTTCCACCAGGAACCGGTTGGAATCCGCAGGACAGATTCTATCTTCCGTTGGATTCTTCACTCTTTTTCGCTTCTTTCAACACTTCGCTTCTTGCAACCACTTTCCGCCTTTCCATCTTCTAGACCTCAAGCCGCGCTTGAGATCTAGAATTTCCGCAACTCCTACCGCGAATATGGCTACCGACAAGGGACTCGAGGATGTTCCCGAGGGTGAGTTTCCATCATCCCCCTCCGCTCTCTGTTTCTTGTGATACCGTCTATTTGCATCCTCCATCGAGCCGCCATCGGACAGCTCCTGCGCTCATTTCGGCCTTGCCCATCGTCTTCTCTGGATTTGGCATTCTTACCACTTTTTTGCGACCTCTTTTCTCAGTTTGCTCTCGGTTTGCGCGCATCTTTTCGCGGGGCTGGGACAACTGAGAAAAGGGGTCGAGAAAGCCAGGGAGAGAGGGGCAAGGAAAGAACTGAAGATAAACTGATGGATCAGTGGATATGGAGAGACAGGAGACGGATAACATGAAATGCCCATCACACGCACAGCAGCGATAAGGACCAGCCGCTAACTTTACTTTTTCCCCTCCCACAGGACAGATCGAGTCTAACTACGATGAGACCGTCGATTCGTTCGATGACATGAACCTCAAGGCCGACCTGCTCCGCGGTGTCTATGCCTACGGTTTCGAGCGCCCGTCTGCTATCCAGCAGCGCGCCATCATGCCCGTCATCAAGGGCCACGATGTCATTGCCCAGGCCCAGTCGGGTACCGGCAAGACGGCCACCTTCTCCATCTCGGTTCTGCAGAAGATCGACCCCAACGTCAAGCAGTGCCAGGCCCTGATCCTCGCCCCCACCCGTGAGCTGGCCCAGCAGATCCAGAAGGTCGTTGTCGCCATTGGCGACTTCATGAGCGTTGAGTGCCACGCCTGCATTGGCGGCACCAGCGTCCGCGAGGACATGAAGGCCCTGCAGGACGGCCCCCAGGTCGTCGTCGGCACCCCCGGTCGTGTCCACGATATGATCCAGCGCCGCTTCCTGAAGACCGACGCCATGAAGATGTTCGTCCTCGACGAGGCCGACGAGATGCTGTCTCGCGGTTTCACCGAGCAGATCTACGACATCTTCCAGCTGCTGCCCCAGTCGACCCAGGTCGTCCTCCTGTCGGCCACCATGCCCCAGGACGTCCTCGAGGTCACCACCAAGTTCATGCGCGATCCCGTCCGCATCCTGGTCAAGAAGGACGAGCTGACCCTGGAGGGTATCAAGCAGTTCTACATTGCCGTTGAGAAGGAGGAGTGGAAGCTCGACACCCTCTCGGATCTGTACGAGACTGTCACCATTACCCAGGCCGTCATCTTCTGCAACACCCGCAGAAAGGTCGACTGGCTCACCGACAAGCTGACCGCCCGTGACTTCACGGTCTCGGCCATGCACGGTGACATGGACCAGGCCCAGCGTGACCTGATCATGAAGGAGTTCCGCTCGGGCTCGTCCCGTGTCCTGATCGCCACGGATCTGCTGGCCCGTGGTATCGATGTCCAGCAGGTTTCGCTGGTCATCAACTACGATCTGCCCGCCAACCGTGAGAACTACATCCACCGCATCGGTCGTGGTGGTCGTTTCGGTCGTAAGGGTGTTGCCATCAACTTCGTTACCGCTGAGGACGTCCGCATGATGCGCGAGATCGAGCAGTTCTACAGCACCCAGATTGAGGAGATGCCGATGAACGTGGCCGACCTGATCTAAGGAGAGAAAAAGATTTTGCAAAAAGAGAGAAGACCAACACCAATCCCCCCTTGGAGTGGCGGAGAGATTATAATCTAATCTGAAGGGGGAGAGCAAAAGAAAGACGGGTGACCGCAGCAACTTAGAAACAATTGTTTTGATTTCCTTTTTTTTCCCTGACCTCTTTTTATCTCTTCATTTTCGATCATCATCTCTCTACTACTCTACGCACCCTTTTCCTTTTTTATTACTTTTTTCCACTTCCTTTTTTTTATCTATCGACCTTGCTTCCTTTATCCTCTTTATTTTCGCCAAACCGCCAACCTCCACCCAAAAGTCCGTTAATTTTTCCAGTACCAAGAAAGAAACACAGCCCAAAGCTCCCAGCAACGCAACAAACAAGAAGAACACGCGCAACAAACACAACAACAAATAATCTGCAACGACGCTCGACAACGAAGACGAACAAACTTACTCTTTACAAACGACGTACGACTTACGACGGCGAACGACGGTGCATTATTTGGTTGTGCTTTTACATTAGATCTTCTTTTTTATTGTTTTGTTTGGCGGCGTTTTGTGTGGTTCTCTTTTCTTTGCCAGTCTACCTTTGACGATCTCTTTCGCGGGACGTTTTGTTTATCTCTTTTACCAGTTTACTTTACCAGTTTACCAGTTTCTCGGTTTTCCTTTACTCGACTGAATTTACTTTATTATCTTCATCTTCATCGTTGTCTTTCTTTTCCCAAGTGTGATTTCCTAAACTCAATGTGTGTCCTTGTCTCTGTTTTCCTTGAATCTCAGACATCTCTTTTTGAGAGCTTGAGTATTTGCTTTCTCATCCATGGAGTCATTTGGGTTTCAATGTCGGATTCTGCTTCATAGAAAAGAATGAGAAAAGAATTTATAAAAATAAACACAAGAGTAGTATGTATTGTTAAAAATACAAAGATCGTAATGTCCAGTGAATCATATATATGCCAAGATGTGCAACAGACAAGAGGTCAACTTAAGCTATTGGCAGCAGAACTTTATGATCGACGATATAAATAGACTGTCAAACTGGTCCAGTCCTTTCTTTTTCTGTGTTCCAGTTTCTCGGTAAATCCAAGCAGATCAGATCTGGTGGAATAGGTAAGAAACTAAGAATTAATGGCAACAGGTTGGTCATAATATTGAAGGCCACCCTCGCATCTTCCCCCAGTCGGCCTGCTTCCCCCAAAACCTGCAAGCTACAGCAGCCAAGTGCGCCCGAAATCCACTAAATAAGCCCTGCAGCCCCCTGTTCCGAAAATACAGCCCAGAGCCACATTCCAGCCAGTCACAGCGACGGTTGCTTTCAGCCTTTTGCCCTGCCTTTCCAACAGGAGGCAGGCGCCCGAAACGTTACGCTCGGCTCTTGCCTTGTTTCCCTTTTTGTGTTCAGCTGTTGGCAACTTCCCTTGTCACAACTGCACTTTCCGCCAACCTCTGCTTTTTTCTTTTTCTTCTTTTCGTCAACGCAACAGCTTTTCTGTCGACATTGACGATCGCCACGATATATTTACAGGCCTATTTATTGAATTACTCCTTCTTTTGACCATTGCCAACCTCTAGACAGCTCAATTGCAGTCCCCGACCGACACAATGACTGCCAACATGGACGTCAGCCTGGACGAGATCCTCGCCGAGCGCAAGGTGCGAAATGTTCGGGAAGATCGCATTTCTTCTTCAGCCTCACCCTGCTAACGAGCCAGTCTGAGCGCCGCGGCAACCGTGGCCGGAACGACAGAAACAACGACCGCGGCGACAGAAACGGCGGCCGCCGCGACCGGCGTGATCGCGACCGGCGCGACGACTATCCGCGCGACGGTGTCCGAAAGGTGGGTGAAGAGCCGACAGAAAGAAATTGATCGTCGACAAGATCCCTCACTAACAGAGCAGGTGCTTACACTCCGTGATTCAACGACTCCCTAACAGAACCTTCGCCGCTGACATGGGAATCTCCGACCTGTTTTGTCCTCCCTCCACTCCTCTACCTATAGTCCTACCGCGATGAACCGAGAAAAATCGAAGAGTAAGCGAGGTCTACGCTGGCGAGCATGATGTTGGGCTGTACACAGCTAACGTTCCTCCAGAGAATGGGTCCATGACCGCTACGACAACAATGGTACAATTGACTCGACACACCTCCCCGCTTCCGACACGAGCCTCTCCTAACACTCAACAGACACCGAGCACCACGTCAAGTCCTCGCGCGGCCGCGCATCGCCAGAGCGGTAGGTCTTGCATTCTTCCCCGTATTTCAAAGCAGTTTCCCTAACGAAAGAAGCAGCAGCCGCGGCGGCACCCGCGTTCGCGTCGACAACCTCCACTACGACCTGACCAAGGACGACCTCGAGGGCCTGTTCAGCCGCATCGGCCCCGTCACGTCCGTCGAGCTCGTCTACGACCGCGCCGGCCGCTCCGAGGGCGTCGCCTACGTGACCTACCAGGACCACCAGGACGCCCGCGACGCCCTGCGCGAGTTTGACGGCGCCAACGCCAAGGGCCAGCCGATCCGGTTGGCGATTGTTCCAGGTGGTGGCCGGGGGCGAGGTGGAGGAGGAGGAGGAAGCAACGCAGCCCTTGGCAGCGGCCGCCCGCTCGCAGATAGAATCTCCCGGCCACGAAAGCGTGGCGACGGCAACGACGACGATGAAGAAGACGAAGAGGACGGTCGCACGAGCCTGTCCGTGGCTGCCCGCCGCGGTATCGACCGGTACGTGCCTGGCTCTGGCTCGACGCCTGGTGGCGGCGGAAGCGGAAGCGGCCGTCTGTCGCGGTCGCGCAGTCCTGCGCCGCGGCGCCGTGACGGCGGCGGTGGCGGTGGCGGTCGTCGTCCTGGTGAGCGGAGAGGCGGCCGCAACGGCCGCTCCGATGGTCGGAATAACAACAACGACGGCAACCAAAACGGCGGCGGCAACCGGCGGCCCCGCAAGACGCAGGAAGAGCTGGACGCCGAGATGGCGGACTACTTTGTCGAGGGCAGCAACGGAAACGACGGCGCTGCCGCCGCACCCGCAGCCGATGCACCAGTAGCAGCTGCTTCTGCACCGGCAGACGACGGCGACGACACCGACATGATTCTGTAATGCGGCCGGCCTGAACAGGATGGAGGATACTGTACACTACGTCTTGGTTTGTGCTTTTTTCCAAGTTTGGCGCGTGAAAATCAAAAGTCATAGCAAAAAATAATGTTGCATGTTTTATTAGAAAAGAGTTCTTGTTTTTGGATCAAAATGCAATCGCCATGTTTCCATTACCCGTCTATGTATTTACCCATGTGTACCATGCCCGCTTTTATCAATCTTGCCCATTCTATATCCCATTATTCCATCGTTCCGTCATGTATTATTGTTACAAAATCGTTCGTTGCTCATATATGTCCATCACCTCTTACAAAACAGACAACAAGAGGTCTCCACAGACTCGCGCCTTGATCATCACCTCAATTTCGAGGTTCATTTTGAGCTGTACGGCCAGCTTTGCCCGTGGCGGCGCTGTGCCTGGTGGAAGTGGGAATGGGTTGATTAGGGGGGCCAGAGGCGTCAGAGGTTGCAGGTCGAGCAGAGGAGATTGTTGTGGTCGTGTCTTGAGCGGCTTGAGGTTGGTTGTAGCAATCTTTCTCGGGACAGCGTCGGCACGTAGCCGCCGTGTGCGTGTTGTTGATGCCGGTTTTGCGATGGAGAGAGGAAGAGGAAGAGGGAGGGCGAGTTTCGTGGTGAGGGGAGTATCGGGCGTGTCTTTTGTGTCGTTTAGTGGCGGCCTGGACGTTCTAGACCGGGTTCTTTGTTGGGCTTGTGCTTGTGTTTTTGCCTGTGTCCTTGCCTGTGTCCGTGTCTGAGTCGGTGTCGCATCTGTGGATGGTTGGATCGCTGGCTGTCTTGGTGGACGTATTGTCTTTGCCGTCTTTGGTCGACTGTTCGTATTCAATATCCGCTTTGTTTGTGACAAAGCCGGCGAGACAAGTGATGGTGAGCCGTCTTGACTGTTGTCGGGGCTGTCATCGTGACCTTGCTCGATGTCGTCCTCGCCAATATTGTCGTCGCCAGACAGACTACTATTTGAATCGCCGTCGTCGACAAGCCCATCGTTATTTGTCGTGTCGGTATATTTGGCCTCTTCGGCCGGCTCGTTGGAAGTCATCTTTGCGGTGAAAGTGTGAGGTGAGATAGAAGGGTTTCGTCTGTCTTGGAGAGGAGAGAGGAAGACGAAAGTCGGAAGTTGGGCTTGACTTTATATTTCGACGAGAGTCAAAATGTCTCTCTTTTGTTCCTTGTCTTTTGTGTCTTGTCTCTTTTTCTTTTTCTTTCTCTATCGTCAGAAACACGACAACTCGATCGGTATATTGTAAGGTTGTGGAGAGATGGGCTGCAGGTGCGGTCCAGGTATTAATTCGTTCATGCAGGAGTAAAGAGGAGGCAAAAGTAGATGCAAAGAAGTAAAAGGCGTGAGAAAAGAGAGACAACAAAGGAAGAAAAGGGAAAGGATCAGAGAGGGCGTGCCTTCCTGCTGAATTTCTGTTGCACAGTACACGTGCCTTCCTCAGAAAAAGCCGGTTGCTAAGAATAACAGGTCGGGCAGGAGGCAGGCTCACAGGGTCGCGCGAGGTCATGGCAGCCAAAACGGGAAGGGACTGGTGATGATGCGTACTCCGCAGTCTGTAAATCCGGTTTTTTGTCAAAAACTCCAAAAAGGCTGTACCACACCAGCGGGCCGCCTGTATACGTTGCAAGCGTGTGGACGTGTCAGCCGTGTCTCCTGTCGCAGAAAAACAATAAGAACAAAGAATTATTGCTTTTATTGGATAAAATGGTAAAACCTGTGTTTTTGAGCTTATTTGACGGGTTTTGTTTTGTTCTCCTAATCGCCAGCTATCTTTGCGCAAAGGCAATAATATCGACATATCCAGTCAACATAAGTAGATACATGAGGCTACCATATTTTTTGCTCTTTTTTTCAGTCATGTTCATGTTCATTTTTTTTTTTTTTTTTTTTTTTTTTTGGACTTTCAAACTAAAAATTTAAATAAACATTATTCCAATATTTTTTTAAGGAAAAAAAGTAATTAAACTGTTTTCTTTTTAACTTGCATATCGTAATGTCTCGGATCACTTTTGATATTCCAATAAATCACTCGTAATTCTTCTTGTGCAACAGGCAACGGCATCACGACATCTGCACAATCGGCAAAGGACGAGTGAGAAAGTCCAGTAAACGACGGCAGACGATTCGTTCCTGTTGTGCTCTTCAAAATATGTCAACAATAGCAGTATCGGACGAAAGCCGGATCGGCCATCACCATCATCGAGACTCAAGATTGGCTCGATCTCTCCACAGACAGCGGCCCTCCTCGGCCTAGATCTTGCCTCTTTTTCCCTTTTGGGAATATGTTGAACCTTCAGCCTCCAAAAGCAGGGAATGAACGGAAAGACGCCATAAAGAAAGTCCAAATCGGGCGAGGACTGGCCGTTGAGAACGCCAACGTCAACAGGCAACCGTCTATCAAACCTGCAGATGCCGTGCATGTCGACTTTTAGTTCTATATCCTGTTCATCTCACCTCGAGATCTCGGGAGGAAACGTTCCTTTCTCGGTGAACTATAACAGGATCCAGTAGGACGAGACGGATCGGGAAGCATATCGCCAATACGGCCATTGGGCAGCATTTCTTTAGATAAAAGACATCCTTTTCAACTATATACAAATGGATGGTCGCTGACATGAAACAAAGAGCGGAGAAGGCCAACGCAGATAAACAAGCTGAAGAGCAGAAAAATCAAGCAAAATCAAAAGGCCCCCAGGCATAACATCATATCCTTCTCGTAGTCGTCCATCGTAGCCATTCCTGGCGTTCTGACATCATATCCCGCCTCTCACACAAGATCTACTCCTCCTTCTTGCGCTTCTTCTGCTGCTTTGCCTCGAGGCCCTCGGCCATGGCCGACGCCACGTCCTCGGCTGTCCGTCCCCGCTTGCGCTGGCCAACCTTTTCCTGCCCCAGCACAGTGTCCTCGGCGACGGCCTTGAACACGCCGGCCGCGCCGCGGAACAGGTCGGGCGCAAACCCGGCTTCTTGGGAGAATGTATCGCTGATTTCCTCCATCTCCCGCACCCAGCGGTACGCTTTCGGTGCCATGCCCGTCAGCGCGCCCTCGGTCTGCTTGACGCGGCCGGGGACCAGCGAGCCCATGGCCCACTGCAGGTCCTCGAGCACGCCGAGCTTGTGGGCCGTCGTAAACGCCTGGATGGCAATGGCCGAGTAGCCCTTGGACATGGCGGCAAAGCACATTTTGAGGCCGCTGGCGCTGCCGATCTTGTCGGCAATGTGGCGGCTGTTGAGCGCCGTGGCAAGCGAGGGGAAAGCGTCCAGGTTGTGCGGGCCCGACGTCGGCATCAGCGGGCGGTACCACTCCAGGGGTGCAGATGAATCGGACGATATCGTGCCGCCGCCGACACTTCCACTTTTCCCGTCACTACTGCTCGAGGCATCTGTCGCCGCCGGCGTCACGACGGGCGGCGTGGCTGCTGCTGGCCGCAGCTGTGGCGGACCGCCCAGGATGCATCCGTCCACTAGATGGACGGGCGGTTTTGTGCCTGCCGCCTCAAAAAGTGCGGCAATCGTCTTGCACGTCGACGGCGCCACGGCGTTCATGTCGGCAAAGTAGAGCGGCCGGTCGGCTGGACGGTTGGCCGCCGGCAGAGCATCGACGATCCGCTGGGCGGTGTCGACGGCGTCGCGGGGCGGCACGACAGAAAAGATAATGTCGCAGTGGGCGGCCAGGGCGGCATCGGACGGCAAAACGTCCACATTGGCGGCCTTGGCACGGTCAAAAGTATCTTGGCTGCGGCCGGTGACGTTGGTGGACACCGAAAAGCCGTTGGCGATCAGCAGCTTGGCGATGCCCATGCCCATGTCGCCGATGGACAGGATGCCCACCTTGGCGAGCGGTGCAGAAGCCATGGTGGGGGATGTGACGGGGTGAGAGGGATAAGAAGAAAGAAGAGGGGAACAAGAGAGAGAAAGGGAGAAGGAGAAAAAGAAGGTCTAAAATGGGGAAGACTGTGAGAGTAAACGGCAGGAGCTCCGATGTTGCGATGCGCTATGAGATGGTGTAAGACAAGGGGGGAAGGAGCATTCGGGACTAACAGCGCATTACATAAGAAGTCGGGAGCTCTGATTTGGAGGTTTGGAGGGGTTTCGGGAGATGTTCATACGACATTTATTCACCTCACACAGGAAGCTCCTCCTCTATTTTACGCCCGTCCTGTTTGCCGAATGTCTGAAGTCTTTTATTTTTGTTATTTGTGGTTATGCTTATATTTTATATTTTGGGTATATTTGAGCTGAGATGCTTGTCTCTTGTGCTGTTATTTATCCGTTGGCTGTCAGGAGACGAAAATAGCCGACTTGTTCTCGAAGGCAGCTAGAACTCTAGAATGCCAAAAGAACATCAATATTATGAAGCTCAGTGGTGTGCTCGTTTTTCACTCTCTGCTGCTCTTTCCCATTCCATCCCGTTTTCGCCATCATTTGTTCCTTCCTTTTCTATCCCGTTCTTTCCCTTCCCAAGCAATCCACTACGGGTGCATGCTTCCCCAGACATAAGCATTTGGCGCATCCAGTTTTGTGCGGGTCGCAGGTGCACTATTTCCACCGTCATTACTTGCACTATTTGTGCTGTTCTCACGCACAACTGCGGACAAGAAGATGCCGTGGTTCGAGACGGCACCGAAATGGTTGTGGATCAATGCGACTGGGCTTTCGACATTGTTGGAATCCAAAATGGGAGGGCTGCCGTCGTAGCCGGCCTGGGCACCGAGCGCAATTGACCACTTATTCTCGGCGCCGGTCTCGGCATTTGTCGATTTGAGGGTCGTCTCTCCCGTCGTCCCTTCTGCTGCACCCTTCAGCTTCAGAGGCGCCACAAAGAATTGCACATAGGCGCCTGGCATGGCGACGCCGTCCACGCCCTCTGCGTTTGCTTCTGCACCAGTCCCATTCTGATCCTGCCCCACGAGCGTCTCGTTCTTGAAGGAGCGGATAAAGCTCAGCATGGCCTCGTCGTCCATTTCCTCGTCACGGCGCTCTTCGCCCAGGATTTTTTGCGACTTTGATTCTGATGCACTCGCAACAGACGAAAGACTTGCTGCAGCAGGATGGCTCATTTGCGGATCGAGTGACAGAAGGCCCTGCTTCAAGCCCCAGCCGCCCCCACCACTCACTATTTTGTCGTTAGCAAGAAAATACATGTCTATTGTCAAAATGAGAATACCTGGGGGGCGGGAAGCAACGTAGCAACGAACGGGAAGCTCGTCGCGGCAGTTTTCATTCCCAGGGGCTCATTTTTACTCACAAATTCTGTGCAGGCGACAGCCTGCAGCCAGCAACTCTGTAAAATATGCCGACGCCTGCGCCGCCGCCTTTTGCTCAGCCGCTGGAGCGTGGTCGGCATCGTTGGACAGGGCATCCAGCGACGAACTAGATTCCTTTTGGAGTCTCTGCTTGAGCTGCTCGTAAAAGGGAACAACTTGTGCCGGGATGACAAGACCCCAGACGGCCAGGGCGCCGTCTTCCAGACCAGGAGTCGCCTTCCGCCGGGCCGCCAGCAGCGCCGGGATAGACGATTCTAGCTCGCGGGCCGCCGGAATGGGTTTTGGCTTGGCGCTGTTGGCGCTGTCCTTGTCAAAGACCTGCCGCACAATGTTGCCCAGGCCCGACGCGATCTTGAGCGGCTCCGACATGGCAAAGAGGGGCGCGGACACATTGGTCGTGTTTTGTGATTTTGAGTCGTTTGACTGTTTTAGCGCCGGCGCAACAATCAACTGGTGCTCTCTTGACTCGAGCGTCTGTCTCTGAAGGCCGCTGTCTCCCTCCTTCCGCCACAGACTGGCCAGCAATGTCGACCGCCGGCCGTTTTGGAAGATGGTGTTGCTCAGGGGAAGCGTCACTCGAAGCGACGCGCTTTCTGCCTCAGCACCGGCCAACGGCGGAACTTCAACGGTCACCGCCGCATCCCGGTCCAGATCGCTGCCAATCGATCCCCGACTGCTCCGGAGCGCCGCCTTGCTATCGTCGCCGCGCCAGATGCCCGGCAGAAGCGCGTCCGTGTTGCCGTACGCAATCGACAGTCCCGAAAACGGCGGCCGCTCGTCTGGGCCGCCTTGAACGCTGTCTGAAGTCTGTGGCGCCGCAAGAGCGGCCACAACCGCACACAAGACACTTGTCTCGTTCTTTCCTGTAGTCTCGCTTTGACTCAATGGCAGCTGCTGGAGAAGAGCAGACAAAAACGCCTCGTCGTCGAGCCATGTCGCAAAGTCGGGCGATGCTAGGATGACAGCCGCATTGTCGGGCCTGCCTGGCGATGCAGCCTGGTTGTTTGCTGCAATCACGTCTTTTCGTGACCGCAGAGTATCAAGGATCGTGTCCTGTCTTGTTAGTGGTGGTTGCGTCGTGACATCATCCTTTGGACAATATTTTGACTCACTTTGGATGTAGATGGAGATGCTGCAATGGTAAACTGGCCGCTGCGACGGACGCGCGTTGACGAAAACCACCGCACACATCGTGGCGCGTGTGCCGCGGCCAACCGAGGACGCAAGGCTGAGAGCGTCATAACAGTCAGATTTCAGATGAGTCTTCAAAGAATCGACAAGAAAAATAAAAGCAAAAGTTTAGATGGAGTGAGGCAGACTCAACTCAACATTGTTGGGATGAGAGGTGAGAAAAAAAGTTTGAATTGGGAATGAGTCTGAAAAATGAGTTTTGAAAACACCACCACGTCTGTCTTGTCCGGTCCGCCTTGTTTTTCTGCCCTGTTTTCTCCGTCCGATTCGTATTGAAGCACCTGAAGCTATTCAGAGTTTTCTAAGACGGAGCAATTACACGTCGCAGATTAGTACACAAGCTTACACCAACGGGGCCTGTAAACGGAAACTCTAGCGGTTGCTCTTTCCCCCTAGAATTTTAGACTCAGTTGGACTCTGAGCTACGATCTGCACTGGACTGGCCGTTTGCAGCTGTTGGGCAGGCACAGGCACGCTCACTGGCACGTCTGTCTCTAGAACGTCCTGGCACTTGCCTCTTTCAGCAGCCAATTGCAGCCAATTGGCCCCTGCCATTGGACGCCGTCATTGGCCACCGCCCCTCACCGCCTGCCTTTTTGTCGCTTTCTTGTCTCTTTCTTTTTTTGCCCTTTCCCCCGCTGCCCCTCACGCAGCCCGCCCGCACCTGCTGTTCTGGAATTAATGCTTCAGAACAGTCGCAGAACGGCAAGAGCAGCCCCAAAGCCAAAAAAGCGTGACTCAGAAAAAGTGTGACTGGTCTAGTCTGGAGGGAAAGGGCCTAAAAAAACATCCCGCCTCCAAAACAACGATATATCGAGAAATCTAGAAAAGAAGGCTGAACCCGACCTCCTCCGCCTTCTTTTGATTCCCCCGACTCCATTCCCCCTCCACACCCATTTTTCCCCTGAGGACGCCAAAACGTCGTCCTTTCGCATCTTCCGCGCGCTCTTGGTGCGCCCGTCACCCGCAACACCCCGGACAATCTTCCGTGCACGTGCAACTATGGCGACAAGTGAGTTTGATATGAAGCCAAGGAGGATTCCCGAGATTCGGGCTTGCGACTTCGATACCGTACAGACCTTTGACCAATGCTGACTGCCGACCCAGATCCCCCCGCAGAGGCCCCCCAGGGCGATGCCGCCCCGAAAGTGAAGACCGACAAGGAGATCGAGCGTGATCGCAAAAAGGCCGAGAAGCTCGCCAAGTTCCAGCAGAAGCAGGCTGCCCAAAAGGCCGCTGCTGCTGCCGCTGCCGCCAACACCGACCCGGCTGCCGCCGCCGCCGCCAGCGAGAAAAAGGCCAAGGCCAAGGCCGCCAAGGCAGCCGCTGCCGAGGAGACGCTGGCTCCCTATGTCAACGACACGCCGGCCGGCGAGAAGAAGCGCCTCCGCAGCCTCGACGACCCCTACTACAAGTCGTACAACCCCGTGGCCGTCGAGAGCGCCTGGTACGAGTACTGGGAGAAGGCCGGCTTCTTCCAGCCCGAGTTCGGCGCCGACGGCAACGAGAAGGAAAAGGGCCGCTTCGTCATTTCGCATCCGCCGCCAAACGTCACGGGATCGCTGCACATGGGCCATGCCCTCGGCGACTCGCTGCAGGACATTATGATCCGCTACTACCGCATGAAGGGCAAGACGACGCTGTGGCTGCCCGGCTGCGACCACGCCGGCATTGCCACGCAGAGCGTTGTCGAGACGATGCTGTACCGCCGCGAGGGCAAGACGCGCCACGATCTCGGCCGCGAGGCGTTTATCAAGACCGTCTGGGACTGGAAGACGCAGTACCACGCCAACATCAACAACGCGCTGCGCAAGATGGGCGGCTCGTTCGACTGGACCCGCGAGGCCTTCACCATGGACGAGAACCTGAGCGCCGCCGTCCAGGAGACGTTTGTGCGTCTGCACGAGGAGGGCACCATTTTCCGTGCCAACCGCCTCGTCAACTGGGACTCCAAGCTCAACACGGCCCTGTCCAACCTCGAGGTCAACAACAAGGACCTGACCGGCCGCACCCTGCTTGACGTGCCCGGCTACGCCAAGAAGGTCGAGTTTGGTGTCATTGTGCACTTCAAGTACCAGATCGAGGGCTCCGACGAGACCATTGAGGTCGCCACCACGCGTCTCGAGACCATGCTCGGCGACACTGGTGTCGCCGTCCACCCCCAGGACGAGCGCTACAAGCACCTTGTCGGCAAGCGCGTTGTGCACCCCTTCATCAAGGACCGTGTCATGGTCATTGTGGCCGACGACTACGTCGACCGCGAGTTCGGTACTGGTGCCGTCAAGATCACCCCCGCCCACGACGCCAACGATTTCGCCATTGGCGAGCGCCACAAGCTCGAGTTTATCAACATCCTGACCGACGACGGCCTGATCAACGAGAACGGCGGCCCCTACGCCGGCCAGAAGCGCTTCGATGTGCGCTATGCTGTGGCTGAGGACCTCAAGAAGTTGGGCCTGTACGTCGACAAGAAGGACAACCCCATGGTTGTGCCGCTGTCGGAGCGCAGCAAGGACGTGGTCGAGCCGCGCCTCAAGCCGCAGTGGTGGATGCGCATGGGCGAGATGTCCAAGATGGCCGTCCAGGCGCTGGACGACAACCAGTTCAAGATCAAGCCCGAGTCTGCCGACCGCAGCTTCCGCCACTGGATGTCCAACGTCAATGACTGGTGTATCTCGCGCCAGCTGTGGTGGGGCCACCAGTGCCCTGTCTACCTGGCCCACATCGAGGGCGAGGAGGAGAGCGACGCCGGCGACAACACGCGCTGGTTCGCGGCCAAGTCCGAGGAGGAGGCCCTGGCCAAGGCCCAGAAGGCCTTCCCCGGCAAGACGATCCGCCTCGTGCGCGACGAGGACGTGCTCGACACCTGGTTCTCGTCCGGCCTGTGGCCCTTCTCGACGCTCGGCTGGCCCAAGGAGACGCCTGATTTCGAGAAGCTGTTCCCCACGTCCATGCTCGAGACCGGCTGGGACATTCTGTTCTTCTGGATTGCGCGCATGGTCATGCTGAGTCTCAAGCTGACCGGCAAGGTGCCCTTCTACGAGGTCTACTGCCACCCGCTCGTCCGCGACTCCGACGGCCGCAAGATGTCCAAGAGTCTGGGCAACGTCATCAGCCCGCTCGACGTTATTTCCGGAATCAGCCTAGAGGAGCTCAACAACTCGCTGCTCAAGGGCAACCTGGACCCCACCGAGGTCCAAAAGGCCATCAAGTACCAAAAGACCGCCTTCCCGCAGGGCATCCCCGAGTGCGGCGCCGACGGTCTGCGCATGTGCCTGGCCAACTACGTCACGGGCTCTGGCGACATCAACTTTGACATCAAGGTCATGCACGCCTACCGCCGCTTCTGCAACAAGATCTGGAACGCCTCCAAGTTCGTGCTCGGCAACCTCGAGGCCCACAGCACGGGCGAGGCCAGCTTCCAGCCGCGCGCCAAGCGCGAGCTCGGCGGCCAGGAGTCGCTGGCCGAGCTGTGGATCCTGGCCAAGATGAACAAGGCCGCCAAGGAGATTGGCCACGCCATCGAGGAGCGCGAGTTCAAGCCGTCGTCCAACGCCCTGTACAACTTTTGGTACTCGGAGCTCTGCGATGTCTTTATCGAGAACTCCAAGGCCATTATCTCGGACGGCACGCCCGCCCAGCGCGAGTCGGCGCTCCAGACCCTGTACAGCGCCCTCGAGACCGCTCTGCTACTGAGCCACCCCTTCCTGCCCTTCATCACGGAGGAGCTGTGGCAGCGCCTGCCGCGCCGCCCGCAGGACACCACGCCGTCGATCGTCGTCGCGCCGTACCCCGAGTACGACCCGCAGTTTGAGAATGCCACCGCCGAGGCCGCCTACCAGCTCGTGCTCGACGCCTCGCGCGGCATCCGCTCGCTCGTCGTCGAGTACCCGCTGCCCAAGGACGCCGCCCTCGAGGTCTTTGTCCAGACCACCAACGACGACGCCCACGCCACGGCCACCCAGGAGGTCCCGGCCATCCGCTCGCTGCTCGGCAAGGCCGGCGGCAACGCCAAGATCATTGTCCTGGCGCCCACCGACGCCCGCCCGGTCGGCTGTGTCGCTGTCCAGGTTTCGGGCGCTGCTTCCGTGTTTTTGCACGTCAAGGGCCACGTCGACCTCGATGCCGAGATCAAGAAGGCGCAGACCAAGCTGAGCAAGGCGTCGGCCAACGCGGCCAAGACGCGCAAGCTTGTGGGCGACGCAACGTACAAGGAAAAGGTGGCGGCGGCGACGCAGGAGGCGGACCAGCAGAAGCTGGCGGAGCAGGAGAGCGAGGTGCAGCAGCTGGAGCAGACCGTTGCCCAGTTCGAGGCTCTGAAGCTGGAGTAGAGCAGTCAACGGAAGCAAAAAGAAAAAAGGAGAAAGGGAAGGCAAGGGTTTTAGAATCCAATAGTTTTGTTTTGATATTTTAGACGTTTCGGAGAAATCGAACATGAGCATTCGAGTGAAGAGACAGCTAATAACTGAAAGTAAGTGAAAAAGGCATGAAAAGTGAATTGTCAATACTGTGTATGCTATGACCTGGTGTGTTTTCGATCCTATCCAACGAAAGTAAGCAACGCAAGAGAACGAGAATGAAGGCATAAAAGCAAAGCGGCCGTCTCAGTAACAGATGAAAGAAGGAATATCAGAAGGAAAAATAATGCACCCAATAATATGTACAAAATAGTAAGAAGAAGAAGAAGAGAAAGAGTATCCAAGCGAACGTCAAGAAAAAAAGACAAAGAAACGTAAGAAAATAACGAATAAGAAAAGACCGTAAGGGGTATCATGTTGTCAATGTTGTGGTCTTAAAGGCCCCTCATAAGAGGGGCTTCTCGGTCGGGCCCTCGTCGGTGGCCGAGGCGACAAAATCGGCAATGGCCTCAAAGTAGCCCTCCTCGAGCACGCTCGCATTGTGGTCGCCCAGCGGCAGCGGCTTCCAGATCTTGTTGGGTGCCGCCGACAGGTCGTACAGCTGGCGCATGTGGCTGGGCGGCACGATCTCGTCCTTCAAGCCGCTCAGGAACAGAATGGGCACCTTGGTGATGCTGGGAATGACCGAGTCGCTCGGCCAGACCTGGTGGCACAGCAGCGTCAGGTAGCGGGCGGGCGGCAGGATCTGCGGGATCAGCTTGCGCATGCTGAGGAACGTGTTCTCCAGGATCAGGCCGACAACGTCGCCCTTGTGCTGGTTCTCGGCCACCAGCCGGATAGCGACGGCGCCGCCCAGGCTCTGGCCGTACACAATAAACTTGTGCGTGCTGGTCTCGGCGCGGTTGCGCAGGTAGTCCAGGGCCGTCTGGGCGTCCAGGTTCAGGCCCGTCTCGCCGGGCTCGCCCGTCGAGCTGCCGTAGCCGCGGTACTCGAGCATGAAGATGTTGCACCCAACCAGGTGGCGCAGCATGCGGGCAATGGGCAGGCGGTGGCCAATGTTGCCCGCGTTGCCGTGGAACATAATGACGGTTGTGCGGGCATGGCGGCTGTTTCGTGCGTCGCCGGGGCCCCGAGGACCGCGAATGTAAAAGGCGGCAAGCTTCTCGCCGTCGTCGGTGGGGATGACGAGCTCTTCAAAGTCGGTGAGGCCAAACTGCTTAGGGTTCGGGATCTCGTTGCGGGCGTTGGCGGGGACGTGGGATGGGTAGATGAGAGCTCTGGGGGAGGAGTGTTAGCGATGTGCAAAACAAAAAGAAAAACATCCTGCCCAGGTAGTACTCACTTTTGCTTGAAGTAGAGGAGGGATGTGAGGACAGCGGCGACGCCCTATTGTGACAGGTCAGTACGACGTATGAGTGACAAAGACAACACCTTGTGCCCATGTGCACATTCGCCCGGCATATGCGAGGCGAAGGGCGACTTGTAGAGAAGACAACGTACAGTCGACGCAATCGCTGGAAGACGCATGTAGGAGGCGGCCGAGCCGAGCAGCGAAACGGTCTGTTCGAGAAAGGTGGCCGTCGCAGAGCCGCCACCCGAGCCCGATGGCGGCGAGCTCATGGTTGTGGAGGAGGTGGTGAGGGAGGAGGAGGAGTAGGCCGCGTTGAGCTGCTGTCGCGGCGTGTCGAGGCTTTTTGTGCTGCGAATAAAGCTTCGGGCGCTTCTTGGACTCCTAGGACTTCGCGGGCTTCGCGGACTTATGGGGGTCTGTAGAGAGTTGCTGCCGTCGATGATGCGGTTGCCAGCTTCGAGGCCTTCGAGTTTGGGCAGTGGTCGAAAGTCAGAAGATCTGTAAAGTGCAGGAAGAGAGAAAAGGCAGAAAGGCGACGTTAGCTATGGACGGGAAGCTTTTTAGTGCGAGATGTCAAAAGTGCAAAATGGTGCTGGAGTGGGGGAAGGCAGACACGAGGCAAGACAAAAAATAGGAGCTGCCTTGCAGTAGTCTGTCGTAGCCTGTTGCGTGTCTCGTTCCATCTGAACGTCCATATTTTTCCTTGTGAATGTGTCTGATGTCTGTATCTCAGAATCTGAATGTATCTTACTCCTTTTTTCTTCGCATCTAATCGAAGCCGATCACGTCGGCCAGCGCATAAAATGTAGTGGTTTGAGGATGTATGTTTCTCGGGTCGCTAGCCTTGGATATTCAGTTGGATCTCGTCGGGATAGTGATTCTGCACGAATTTCTGCTGTCAACGAATTGTAGAAACTGTTGATGTGTACTTTGTACTTTTTGCGGGTTTTGGAGGTAACAGTCGTCGGTCGTAGTAGAGCGGTGTACAAGATACAGGTAAGATACTATGGTGACAGCTGCCGGGCAAAGGTGTAGAAATCGGCAGGGCGGTCGGCGAACGAGGCGAGGAGACGGTATCGAATGAAGTGAATTGATGTTACGGCGTCGTGAATTGAGGGAAAAGGAGGACGAAGAGAAGAGAAGGAGAAACAGAAGGAGAGACAGAGACAGTCGATGCGATGTCGGGTTATTTTCTTGTGTCTTCGCTTGCTCCTTCTCTATTTTTTTTCTTAATTATTTCTCGTCTCGTCAGGAAGGAGTTACTGTGCTCCGTACTATTGTGGAGTATTCACTTTCACCTTTGGCTACTCTTTCCTCTTCCCCTTCATCATGTCTCCTCTCTTTCCTTTTCTCTCTCTTTTCTCCTCCTGTTCACTCGTTCTTGCCCACTTTCCCATAACTTCCAAACCCCTGGCTCTTTCCCAAATGCAGGAGTGGCAGACCGCTGCAGCATCATGGAGAAAGTTTAATGGGGTTCCTGCAGTTTTACAGAGGAGAAAAGCAGAAAAGATGGAGCAAAACAGAGCTCGCACAAGTATTACAGGCTGTTTGCCCCCCAGTAAACAACCCCTGAGGCCCTCTCTTATTCAAACGGCGCTATTGATTGCTTGTGATGCGGTGAAGCAAGCCAGAGAAGCTTGGACACAGAATGAACACAAAAGGTGAACGCAATGCCGCGGCCCGGCAGAATTCGACATGCAGCGATGCACAGATATCCAGAGAAATGAAAAAGGAGATCAGAGGAGACGAGAGGGGACAAAGGCGGTCAGAGCGCCTCTGAAGACTCAAGCGATGGCTTTTGGCGTTTTGTGTTCTTTTTGTGTCTGTTTGTGCTTCTTTTGATCAATTGGACGTCGTACGGGGACGCCGCATAAACAGAGAAGCGAGAGATCAAGAGAAAGCAATTGATGGCGTCGTGATGCGAATATATGATATATATCCTGAGAATTGAGTGGGCTCGACCGTCTCTTAGCTGTGATGCAAAGCACCTTCCTTCTTCAACTTTCTCGAACAGACTGATGTTCGACCAGTCGTTCCTTCCGCCAGGTCCTGCCTGCCCTGCACCTTCCTTCGTCTCCCTGGTGGAGGCGTTCTGCGATGTCCAAGCTTCCTTCTAGAAACGTGGGAGGAAAGAGCAGACAAGATCAGATGACCAGTCGACGACAAACTTCTTCCACCTCTGCCCACATCGCAGATTACCGCATCACCCAACTCCTCTCTTGAATTGACGGCGCCATCGCCATGTTTGATCTAGGGGCACATTGTTGACACCAAATCACCAAATCGCCAAATACCCAAAAACGGATTGCAAAGTGCCTTGTCAAATGTTGTATGGCAAAATAGCAAAATAGCCCCAATAGCCCAAAAGCCCAAAAGCCCAAAAGCCCAAGAGACTGGACCGTCCTGGATCTTATGCAAGGTACCAACAGCCCAAAGCCGGATTGTCGACACCAAGGTCGAGAGTTATGCGCCGCGTGCGCTCAAACAGGCATAGAGTCGATTTTCCCTCCAATTTAATAATAAACGAGCCGACCACCACTGCATGATAGGGCCATTGATTGAGCTTGAGAGGAGACGATGGAGAGCTGATGATAGGTCGCTTTTCTATTTCTCTCTTTCATGAGAAGAGACAGGGGTCTGCTAGCGCCAACACGGAGTCGCGTCGGAGCGCCCCCCTCGCGCCTCCGTCGCAGAGTCGCAAGTGAAGCTTTGCGAAAAAGTTAAATTAGATTTTCGGTCGCGCACGCGCCCTGGTGGTGGTGAGCAAAGTGCCAAAATGCACCATTCACCACTGACCGAGAGAAAAGAGGGAAAAGAAATAGAGGAGAAAAGGAAAAGGAATAGGGGGAAACACCGCGCAAGGGTGGTCCCGGATTTGGTGCTATTGGAGGGAAGCTAACAAGAAGAGAGCTCTCCCAGATGTCGCGATACGACTGTCTTTCTCTCTTTTAAGATTGCGACGTGACCTTGGGGTGACCAAAAAAAGACTTCGGGGGAGAAGCTGACTGCAGGACGAGCGAGGCGCAAGGGGAAAAAGAAAAGATGGTGGGCGAGATTGCGAAAGTACGGAGTACGCTTACCTTTGAGGAGTATCTTTCCCTTTACCGAACCTCGTGGCGATGGACAAGGAGCAAGGAGGGGGGCAGAGGGGCAGACAAGATTGAGAGTGGGAGAGAACGACTACGGAAAAGAGGGGAGATTGACGACGTCACCCGGGCACGGCAGAGCGAAAGGGCAGGGCCCGCGATGATGAGACCTGGGATGGCGAGATCGCGAGATGGTGATGGGCGATGGCCTGGATGGTCTGCCGTGACGGGCCTTGACGGGCCACTGCCGTCCTCGTGAGGCCAGACAAAAGGCCTAGTGAGGTACGAGAACACCACGAGGATACAGGATGAAGAACGCGCAATAGACAAAAGACACAAGGTACACACGCAGGAAGCATGGTCATGCGCTCAGCTTGTTGTCTCCTATTCCATGCGACGGCGTTCAGTCGCGCAGCGCAGCACACCACTCTGTTCGCTACACCACACCACCATCTTGTAGTTTGTAATGTTTTCTCTCCTTCCAAATTTAGTCGTTTCTCTCGTCGCGTTGCTTGCGTGGATTAGACGCGCGCCACTTCAGCTCTCCTCCTACACTCGCGACCGAGAAAAAAAGGATGCACTTCCTTGTGCCGGCGCGCGTTCTCTCCTCAGTCGTTTGGATCGACTTTGCATGCTGCATCTCCAGGGGATGGGTCTGATGTTTTTACAGAGTTCTTTTGACAAAGTAAGACTACTTACTATCCTTCCCCAAAAGTGAAATGCAAAGTGCATGCATACCCGTTATGCACAAGGAGGACGGGGCCGAGAGGAAGGGGGAAATAAAAATAAATATACGACGTATGGACTCAAATATCCAGCATGTCCAACATGGAGCGCCAGTGCTGAATTGCGAAGCAGGGCAGGCACATGAAACACTTGTGTTCGTAACTTTTGAAGGAGCGGGAGAGAGGAACAGACAAGAAGTGGGTGTGTGAAGGAGGGGGTGTGTGAAAAGGAAACGAACGAACAGACCTTGGGACGAGCAGGGGGGAAACGAAAGCCCCTCTTGAAGTTCACGACTGCAAATCCGAAGTGTCTTCATCTTTTTCAATAAATCATCTACATTTCTCTCCTTGCGTTGCTGCTCATATTTAACTTGCGTTATTTTCTTGAAAGCTTTCCAAAGCTGTCCTCTTTTTCTTGAGGATTTAAGATGATCATTCTTCATTAAGAAGGACGCAGGTGGCACTGGAATGTGGACGTTGGACGGAAGGGAGGACGAGGGGCATGGACATGGGGGTACAGCATTTCTGGTGATTCCTCAGGGATCAAAGGTGAGAAAGGGCAAAGTAGACAAGCGAGTGGCTTGGGGGCTGAGAGGACAAAAGTTACAACGGAATACGTGTAATATGTGATGAGATGCCCACGAGATATGTGAAATTGACAAAAAGAAAAGAAAAGTCGACAAAAAGACAAGACGCGCCATGAACGTTTACCGTTAGGGGATCGCCGTGTAAGACACTGAGAGAGGGGCAGGCGACTTGAAAGACCAGACGACCGGCAGCTAGTTAACGGGTTGTAGAAAAAGCGAGATGACCAAAGAAGAAATACAAAATTCGGAGAAAACAAAGGAAGGAGAAGCCTGCCAATTTGTGGCGACTGGTGGCGACGTAAATCAAATAAAAATATGTGCAAGTACAGGAAATACAGTGGTTAGTTGCGCTTGCTATTTGTGCATCTGCGATCATCGGACCAAGCACATCCATCGCATCTCGTGATACATCCACGCTGTTCTTCTGTTCTCATGGAAGAACACTAAAATCAGCCAACGGTCACACCAACCCATCCTTCCCCGGCCCAGAAAGACACACAAAAGCTCGCCAACTCGCGTATATATCCCGGTCTTTTACTTGGCCACCCGAGACATGAGATACACTGCAGAGAATAAAAAGGATGGTAAAGGGTGGTAGAAGAGGTAAATCTATCGGCACGAGACGCAAGATACAAGACATTGAGACACACAAGGCTCTCGAAGCAAGACATCGGGGACGCTAGTGATCAAGACCGAGGATGATACTCTCTTTCGAGAGCCAAGCACCAGTGAGCAGACTCGTTGAGACTTTATCCTCTGAATATAGTAATAAAATAGATGATATCGCAACAAACGAATATATTCAAGAAAGAGATGGCCGCACCTTCCAGATAACCGGTGCACTTACACGGTCCAAAAGAAGAAGGTGGCGGGATGAAATGGTGCAAGAACATGAATATCACCACCGTTAAGAGATGGTTCATCTACTCCGTAGGAAACTAATATGCATTCTCACTCGTGTATTCAATATTTCTTGTCATATTTATTCTTTTAATCTCCTGTTGGTCTTTTTGCCTCTTCTCATTCTTTCTTTCCCTCCCCGCCATCCTCGCCTTCCTCCGTCTCCAGTGCTCTTTCCAGTTGCGCGGATCGTCCCCTCCTTCCTTCCTTTCTTCTTTCCTTCTTTCCCGTTTGCTGCATAATTACACGCCCCTCCTTCAGCCAAAATGGCAAGAACCAGCCAGTCAGAACGTCCAAAACGGCTCCCTCTCTTCCAACCAAATGCGCCGAATCTCAAAACACACCAAAAACCAAATATCCTCGACATCCAACAAAAGAATCGACTGCCCACTACACCACCTCCCGCAAAGCACGTAACAGCGGCAGACGCGATAGGCCAGCGCGGGCCAAGCCACTCTCGACATCGAACGAAGCCAAACAAGCCGGTTTACCAATCGGACGGTCGACGGCGCGTCTTTCTTTTGCAGAAAAAGACATAAATAACATGATTACGAGAAACAATACCTCGAGAACTCGACAGGCCGACGACCAACCAGAGAAAAGTCGACGGCACTGTGTGTTTCGTCTTCCATTCCGCACTTTATCTGTTTATGCACTTGCACTCGTTCGTCAAAGTTTCCTTTCATTCTGTTTTATTCCACCCTGCCGCGCATTGCGAGACAGCGATACTATTTATTCTTCAGCCCTTGACGTGCACTCCCTTTCTGGGTAACTGCATATGCGACACGCTTCTTTTATCTGCCAAATCCCCGTTGATATATGCACGCTTTCCTGCAAACACATGTTGGGCCGTGTCATGTGTCTTGTCATCAGGACCCGTATCTGCGGCCACTTACAACGCACCTTACAGCGTGTTCCTGCTGTTCGTTTATTGTCGTTTCGTGTCGTCACTGCCCTCTTTCCCCGGCAACAATGGTACACAACAGCACATATTCTTCTGGGGAAGCAGACCAGTACAGCCAGACGTAGCACAGCGGAATCGATAAAAAAGAAGACAGTCCCTGAGTCCTATGGCCACCACTCCCCACCTGCCGTCCGTCGCCCGTCACAAATGCACGCTGCCGTACGACCGCAGCCCTTGGGCACCGCTGCAGGCGAGCGTGCAAGATGTCGTTGTCATCGTTTTGCCATTTTGTCACTGTAAAAACGAGTCACGTGATATCGTAAACAACAGGTTGTCCGTTGATGCCGCGACATTTGACGTCTTGCCGTTGTCGATACTCAACAAAGGACGTACAAAGACCGTTGATCAAGACAGTACTTTCGCCTTCACTAGCTGTCCCGTAGTTCTGGCTCTAGACTTGGGCTTGTCGGGCTCCTCCGCCTGTCTGGCTGCTGCCGTTTTTGACGTCGTTGCCCAGTGAGACCTGCCACTGGCTGCAAAAGTGGGTCAACAGACCCTTTTTTCCTAATTATTTTGCAGTCCGAATTTAATGTTTTTTTCCCTTCCCGCGCTATCCACATCGCAACTGCCAGTCGAAAAAACCAGGCGAAAAAAAAAACTTCAACGACAGGCCAAACAAAACAACATACAACATTTGCGTTCACCAACAACACCGCAAACACACGGCACGCAGCACCCCATCCACGGCATACGAGCACGAATTCTCGTCAAAAATCGAGCGAATCGAATATTCTCATTGCTGTCACCGCCATCACCGCCGCACTCAGCCTCTTATCTCACTGCATCCAGCCCGTTTTGATACAGCATTTTCAGCATTTTCATCTTTGTTTACGCAGCATCTTTGAGCCTCTCCCGCCCGCCAAACAGCCTCATCCCTTGAACTTCCTTTCTCTTCTCGCCCTTTGTCACTCTCAGTCTGCATTGGGCAGGTCGTCTCGAGACAAGAGATCCAGTCTTTGAAGAACGTCACCCCTTGCGTCACCGTCACTGTTGCGTTTTTGTGAAGTTTTGCTCAAAATTTTCACTATCACAACATTTTACGTTTTTTACGTTTAATCTTCATCCTATCACCGCCTTCCGTCGGACCATTCCCCTCGCCTTTTTTCACTTTCATCCCTTCTTTCTGCCGGCCCCAAACTAGCTTTTCCCAAAAACTTGGATCTGGCCCATTCCTTCGTCCTTCGCGCCCATCGTCTCCGTTTTGAGCCTGGATTCTCGTGGATCTTTTTGGATCTGTTGAGCCTTTTTGAGCTTTGAATGAGCCCTGTTTAGACGTTTATGCAGAATCTCTGAGACCCCCCAGCTCGACGATAGCTCCGACAAGGCAAAAACACTCAAAAATACGGCAGAAAAGAAACCCAAAAAGAAGCCAAAGAGAGCCAAAGGAACAAAACTTGCATCATCTGCACGCCAACAGTGCCTGAACTCCACCTCTTCGCAGGGTCTTTTCTCGAAAAACTCGAAAATATTTGGCGACATATTGCATTCTGCATATTTTCCCTGCTTCCGAGAGGCGAAAAAAAGCAAACTAGAAAGCAAAAGACGACGGAATCCGCTCCAAAAAGCTCCAGAACGCTCTCGTGCTTATTGCTCATTGGGCATCAACAGCCAATCGATTCTTTGCACGCCTTCTTTTTTGAGCTTTCCTGCACAACAGATTCTGCACAGCACGAGGAAGGAGCAAGCCGACAGAAATTCGAAAATTTTCGAGAAACGAGAGACCGCCAACACAGCAAACCCAGCCAAAGCCCACGCCGAGGACCGCCGGCTCACGACGCATCGTTGAGTCAACAAACCAAAAGACGAAAGACAAGAGACAAAAGAGTCGATCGACGTCAACACGCATACCCAGAAAACTCAGAAAACCGTTGTAAGCGAAACCGCCCAATCCAACCGCCACCATGGTTTCCTTCCAGTGTGAGGTACGTTCTTTCCTTTCCATTTTGCTGTGTACCTGATGTTCTTGCTCTTTCCGCTCTGTCCCTCATGTTCCTTTTTTGTTCCTTCCTGCTCCCCCTCGCTCTTTCCTCACTGCCCCCTCCACCCACCCATTCGTCTCTCCCCCGGTTCCTTCCCTCTGACGATGCCCAATCCGAGACGCCCAAACACAAGCAACCCCTGTCTTCCCCCAAAAATACCCATAGCCTTAGCCCATTGAACGTCCGCGCGCTGTCGGCGCTCTCTCATCTCTTGTCTCCTCTGGCTCTCTTTTCTGCATTTCCTCTCTTCCTCTCCCTCTGCACATCGTCTTAGCCACCCGCTACTGGCACACCCCTGTCAACAACCATCCCCTCGGCCCCCCAGCTTTGCCTCATGACTGCTAAACTGCCCACTCTCTCCCACTGTCTCTTCATATTCTCATACCGCGTATGCTCATAATTTCAACCTGAACCTGACGTCCTTGCACACCCCCCTCCTTCCTTCCTCGTCCACTTTCTTGGCCCTTGGCTCCTTCCCTGAGACTCTCACTGAGAGCGCTGTCGTGACGTTCTCTCCTTCTGTCAGAAGCCTTCAGGTCTTTCCTCTCTTGTCTCCTTCCTCAGTCGCTCTCTCCCCACCAACTTGCACCACGATCGACGCCTTCCAAACACACACTCCCACACCACAGACACGGCCACCCACACCCCCCCTTTCCCCTTCTTAGTCGCCTGTCTCGTCTTGTGTTCCACTCTAATATCTCGCTGCTGCCCTTCGTTCCCATTCCTCGTTCCTCGTTTCTCGTTCCTTCCCTTCTCGCCTCGTTTCCATTTCATATTTTCAGACCTCTCACTTTCCACTTTTTCTGCTTTTTGGCTTTTTGGTTTCTGCTTTCTTCTCTCCATTCTTCCAAACACCTTCTTTTTGGCTTCACTCTCTGTCCTCCCTGCCAAACAACATCCAGACACACCCCTCCCACTTTGTCTCCCTGGCCTCCCCTCTTCCGTGCGCGCTGGGCCCATAATCACACTTACAAACGGGCCCCCTTCACATATCATACAAACTACATACTATTATTGCTCCCGCGTCGTCTTTTCTCTTTTCGTCGCCACTTTCTTCTCTTCCAGTCCCTCCTTTACAAACAGTTCTTTTCTACCCTTTCTTGAATTTTGCTTCTTTTCTTCTTCTTCCAATCTCCTCTCTTTCTACACTCACTCGCTTCACTATCGCTGCCCAACGCTCAACTTTGTCGAGTCATCGCAAACGTCGAACCAAACAAACAACAATAAACTAGTTCACTAACACGAACCTTCAACCCTCAGTCCTGTGGCGACGTCTTGACCAAGAAGAAGCTCGATCCCCACAGAGGCCGTTGTCGAGGTGCCACTTTTTCCTGCATTGATTGCATGGTCCATTTCTACGGCACTGAATACAGATCCCATACGGTATGTTTGTGTTGACGATGCCCGTCGATGTCGACAAGACGGTGCAACGTCATGGAACAAGAGAGGACGAGAGAAGACGAGAAAAAGGGCAGCGTTGACTGACTTGGCGCAGAGTTGCATGACCGAGGACCAAAAATACCAAGGCGCCCTCTACAAAGACAACAGCAACAACAACAAGAACAAAAACAAGAAAGCACGAATCAACCCGCCCAACGGTGCCGAAGAAGAACACCACTTCCATCCCTCGACGCCTGCCGCTCCTGCTACCAACAATACCTCCAACGCGAACAATACAAACGCAAACAACAACAAGAACAACAAGCAGCAAGTTGCGTCGACGCCCAGTGTGAAGAAGCCCAACAATATGGCTGCCGTTGCCCAGTACCAAACCCACCACATGTCCCACGCGGCCTATGTGGAAGATGTGCCCGAGGAACTCGAGGCCTATCTAGTCGCCGACGATGACGACCACCGCTCCGACGACGACGCCCCGCCCCACGCACCGACCCCACCACCGGCTGCTGAGGGCCCTGAGGGACCTGTGAACGTCTTTGATTTCCTCGTCGCGAGCAACACGCCCAACGCCTCGAGCCTAGGCCTGCCGCAACCCACGTACGACTCCAACGCGTACCTGGCCGCCACCACGGACGACTTCTCCATGGCCGGCCATGCCAAGTACCAGCAGCACATGGCCCAGTTCGGCACCGCTCCCCCACCAGCACCAGCCGAGCCTATGTCGACTGCCCTGACTCCCTTCAAAACACCAGCACCCGACCGCGCTGAGCGCAAGAAGAAGGATAGCGCCAGCGACAAGGACAAGGATGCCTCCAAGAAGGATAAGAAGCGCAAGCGGTTATATCTGGACATCAACGACCAGGTCATGACCGATGCCCCGCCTGTCCTGCACTCCGGCCTCACTGGTGGCCTCAACCGTCTCTCGACCAAGCACGCCGCCTTCCCTCCCTCGCCCGAATCTGCCGAGACCCCTGGCAGCCCGCTTAAGAAGTCCAAGAAGCACTCCAAGCGCTCTGAGGGCCTTTTCTCGATGCTGACATCGGGTGCCTCCAAGAAGGACAAGAAGCGCAAGCACCGCCGCTCGGCCTCGCCTTCGGGTAAGAAGCACCGCAGCAGCAAGAAGAGCCACCGCCGCCACGAAAAGGACGCCGAGGGCTCGTCCAAGGCTGCTGCACCCCAGAAGCTGCTCGAGTACCCTGGTGCCGAGAAGAAGGAGGATGAGGCCAGCGCTGGCGGCCAGCTGATTGTCTACAAGCCGCGTGCCGATCTCTTCCTCAGCTTCGTCAACAAGGGCCCCGACAGCGAGCGCGGCTGCAGCATGAACAAGGCGCTCAAGCGCTTCCACCGTGAGCGGTCGTCGTCTGGCACTTCGCTGGCCAAGCCGGCCGAGGAGAAGGAGCTGTTCCGCTCACTGCGTCTGCGCAAGAACGACCGTGGCGAGATTGTCCTCTTCTGCGTCGACGACGACGAGTAGACTGAGTATTTTACTCCTACTCTAATTGCATTGTCTATTGTTTCATTTTGAGGAGTTTTTGTACGGGGACCATTCTTGGGTTATTGTTTTATTCGTTGTCATTTTGTCTTGCTATTTCCTGCTTTCTTGATTTCTGGAGTTTCTGCTACATTCGGACATGGGTTTTTGGGAAAACCATAAACGATTTTGATACCTGTTTTTGCCATGATGCAAAACACACACACAAACACACATTCGGCATACTTGGGGCATTCGACAAACCAACCGGCATTGGAGGATCTGTCAGAATGAATGTTTCCTCAACACCACATTCATATATTTTCATTTTATGAAATATAAAAAACGCCAAAACAAGCATTCACACACAATATCATATATTCATTATGCATGTTATACATTACGGCAGTATACGCGGTACGGGCCACGCAACGCACTTTCCACGCATTACATATCACGCATCACGCATCACGGTTCATGCATCAACGGGCTATGCGCATACACGACCGCATCATCTCACGATCGACGTTCTTTTTTCAACCCAAGCAACGATCGAGCACAGCAGACGATGGAGACAGACTGGTGGCATTCTTCTTTACTTCTTTTCTTCTTTTCATCTTGAACGGCGAGCACGTGTGCTCATCTATATCCGAGATGTTATCTTGCTTCTTTGCTTTCTCTTTCTTTCTTCTTTCCTTCCTTTCTATTTTGATTTCTCCTCGCCTTAATAGAGTTCTGGGCCGGGTCTGGCTAGACTCGTTGTAACTCTATTGTGTTTTGAGATACCTTGTTTACCTATTTCTGGAGGGATTTCATGGGAGAAATTTGACGGGAAAAAAAGAGAACCACTGTGAAAGATGGCATCTCTCTCTGTAAAACTACGGAGTATTCTGGATTTGTTTTTCTTTCACACTATACACGGGGACCAGACAGCGTCGTCTGCCGGTCCCTTTCTTCCCCATCCGAGCCCACACTTTGAAAAGGTTTGTCGCGGCACCTTTGGGCTCGTTCTTGGGGGAGAGGTTTTGATATTTTGGGAAAGTTTTTGGAAGCCCCTCGAAGCCTTCTTGGTTTCTTATCTTTTCTTGGAAAGCTCTTGTTGGTATACTCGAAGCAATGTTATTTTGGTCTTTTGTCTCTTTTACTTGTTTCTTTCTGTTCAACCACATTTTCTGTCTTCATTTCTTCTGCAGACTTTTCCTTCACTCTTCTCTTGCATCCCACTGTGCTGCAAGAAAGGTGACGAAAACTGTTTAATCTTGTCTGTATTTTCACTGTCTCGTAAAATCTGCCTGGGTATATTTGGTTAAATTTATTTCATTTTCAATTTCAAGAAAGTTCCAATGATGTTCTTTGATTATATGCGTACATATTCTCTTCTCCAACTCAATTATATAAACAAAAACTCGTTCTAGAGTACATATGATATGATGCGGCTAATATTTACAATGCTAGAAACAACGTCAACACACTACAAGCACTTCTCTCCCCTATATTGCCTGCAAGGGAAGAATGTGCTGTGGCTGCGCGGCACGTCGACACAGCGGACACTCTGGCTTCTCGCGCACCCAGTCGCCAATGCACCGCCAGCAAAAGACGTGGCCGCAGGGCGTCGCCGCCGGGTCCTTGAGCATCTCCAGACACAGCGTGCACTGCCGCTGCACGCGGCTGCCGAGCCAGCGCATCGTCTGCTTCGGCTCGAGGCTGAAACGGTAGCCGGGGCCGCCGGTATCCGGATCGCGAGGCGTGTCGGGCGTGTTGGTCATGGCGGCCAGGGCATTGCTCGCCGGGGAGGAGGAGGAAGAAAGAGAATCGTCGGTGCTGCCGAGGAGCAGCTCGTTGTTGGCAGTGTAGGTGTGGTCGTGGTCGAGGCTGACCTGGACGGGGCCAGCAAAGCGGGAAGAAGAGGAGGATGAGGAGGAGGAGGAGGATGACGACAAAGTAGCCCGCACGTGAACATAGCCCTGGACGGCCAGCTGCAGGACCAGCAGGGCACCCAGCACCTCGTAGCCGACCACATCCTCTGACGACGCACCCTGGCCGGGGCCCTGTCGCCGGCGCGTAAAGACGTAGCGCAGGCCCAGCAGGCGCGTCGTCAGTGTATAGTAGGCGCCGTAAAAGTAGAAGAGAGCCAGCGTCACGGCGCGCACGTGGGTGCCCGAGGTGACGGCGTCGAGGTGCGTCAGCAGGTAGCGGTAGATGGGCAGCAGGACACGGGTGCGCAGGGACAGCAAGGGTGAACGACTCTTCTTGTTTGCCTTATTGTGTCTCACCGCCTGGAGAGCAGCCGCGGCTTCGAGTTCGGCCACTTTGGCCTCGAGCCGCCGCCGAAAGGCACGCCGCACACCGGGCAGCGTGCGGCCCACGAGGTACGGCGCCAGCACCGACGTTAGGACGTACGCGGAGCGTTTGAGGGGTGGTGGAATCAGCAGGGGGCCGCTGACACTACCGCTTCTACTCTCTGGCTCGACAACCTCCATCAAGTCGCAGTATTCTTCGCCCAGCGTGCGGTGCCCCAGCCACGCGGTCAGGCCAAAGTAGGCGAGCTCGGCGGCGGTGCGCGTCTCGTTGGCCCATGCATGGGCGGTGCGGCCGCCGGCAAAGCGCAGGACGAGATCGGACAGGTCATTGGCGAGGGTGCCGGCAAAATAGGCGTCTTTTTGGTGGGCGCGGATAATGTCTGGGGCAGAGGCGTAGGGGTAGGGCGAGGTCATGGGGAGGAGGGCGGGCAGAGGCGAGGATTCGGAGGTCGCGGTCGCAGGTGATGAAGAGGAAGAGGAGGACGATGCTGAAATGGCAGTTCGTGATGTGCCGGCCTCGCCAGATTCGGCTGAAGAGGATGCTTCAGAAGGTTGTGGTGCTGGCGACGAAGACGGCAGCGACGAGACCGTCGAGAGTGCGCGGGCTGCCGGCAGGCGAGAGCCGGCGCCGGAAGACGACATTGTGTGGTTGTGTGATTGGCGGCCGTCAATTATTGTCGTGCCTCAACCATGGGTGTTGTTTGTGTTGGTAAAAAGTGAGTGTTGTTGTTTGTCGTGATGTTTTGGTTGAGAATAAGCAAGAGGGATTGCCTTTGTCAGGGCTGCTCCTTCTTGCCTTTGTTTTGCGCAAGCACCTGCCTCAATTGCCTCGGCACTATCCAGCTTGTGAAGCAAGCGCTGGAGACTGGAGACTGGAGACGGAAAGAGTGACTGGGGAAAAAAGGTACAAAGGCAACGTACCTTTTTGGGGTGCCAGCGCGCTAAGAGAAAGAGTGGATACCAGCAGAATTACTCGTAATGCACGGCATGCACAGAAGCTGACGCGCCTGGGACACGCTACGTGCTTTCCCCTAACAAAAAATGCACTAAAAAATACCACAGCAAAGAGAGGAAAGGGCTGAGGTTCTGACGTCGTGTTCTCTTTCCTTACTTGGAGCCATGGTGGACAAGCTGGCGTCTCCTTTTTCTCTCCCCAATTTTTAGCTTCTCCCTTTCTCGATTTCGACATTTCGACATAACAACTTCAGGCGAACGAAACAACGACACACGACACACGTCGGCGACGTCAATTGTCACGACCTCGATTTCTTTTCGTTTCGCATCTTTTCGTGACTTTCAGACCACTGTTCTCCCGCCCATGGGGCTTTTGCCGCGACGGCACGGACCTTAATAAGGAGAAACAAATTTGACGAGTGACGATTTCGACGACATCGAATCTCGAATTTACGAAATCGAATAAGGAAAACCCACCTCCTCCTACCATCCCCCCTTCATCCCACACAATGGACGGCGACGCAGCAGTCGAGCCCGAGCTCGATGCCTTCAGCTTGACCCTCCCTCTACCCTACCGCGTGGCCCTCATCACAGTTCTCGCGACTTGGGGATGGGGTGCGAATTTGCATTATCTCTATCGCCTCAAGATTGACGTGCCCTCGCTCATTCGCTACCCGGGGCGGACATCCACAGCACACGTGCCACACCACCACTCGGCCTACCGGCTAGCGACAGTCACATCCTCCGTCCTCGCGGCGTCTCTCCTCATTTTCTGGGTCTTTACTCGCCGCAATGTCGACAGAGTCCTGGCCCTCGACTGGCTGCCAATGACGACCCTCGCCGTCCTCGGCCTGCTGCTCATCCTGCCCTTCCCGCTCAACTTCTTGCGGCGCCACAGCGGCGGCAGCGGCAACACCAGAGGCCGTGCACCGGCAAGCCCGCCCACGTGGGCTCTCCCGCAAGACGGCCGGCGACGGTTTGCGGTGACGCTGCGGCGCGTGCTCGTCGGCGGTCTGGCAGAGGCCCAGCACGGCAAGTTTGGCGATATCCTGCTGGCCGATGTGCTGACGAGCTACTCCAAGGTGCTCGGCGACCTGTACGTGTGCCTTTGCATGTTTCTCTTTGCGGCACCGCGCCGCGGCCGTGACGAGACCTCGGCCACTGACCGGCCCGACCGCAACTGCGGCGGCGGCGTCATTGTGCCGCTGATCATGGCCATGCCCTTCTTAGCCCGGTTCCGCCAGTGTATGATCGAGTACCTGCGCGTGCGCCGCTCGGGCGTCGGAGGAACGGGCCATCAGCACCTGGCCAACGCCGCCAAGTACGCCACCTCGTTCCCCGTCATTCTGTTTTCGGCTCTCCAGCGCAGCGCCAAGGCCGCCGAAGACGCCGCCGCGTCCACGCCCTCCACCGGCAGCCCGTCCACCTTTTATTACCGGCTGTGGGTCGCTGCCGTCTGCGTCAACTCGCTCTACAGCTTCTACTGGGACGTCGCCAAGGATTGGGACCTGACGCTCTTCGACGGCGCCCGCGCCCGCAACGCCCCCGACCACCCCTGGGCCCTGCGCCGCCGCCGTTTAGTTGGAAACGGCCAGCCCCTGGTCTACTACGGCGCCATCCTACTCGATCTGGTTCTGAGATGCACCTGGTCCCTCAAGCTCAGCCCCCACCTCGACCACGTCGCCGACTTTGAGAGCTCCCTCTTCCTCATGCAGCTCCTCGAGGTCCTCCGCCGCTGGGTCTGGATCTTCTTCCGCGTCGAGACCGAGTGGATCCGCACCACGGGCAGTGGCAACAGCAACGACTTTGCCGGCACCGGCCTCCTGGGGACAGGTTTGCTGTCCAGCGGCAGCGCCAGCCGCAGCGGGAGCGCCAGCAGCGGCGGCTCCTCGGGCGGCGACATTATGCTCGGCGATTACCAGCCCAAGTACGACGACGAAGACGACGACGACGTCTAGGGGCGTCTCTATCGACTTGTTGGTGGTCGTGTTTTGTTTACCGAAAAGGCGAGAAGCATTGCAGAAGCAATTGTTTGATTTAGACAAGGGAAGGAGGCCATATCAACAGCCTCTCTCCCGTTCTTCTAGCGTCGATTATACCATCTTGTATTTTATTTCGACTTTCTTATATATACACATTTTCTTTTGTTGTCATGGGATCTGGGGCGTTTAGGTTTTGCCGGGTTAGTAGGTTCGCTGAATAAATATTAATTATCACGCACTATTCGATGCCATTCTGCCGTGGACTGAAACCGACCTGATTCGATAATTATAGTGAGAAGATAGGACTTTTTATTTGGCATATTTATTGACATTTTTTTTTTTTTTGTTCTGTTTATGTTTATGTTTGAGGGGGGATTCTTCCCTTAGATATGATTTTTTTTTTTTTAAAAAAAAAAAAAACCCCCCCCAAAAAAACCCGGGTGATACCTCTCCATTTACCGTCATCTAAAAGAACAAAAACTCCTGTGAGAACTATCAAGGATCGCTACTCATTCCCTTACTCTCCTTCTCATCTTGCTGAAACCTTACTTCTTTTTTATCCGTCCTGACCGCCTTGACCGCCTTGACCCTAACAAGTTTCTCGGTTTTATCATCAATCATCTCAGAAAGCTTTCCGCGGTTCTCATCCAGCTTCCTCATTTCTTTGAGCAGTTTGGCTAACCCGGGCAGCTCCCTCCGTATAGTCTCAATATGCTCTCCCAGGAACCTACGAACTTCTTCGACAGCTTCCATGCTGGCTGGCTTGGGCACCTCTCCCGGTATGGTGTTAGCCCCTGCTACCCAGAATTTAAGAAATTCTTCAGAAGCCTCCTTGCTGGGAACAGATTCGCCCGACTTTAGTAGCTTTTCGAACAACTTGTCCCATTTTGCGCGAATATCTGACGGGGCCACTGGCTCCTTTGAGCCCATCAATTCTTTCTCACGCTCGCAATTATCTGGATCGTCTGGCGCCTTGAACGTGTTGTAATAAGTCCTGAAATCATCCATTTGTTGCTGGTCGTCTGTGAGCTTTTGTCACTGATGGATAATATGTAACGTCTTCTCTAAAATATTAGCATGTCTGTGATAAGCTGTACTTGGGCAGACCATAGGGCTTACTGCTGTATTGTGCTCGGTATTTCCGTTGTCAAAGATATATTTTGTCGAATTAGTTGTGATCTTGCCGTTTGGCATTGAACCTGGGCCATCATGTAGGTCAAAATATGGCTAAGTCTTCTCTTTATATAGCTGTTTCTTAACATAAACATTCGAGTATTCGCCTTCACACCGCGATATATTTAGTAAACGGTGTTCTACATTCCATTCAAAGGAGGAACGACGTAAAGAGAATGAGCCTTCTTTGAGCTACAAAGGGGTTTCACGTTGCGGATTTTCATGGACAGATGATATCTATAAGATAGTTCCTCTTTGTACTTAGAATACTCAAAACAAAGGATGATACTGTAAGGACTCGGTAGAACTCATCGTGAAATAGTCTCTCTTTCTAAAACCATATAAAGCACAAGAATGTGAGAAGCCTTTATACATATATAATACCTATGTCCCGCAGCTGTCCAGGACGGGCTTGGGAGATATAAAGCTCTGGTAAAAAGGGAAACATCTGTGGCCAAAAGATTGGCCGTCATTGTTGACCACATCTCATTTTTTTGGTGTTTACTTCAGCCCCTCCTTCATCCTCATCCACAATAGCACCTCCTCCTTCCTCATGATCCTTGCCCTCGTCACTTTCTTCCGATTCCCCAGATTCCGTTGCAGATGTAAGCCCAATCTTCGTGGATGTTAGTTTGAACTTCTCGGCCACCTCCTTTTCTTTTTCCTCGAGAGTGGCGAGCTCAAACAGCTTCTCCTCCACCACCTTGGGATCCTTGATTCTTTCCCCCATCTGGGTACGAATCATTTTCGATAAATCTTCACTGCTGGGCTTGGGTCCGGCCACAGGTGCCGTCATAACAGTATTAAGCAGCCGAATTTTCTTGTCTTGGAGCTTCATGTCTGCCAATTCTCTGTATGTCTTGAGTATCTCATACTGTGCACGCCGTTTAAGGACATCTTCTTCCACTTTAAAGTCGGATCAGAAGTTAAAAAATTCCTCCACTGCTTTGAAATCTTCCAATTCTCTGGTGGTATCCATTGCTGATGCCTGCTGTCCGATTTCCTTGTCGGTAGTCGACGATGAACTCATTTTATATCAGATTTTGAGTAGCTGTGAAGGCTGTGGTAATTTGTAGCACGGGTAGATAATATGATTGTCAATGTCTATTTAGTTTGTATACGGGGTTTTCGAAAGAAAGTTTTCGGGTTTCTTCGTAGTTTTACTGTTTATTTGTCTGGTTGTTTTGATCTCGAGTCCGCATATCTGTAGAACGACGAAAGATCGACCTCTTTATATACCAGATTATTGACAGCAAGACCTAGTCTTCGCTTTCTTGCCTCGGTATATTTAGTTTCAATGAAAACAATCTTTGACGAGATATTCTTTGCTTCCTAGTAACATTTAGTCGAGGACGCAGGACATATTTACAATACAAAGAGCTTCGTGCCGTGATACCTCGAGGAATATGTACGATTGTCTCTAAAATAGCTGCCCACAAAGCGTACCAAAATAAGAACAAGGCTAGCTTAAGGGCAACATGAATAAAAATACGGCTATTTTTGCATGCCTTCTTCTCGAACTTGAATTTTATGGCACAAAATTTCTATTTTGGGTACAGGGTCGAGTATTTGACCGTACATGATAAATCCAGAATAAAGAACTACAAAGCCACGGGAAACGAGACAAAGCAGTAATAAATAGATCGTTTCACGGGGAGAATACTGCGCTTCTATCCCTTGGACATTCTTCGTTGGCCATATCCTTAAAATAGGACGATTTACAACGATAAGCTTTCGTTGAACATTGGCGAAGATAGAACGGTAGTTGATTTGAATGGTGATGTTTGATGTTTGACCTGACTATGGCGATTTTGGTTGAGCATTGGCCCCTTATTTGTCTTGTTTATTTCAATTCGCTTGCATGGCTTTCCCTCCGGTCTACTCATCATCGTTCACCAATTTTTATTTCTTCTTTAATAAAAATGAATAGAACCATCTTCTTCCTCACACTCCACGAGTTGACGTCCGTTTTACTGCATCCTTGGTTGCTCTCAATTTTATTACTGGAAAGGCCAAAGCAACCAAGCTGGCGAATCAGGAGGCTGGAAGCGCTTGGTTGCGGCTGGCAGATTAAACAATTAAACCAATTACACGAAAATTCGCCTTATGCACTTCATCTCCGAGAGCCTTCCTTTGCGCATATTAGGATGGTCTTTTTGTTCTGTATCCGTTCTTTTTCGTTCTTTACCACCTTCCTCTCCTTTCCATTTTGCCTTCCACGCATTCGAGAATTCCACAGTAGCAACCTTCTTTTCTCTCCGATCCGTAATCTGGAAATTGGGGGCTCAGACGTGCAAATCCACGGCCATTGTCTGTGTGGTTGCATGATTGCGTTTTGTAACAGGGGAACATTGGAAAGTGGTATCAAAAGACGGCGAATAATATTGCCACATATCGCTATTGCTGTTGTCGATCCGGCCTGGTGCCGGCCTTCTCTTTAAATCGGTCCGGGTCGGGAGTAAATATGGTCGGCGGCTCTTTTCATCTTTTTCTCTCTCTTCACTCTTTTGATGGTCCGGATCCGGAATCACATGGTTTTATGATGGCTACGACGATGACATGTCGAAATGGGGACAGACAATGAGAAAGAAGCACGTGCCTTTTGGCAACGGTCCGTCATCATTCATCTTCATTTCTATTTGCAGTTCGTATCTTCGTATTATTATTCGTTCAGCGCACGTACACATCGGCCATGTTCTTCATTTCACGTGCGTCAAACGGCCTGCACGCCAAATGAAGTAGAAACGGGTCTCTCCGTACGACGACCAGGCCAGCACCTGTCACAAAAAATATGTTCTGCGTAAGGAATAGACTGTGATCGCATCTGACATTGTCTTCAAAAAGTGGACAAGACAAGGGGCGTTTTTTAACAGAGACGGATTCCAAAAATAAAGCCTGTAGGAAGGACGAACGGGGCAAGATGCAAAGAATCCAAGAATAAATCTTCAGAGGCCGGCAAACGAAAGAGTCAAGAAGGGAAATGAGCGACCTCTCTTTGGTCTCGTCATTGAGTGGACCTCGATGCAGGTTTGAATCTTTACTCTTATTATTCTAGCCGGGCTAAGAAAGGGCAAGAATGGCTCTCACAAGCGGCTTGCCCAAAAGCGTCACTGTCGCGGTCGCGGTTGCTGTTTTTGATCGCAAGCTCAGAACTGTGAGCATCCCGTGAAGTGCTCGGTGCTCGTCTCGTGCTGGTCGCTCTTGCTTTTCTAGGCTCTTTTTCGCGCCTGCTGTCCACTTGGTTTGCCCCCATCGCGACATCGTTCGCCCCTGGTTTATTTCTTTATTTCACAGGCCCCGACAGGCAAGAGCCATCGCCCCTCCCAGTGTCCACCAAAAATGTCCACACAACGGCCATATATCCATCCCCCATCCCACCCCATATCCCACGAGCCCACTCGTTTTCTGATGCTCTGATGCAAGGCTGTGTTTCCTTCCGCAAAAAAAGTGAGGCTTAACTTGCTGGAGGATGAACATGGCTCGTCGAGGGATGGGCAACAATCGTCGCCGTTTCACCTTTGGCCCCTATTCTGTTCTGGACTCTCCAAATTGTCTGGATGTTCTTTCCCTTTTGCATGATATCGTGGACCTGCCTTTGCAAGCTCCTTCCCTGCTGTCTTTCCACAACCATTCTCTCCTTCCTCCTCCTTCACGCTCTTGCACGTTCTTTCCTCGATAATCTCCAATCTCCAGTAACGTCTCCTTCCCTCCTGGTCCATGCACCCACTTTCCTGCCAATCCCACCCTCCGGAGAGCTAACGACTGTTTTCTGCACAGCGTCGCACAACCATCCTTGTCTAGGCCCCAGAAGCCCCCAAGACAATCCTTGTCCTTCTCTCTCGTAATGTGCACTTGGAGACTTGTATCTGACAATGTCCCTTATTCCGTACCTTGCAGCTTGCAGGCAAGGATGCAGGGATTGTCTTTTAACTGGGTCCTTCTGGGGCCTTTGTTTTATTTACTTTGCCTCGAATTTTGCAAATCTGCCAGTCTCCCGATTCCATTTGCAATGATTTGCCCGTGGTCGTTGTTTCCTTATTTTGTTCTTATTTTTGTTTCTTTTCTTTGCACCTGCCCTCTCACAATCTCTGCCGTTTCTTCGCCCTTTCCTTGGGGGGGGGGGGGGGGGGGGGGGGGGGGGGGGGGGGGGGGGGGGGGGGGGGGGGGGGGGGGGGGGGCGGGGGGGGGG
>WNYG01000105.1:48772-65373 GCA_021396235.1 Sporothrix pallida | reverse complement strand
TGCTTACGCCTTTTTTCTTTTCCTTCCCTTTCACCCCCCCACCCCCCGCCACTTGCCTTTCTAACAACAACCCCGCCCCCCCCCCCCCCCCCCCCCCCCGATACATCTCCATCGTGTCTTCTTGGAAAGAGACGAGAATGCACCAGAAAGAGGCTATAAATCATCGCTTGGCTCCTCAGTACACACCCGGCTGCAAAAGCTTCTTTCCACCTTGGCCGGCTACCTTACAAGTCAACAACGGACCGAGTTGATTCCAGCCCCGATCAAGCAGCGTTTCGTGTACCATTAGCTTATGCAGTTACCAATGCTCAACAGCACCCTGTCTGCACCAGACGTGACCTTCGTTCCAGCTGTCACAAATTTACCGTATCTCATTTTTCGTTTCTGGTTTCTGGTTTCTCGCTTCTATCTTCCTCTTCCAGACATATCTAACAGCCCGGAGGTGCATGTAAGCGGATCGTTTCTTACATCATGCATGGTGCTATTAGCACGGAGCTTGGTTGAGAGCATTTTCTCTGCATCTTTTGACACAATCCTTCCAACCAAGCCTTGTCTGGTCTCATCTCGCTATTCCCATCATTCTAGCCTGCCGTTGCTACGTTTATGTTATTGTCTCTTCTACCGGCTCTTTTGTTACGCGCCAGTTTACATCACATATTTTTTTAATGATGCATTGTCCGCCTCCGTTGCATGCACTACATCAGGGTTATTTAGTCTCTGGTGCATGCTGCAATGTGGACTGTGGCAGGCAAAGACGACAGTATTGACACGGCAATTTTTTTGCTACCTTGTGCCCTGGCTTTCCGGGTCCGTTTCAACGAGTTCTCGTGTCACTCGCACATATGTTGTCGAGCCTCGAGATCAAACAGACGGCCAGCAACGACAACGCGCTATACGAATGGTCACGACAAAAGCCCGGAGTAATTACCGGCAGCAAACATTGGAGACTTCGTGCCTCTCTAAAAGCCCCTATTATAAGTCCAGCCCCTTATAAGGGTAAATACATGTGAGATTTTTCCCGCCGGTATCTTCCCACCTGGCCCACTACCCGCTGCTGCTTGGTCTTCAGCCATCGGTAGCACCTTCAATCATTCAATAAGATATATTCGTGACATTTCTACACCCTCCATTTTCTCTCGATATCTCACTACTAACCCTTCCCCTCCCCTTCTCCAAAAGCAAGTAGACGATGCAACAGAAGGAGATACTTCCTGACTGGAGGTTCTTGGAGGATTTGCCCTTGACGCGTGGCCACTGCTGCGACCACCACCATTATCACCGGCATCTCCACCTTCATCACGAGCTTCACGTTTCTTATAAACCATCCATCCGATCGTACCCGAATCGACACATTGCAAAGCTTCCAGCAAAGTTTTCCAGTCAGGTTGCTCACCCGCTCGACACATTGCTTGTCTTCGTCCCAAGGCCTGCCACATCTCGATCAGCGCGTACGTCTCGCAAATCACACGCGTTTCGTACCTCGCATCTTCCTCGTACGCCTCGTACATCGCGCACGTCTTGCAATATCGTCGCACCAGATTTTCTTGTTCTGCAACGTCCCACAACGTCGCGAGACCAAAACCACGGGTGCAAAGGCATCTCTGTCAAACCCAGCTCTTCTCTTTGTCTGTCGTGGCCATTGCTGTTTTCCATGCAGCGAACATCTGCGTCAACTGATCGGTCCGCCCAGGACATACGGACCATCATTTCAAACGTTGTTACACCACATGTAACAATAAGTTCCGTACAGCTCCTTCCGCATCGCAGACTACAACAAGTATACGAGGTCAAATTGTCAAATATGTCATCTCTCCTTGTGGTCCTGCCACCACTTCCAATTTTACGACTGCTACGCTCTGAGCAAGATATGGCCGAGTCAGAAGCCCTAGTTGTGCGGTGGCTTCGAAATGAGCTTTCAGAGACGCAATCCCTAAATGAGCGATCTGCCCCGGGCAAGTACGGCCCAGAACCGTGTTTGGCCGGACAGGCAAAGACGAGGGAGCCCATCCAGTCAGATGTACAGACCCAAAAGACTCGTGCCGGCCCAACCGGCCTCCCCACAGCGCTGCGAGGAGGTCTTCTCAAATTTCTCCCTTGTCCTCTGCCTATGACTCTACATTCACAGCTTCCTGTCGACACGGAGGCATCGGACTCGATCCCATCATCGCCACCCCCGTCTTGCCCCTCGCTCCCTTCGATTCGGCCAACCCCCTTGGCGTTCAGCATATTCCAGTCACCGCCAGGAGCACCAATATCTGCTCTTTCTTCGCCATTGACCGCGGAGGAGCGAGTTTCCGTTGAATACCAGGCCGGTAAGCTGCTGCGTAGCCTGTCACGAGTCACATCAAAGACAGGCAGTTTTGGTCCAGCACTAGCCGTCTTAACATCCGAGCCCACTTTTGGAACGTCTAACCCTGGGAACTTTGCCGGCAGAATGAGTTCTTGGTCAGTAGCTTTTCATTCCCTACTGGAGAGTATCCTGAGGGACGGGGAGGATGTTGCTGTGGCCCTGGCATATTCCACAATAAGAATGCACTATCAGAGGCTGGGCCATCTTCTTGACTCTATCACAACACCATCTCTTGTTGTTGTCGATGCCATAGATGACACAAACATCCTAGTGCAGCGTTTGCCACCAACCCCACGTTCCTCCAGCGTATCGTCAGGTACCGGGATAGGCGCTGATATTAGCATGGCAGTACCAAGCTGCGTCGATCGGAAAGATGTGCATCCCCCATCTCCGCCACCAACCCAAAGGCAGTCTTCAAAAGGCAACTTACGAAAAAGTCCGGGCCCATCTACCCGTGCGGCCCGCTCACTCTTTCCAATCCCCTTTTCAGAACGTTCTACAAATATCACCGTCACTGGACTTCGTGACTGGAGTCACTGTATATTCGGAGACCCGCTGTTTGCGTCTGTTTTCTGCAACAATCCCAGCACACCTTTTCTTGGGGGATTTAACAGTGTGGATATCGATGATGAGCCAGCTTCTCGTGGACCATATCATACCACACAAGAGGAGAGGCAAAACAGCGCAACGCGTATTTTACTGTACCAGTGCTACCACGCTGTTGTGCAGATTGTCAAGGGGTTCTACCGTCCTGGCAAGGACCAGACAAGCCATGAGCTCGCCGCAAGAAAGCGCCTGACGGAAATATTGGCAAAGCTGGATGCTATAGAAGACGATCCGAAGAAGCAGTTCAGGCACCGGCGGCCGAGTGGAGAAATGTCGCCAGCAAAAAAGCCAAAGTCCGAGAGCGAAGATGAGGGCCCTCGGCAATGAACAAACTCCATTGGGTCTTGTCTATTTAGTATGCAATTCAAGATGGAAATTAAGCAGTGGCTGGATAGGATAGCACGGCCATATCTTTGCCATACATACTTTATTTTTGTATATTTGTGTGTATGTGTCTGTGTGTGTGTTATTCTCACCTTTCGTACAGTCCATCGCCTCTCTATCTTTTATAGACCCTCCACCCCAGTTTTATCGTCCTCTTCTCGAGGGAGGGCCAAACCCAACATATTCAGAATGTTCCCCGCAGGTCCAGCCATGCCTTCTTGGCTTTTGAAGCTCTCAAGAAGATTCCTGGCTAGGTTGACGTCCACATCTACGTCGCCTTCTTCATCGCTTTCCGTGTCGTCTTTGAGAACGTGCGGGGTCAAATCCCCTTCAGCTGTACTGCATTTCGTCGTCAGCTTGCCTCCCCTTTTGTTCTTAGACGGGCCAAGTCGCAAAGCACCATGATCTTTAAGCTCAGCCTCGAATTGAGCAGCGAGCTCAAGAATGCCGTCTTCACCATCCCGTGTGTCGTGCCTGTCTTTTCCGTTGAGGCTGTGGATAGGGACAGTTTTGCTTCTGCCACCCTTATGTGCTCCATCAACGATACCTTCCTCTGATGGTTTCTTTCCCGGTGAAGAGGCGGATGGCTGTAGACCTATCATCTCCCTCATGAGTCGAGAAAACTCTTCCTCATTGAAGGCGATTCCGTCATCTTCCTCGTCGCTACTTTCCCCGCTCAGTTCGCCATTGCTATGAATGTTGTCGTCGCCAGCGTCGTCGTCATGATCCATGTCTCCCAAGTCCGCGCCTTCAACCCCCGCAGTATTATCATTTAAAAACGACTGAAACTTGGAGACGATACGTCGAAGATCCACCTGCGACTCAACACCCCCGAACGGGGAGGCATCGCGTCTATTTCCGCCGTCCGTTGCACCTTCGTATGAGAGTGGCGGAGAATGCCAAGTTTGGCTACTTTCATTCAGCTCTCGCTCAAAATCTTCAAAGTTTATATTTAGCCATGCCCCATTACTTTCACGGTCGACATCCTTCCAGGCTTGGACTTCTTCGTCGCTTGGTAGGTAGGCTCCTTCGCCATCTTCTGCGAGATCCTCGAGGATAAGCCCAACCTCGCGGACGATCCTGCTGTTGCTGGAGTCGGCTGTCGAGGCCATGATTTCGAAACCGACCGTGAGTTTCATGCTCATCTCCATCATGGTCGATAAATTTTCCGGCAACGCAGCATCATCTTGAGGTGAACCAGACATGCCTTTGGGACGGCATGATGCCTCGCTATGGCGAGAAAACAGGGCCGGCCAGCCGTTGGGAGGTGTAAAACGTTGCCCTCTGAGCTGAGCATACATTACTCTTGTGAACCTAACGCTGACCACAACGAGATCAGAGGGTGGAAAGTGCAACGGTATTCCTGAACGGGCCAGGTCAAATGTGTGTTTCATTGTGAGCGGATCCCGCGAAACAAATGCCTCGACGGCCGGGGCAATGGCCCGTGGTCGGTCATGCAGAATGTATGCAATCTTGCGAGGTATAACAAGGCGTGTGTAGTGGGAAGATGTCTCAAGGTGATTAGGATACTTTCGTAGCCTATCAAAAACATCGTCATCAAGAGCCTGCGAATGATATAACGTATCCGGGCAGCGCTTGATGACGGCAGCAGCCTCTGCTAGAGACAGAGACGACCGCTCGGAAGAGCCTGTAGACGTCGTTCTTGTGGCCTGTGTATCACCTAATGGAATAATCTTGAGCATCCCATCATTGATCCAGACGCGATTTGCGTCGACCTCTGGGCTGAGCCACGACGGAACCAAGTTGGCACCCTCGATAAGGAGGAACTCGCCATCAGCGTCGCATATTCGTGCCCATGCCCCAGGGAACAACTTTGTGACCTCTCGTAGCATGTACACAATAAACCACTCATCCTCGACGCAGTCGCCGTAGCTAGTTCGTCCTTCCAAGTATAGGAGACCTCGGGGGAAAATGTTAGCTTGTGCGCTCACAACCATTAGTGCCCGGTGCTCGATGCTCGACAGCTGTGGACTGCCAAAACCCCTTTCCAAACGCCCATCCAGCATCAACCACCCCCACCCCTTCTCCCTCTCTCCAACACACATGTATGTCTATTCGACGGATACGCACCTTTGCGACTGACAACTTGAACGTCAAAGCCTTCCCGTTGCCAAATGTATTCTTCGGTCAAAGGTTCAGATAGTCGAAGCACAGCTTTCCGAAGCTGCTCTAATCTTGATAAAGGCCGTGGAGCGGGACTGTCGTTGGTACCGTCGTTGTCAACGACGAACAGCATGTACTCTGCTGTGTTATTGTCCAAAGCGCCTTTTGAAATGGGAGGCAAAGCGCCGGCGTCTTCATTGGCTTCATCCATGGCGATTTGGCCTAGTTGATCCCGGTAATTCTGGGTAATTTTGACAATCCTGGCAATTGTTGAGACTCGTGATAGAGTAAAAAAGAAAGAAGGAAGTCGAGAGATGGAGTGGCTTATGTAAGATATTGCCATAAACGGCGCTAAAAAAAGAGAATACAACCCCTGTGGCGACCCTCTCGGCCTCTGTGGGCCTAACAAAACAGAGAAGGCCAAAGAGTAATTACCACCTGCTTCAGCATTGGCTGTGAACTTTTTGAGTCAAGTTGGTATCTTGGATACAGGAATGCGGAGAACTTCTACACGGTACAAGGGCACCTAGGTGGTCTGTGTTACGCCGAAATTCGGTCATTGGAATAAATCGGAGGATGTGCTGCGTTTTGTGACAAATGGCTTGAGTGTTAGTTCTCTTTTAATATGTCCTAAGCCCACGAAATACAAATGTGCTTTCTGCCCCACATAAAATGGGCAAGCCCGTTTTATTAGCGCGCAATCAACCGACGCGTGCCTGCTCGCGTCAGCCTGACTTCCAAATTAAGATCATTTTGGTAGTCTTTCTCTTTCAAGAAGCAAGTGTCCCCAACACAACACAAGGTTCCTATCCCACATCGACCTACGACACACTGAAAATGCGATAAGAAGAAGACGACGACGACCGTTCCTTAACCCGTACAAAACCATATTCGCCAGGTCTGCTCCCCAACCCATTTTGATACGCAGCCCTGCCATCGCGACCACTTGAACGCCCGCGATGCCTGGCCTGATGAGCGCCTCAAGGCATGCGGCTGGTCACTTGCAACGGAAACGGCCGCACTACGACTCGGAGGATAATGCGCTCCTAGACGATAACGGGCTTGAGGTTGTTGACGTAGCCGAATCAAGCTCATCTCTGCAGCATGCGGTGGTAAGTAGGGATTTTGCATGCCACTGGCTTTGGAATATGCACCTTTCTAACAACTGTCACCACTTCAAACAGAGAACAAAACGGGTACGAATCTCCGATATCAAGCAATCCCCGCCCCATCGCAGATCTCCTTTGGAAGACACCGCTTCTGAAGGCGGTGTCGTTCCCGACGACGACGACGACGACGATGCGCACTCTGTCGAAAGTGAAACTTCCGACAAAGGCGAGGGCCCTACCCAATACGAGCTGATGCGAGACATGGGCTTTGAACATCTGCAATACGAAGACGGCGATGACATGATTGCCACACAGCGTCTGGAGCAGCGTGCCCTTCGAAGTGCCACCATGGCAGATGACATCAGCGGCGAAAACCGGAGAGCAATTAACGGCATTATTGAGCGTGTCACTTGTGTGAACTTTATGTGTCACACCCGGCTTGAGTGCGAGCTGGGCCCGCTGCTAAACTTCATTGTCGGTGAAAATGGCAGCGGCAAAAGTGCCATCTTGACCGCCATCACCCTATGCCTCGGTGCAAAAGCGAGCACCACAAACCGGGGAGGTAGCCTAAAAAACTTCATCAAACAGGGCGAGGAGCGTGGCTTTCTAGCCGTTTGGATCAAGAATTGCGGCGACGATGCTTACAACCACGATGTCTACGGCGACTCTATTATTGTGGAACGTCATTTTTCCAAATCCGGTACCAGTAGCTTCAAACTGAAATCCGCAACCCAACGAATAATCTCGACAAAACGAGCAGATGTGGACGACATTGTTGAATACTTTTACCTTCAAGTGGACAATCCTCTCAACGTCCTATCCCAAGACAACGCCCGACAGTTCTTAAACAGCTCTTCGCCTGCCCTCAAGTACAAGTTCTTTGTGCAAGGTGTCCAGCTCGAACAGCTCGATAAAGACTACGAACTGGTGAAACAATTTCTCGACGCCCACACTGAACGAGTTCCACAGCTGGAGGCGCGCGTCGCGCAGCTGCAGGAGAGCCACGACGAAGCCGAAAGGATGCAGAAGATCATACAAGGGAACAAGGAAATGCGCGACAAGAAACGCGAATACATGAATCAGCTGGCTTGGTCACAGGTTGCGGAACAAGAACTCATCCTGCGAAACTGCGACAGGGCTGTTTCGGATGCTTCGAGCAACATTGCAGATGCCGAGCAGTTGAGGGATGCTGCGACACAGAAGCTAGAGATTGAGGACGACAAACTCCGCCGCGCAAAAGAGAATCTAGCGACACTCAGAGCAGAGGAAGACAGCCACAGAGAAGCTGTCGACAAAGCTACCGAGGATTACAATGCAGCAAACACCGACTTGAGGTCTCTCCATGCAGATGAGCGTGACATCTACAGTCGTTTGAAGGGATCTGCCGACCGGGCCAAGGAGCTTGAAGATAAGATCCGGGACGAAAGGCAGCGGCTAGAAGACGCAAGTGGCGATGCGCGCCGAGAGACCCAAGCCCGTCTCGACGCAGCAAAAGCAAAACTCGAAGAAGTGAATCTAGATATAAGTCGCGAAGATGAACGACGCCCCGCTCTAGACGAACAAGCAGCTGCGGCACGGACAGAGATGTATAAGATGGGTGTTGAGGTCGAGCGCAAAAAAGAAGACGTCAAAGCTCGCGAAGTGCGCATCCGCAGCCTCCAGCAAAGCCGTGGCTCTTCATTACCATACGATGCATACGACAGCCGCATGCCCCAGCTTCTCTCTCTTATTGAACGCGACGGCCGCTTTACCAGAAAGCCAATCGGACCTCTCGGTGCCAAAATCCGAGTCTTGAAACCGGTCTGGGCGCCTATATTGGAAAAGACATTCGGGGCGACGTTGAATGGATTCATTGTCACAACTCACAGTGACCAGCAGCACCTCAGTGCGCTCATCAAGCGCCTGGGCATGAACAATGTTCCAGTTTTGATTGCCAATACACGGCCAATTAACACCGAAGGAAAGGAGCCCGACGAGCAATTCGACACAATTCTTCGCATACTCGAATTCGACGACCCCTTGATACGTGACCAACTCATCATCAACAGCTATATCGAGCAAGTCATTCTCGTTGAAGACCGGAAACGTGCCGAACAAATCATGTTCAACGGTCCAGCGCCCCAAAACGTCAACTCATGCCTTGCACTGCACGACAAAAAGCGCGGCGAGGGCCTTCGTCTAGCAACCCGAGGCGGCAGTAACGTTAGTACGACTCCTGTGGTACCCAATCTGTCACAAAAGCCACGGATGAAGACCGATGTCGGCAGCCAGATCGATGTCCAGAATGAAATCCTAGCACAAAGCCAGCAAGAGCTCAACTCGCTTCAAGCGGAACTTGACAAGCTAAGGCGCGAGGAACAGCGTCGTGGAAATGAAATTAACACACATGTCCGACGCCTGGATGTGTTGCGCAAGACAGCACGTAGCATTGGCGTGACGATCCGCCAGACTGAAGAAGAGCTCGATGGTTTTGATGGTGCAGACGATCGCCTGAACCTCTACGAGCAAGAGCTCACTGTTGCAAAAGAGAAGAAGGAGCAATTCGGTGGACAGTATGGCGACGTGAATGTACGCAAAGCCCTGCAAAGCGAAAAGGTGGAGGAGGCCAAGCGAATTCTGGAGGCGGAAAAAACAAAGCGGTTGGATTTCGAGGCCAGGCTTGAAAAGGCGAACCGGGTCAAAGACAAACGCGAAGACTTGCGCAGCCTGGCCTTGGTGGCCAAGAATGACGCTTTCAGTAATTTAGCAGAGCAACAGGACCTGAAGGTGACGGCTGAACGGGAACGCGACGAACAGGCCTTGGTTGTGGAGGAATTTGTGAAGCAGGCAGCTGCTATCTGGCCTCAACGGGTGGACATTCCTGAGGGAGAGACACACGCCAGCATCGAGAAGAAGATGGAGACTCTCGTGGCACAACTGGATAAGCGGCGACGGAATTTGGGCATGACGGACGAAGAGGCCAACAACCGACTTGCCGAGGCGAAAGCGGCACTCGACAAGATGCAGACCGTGTGCAAAGTCAGCAAAGAACACATTGGGGCCATAGAGGTAGCACTGTGCAAGCGACTGTCCAAGTGGCGGCTCTTCCAGCGCCGCATCTCGGCCAACTCGCGCACTAACTTTATCTACCTACTGTCGGAGCGTGGATACCGCGGCAAGCTGCTTCTCGACCACAAACGCAAGAAGCTACGGGTTCAGGTGGAGCCCGACGAGACACGGCGAAAAGTGTCGGGCCGTGACACGCGGACACTGTCGGGCGGTGAAAAGTCGTTCTCGTCCATCTGTCTGCTTCTGGCCATCTGGGAAGCGATGGGGTCACCGCTACGGTGCTTGGACGAATTCGATGTGTTCATGGACAATGTCAACCGTGATGTGAGCACAAATATGCTGGTATGTTCCTTCTTTTCAGCACCCCAGGTCGCTATACTATCCTCTCTTTTGCTATTGCAGACTAACAATGAAAAGGTTGATGCTGCACGTCGGTCCGTGGGACGGCAGTATATCTTTATCACGCCCAATGCCATCCAGGGCAATGCCCGGCACGCTCCTGACGTGAAGATTATCAGACTGACCGACCCGAGGCAGAGGACGTTGGATGCTATGCAGTAGGAAACGACTGGCGCTCTAGCTGTTAGATGACCCTTTATCGGACCGGGTGCCTTTCATGGAGTCGAGTGGGTTTTTTTTCTGCTTCTTCTTTTAATGTGTGACTAGGCAGTATATTGGCTATAATAGACCAGCATAAGTTTCTGCCATGGCCACCAACCCCTGCCTAAGTCAACATGGACAGAGGGTCTTAAGACGACAATCGGCAAATTATCCCCAGTTTTTTTTTTAAACTTCTTTTATATCTTCTTTATCCTAAGGCATAAAAAATATTTTCAATTTCGTACCACGGCAGGTGAAAATGCTCGAAATAGAAACGGGCCCGCTTTGTAAGAAAGGGATACATTTGTTACAGTTTGTTTCCTTAGAAAAGGCACCAAAGCATTTGTTGTACATGATGATATATGGTTAGTGATACAAGAAACCCCCCAGAAACAAACAATCAAACAGACTGCAACCTCAATGCCCTCATTGATCGCCCACTGCTTTTGTTTACCATTGCTCGGCAATGATATACAGTCTATCCAATACACGCCTGGGGCTATATGTTCACACCTTTGCTCCGCAGGACATTGACTCCCGAGCTTGCGGCAAAGCTTACCCATTCGCCAACAGAGCGGACGTAGCCGCCGAGCTCCTGAGACTCACGGAAGCGCCGCTGGAGAAATTCACGGGTCGCTGGGAAGTCGGGGCCAGAGCTATCGGTAGTCATGAAAAGCTCGGTTGAGGCATAGATGGCAGACACAGCGGCACGCTTCGTGTACCACGACGGATCCACAGCCTTGTCTCCGGCGAGAGCCCAAATCTCGTCGGCAAGGAGCGCCAGTTCGCGTAGAGAGGCAGGTACATAGCTGGGCTGCGCCATGATGGCAAGGGCCTGAAAACATAGGACGGAAGTCAGTAAACGTAGTTGGGGGAGGGGGACGGAGGGGAAGGGCTGGAGAGAAGTCGAGGGAAACCCCTAGAGGGGAGTCGCATCCAAGAAGATTTCCCACCAGTACCAGTTGAGCGGAAACGGGTATTATCCGTTCCAGTGACACACACCTCTTGCCAACGCCCAACGACGTCCTTGTTGCCCAGCAGGCGCTCCCAGAGGATGCGCTCAGCACGGCTGGACACCTCAGCCGGGGTCAGAGCAGCGTCGCCCAGAGACGCCTCAGCGAGGATGAGGCGGCATCGGGCGGCCAAGCCGGTCCGTTGATTTACCAAGTGCCAGCGAACTAGGCTAAAGACACCATCAGGCAGGATGTTTGTGCTGATGGCCGGGTAGCCGGCATCATGGGCACCGAGAGTAGTGGTGCGTTCTGTAAAGCCATGGGTCGGAATATGTCGGACAGCAGCTGTCAGGATGGCTTGTTCGGCGTCGCTGAAGCTGTCTTGCGGGGACTGCTCGTTGGCGTGATCGAAAGAGTGGAAATGGCGGCCGGTAAAAGGAGGGAAGCCCCGACTGAGCTGTAGGGCCATGGACTGCCGGACGCGAGGGCGTAGGGCGGGCTTGGCCGGAAAGGACAGGGCACGCCGCTGGCACCATGTTGTAGCCGGCGGCGCGACTGGCCAGCATACCGAGCGTGTAGTCTGCGGGGCGCCCGGCAGTAATCGAGCCAGCCTCCGGGTAGTGGTGGCAGCAGTGGCGTGCGGCAGGGCCGGCAGTTGCATGGTGCAGTTGGAGGGCGGTTGGATAGATTGATCGTCGGTTACATACGTTGCCAATACACGTTGTCGCGATCTCACCAGCGAGAGAGCTCTTGCAGTACGGAGTACTATGTCGTACTTCTCAGTATGGTTAGGCCCATGCTGGTTGGTGGTGGGGCGGCACTATTCATCGGAGAAAGTTTAGTGCGGCTCTGCTGTGTATTACACAATTGGAGCTGTATTCATGTGGGCGTATTAGTATTACTCCGTAATACTCTGTATTAATCACTGTTGAAATGCCCTGTCAACGTGCCATATTGCAGCCGATCCCGTCCTTAGTATCATACGGAGGGTCCCTATCTCAACTATGCCCCTATACCAGGTCATAAGCATCAATCTTTCACACGCACAGGTTGTAAAACAACATTCTTGGATAGCAGTATACACACACACACATCCACGCTCTTCTTTTCTTCGTACCCTTTTGACCGGTACAAGGGAGCCGGTCTAGACGGGCCAAAAGATCAAGGCGGGAATGCATAATGCGGCAGTGAGAAAGAGAGGAAGAGAAAGGAAGGAACTGAATCAAAAAGGGAAAGAGAGGGCAGGGGCAGGAGAGAGGGGCCAGCAGAGCGTGGTTTCTCAGACCAGAACAGAGTTGCATCTGTGCAGAGTTTTCAAGCTGCATGCTCTCCTGTGCTTCAGTGCGGGTGGGGAATTTGTTTGTCCTGCAGCTTTTCTGCAGCAAGCCCGATGGGCTACACGAGAAGGCTGAGAGTGCCGCAGGGCGTCGTAATGCTCACCGGATTTCGAGCTTTCGATGACAAGTAAGGCGTACCAAGCCTGCATGGGCAACTTCTGTGTTCTGAGTAGGAGGACACAGTAGTATTACGATGTATCGAATTCTACTTTTGGGTTCTGGGCTGCTCCGTCACAGATATTGAAAACCAGACCACCAGCGCAATTGGCGTATACATAGAACTACTAAGTATGCGCTGGCGCTTTTAGGGTTGCCAGCTGCCGTCTCCGTCCCTTTCAGAGGAGTCGAGACTGGACGGCTTGCCGTACCCTTGCAGACAGACCATCTGTCTCCTGTTTTGCTGGCTCATGTATCTCTTCTGTGCATGGAGGGCAATTACTCGAAATATTGTTGGCCATGCCCTTTGGAAAGAGGGGTGTAGGTATTGGGACGTAAAACGTGCAAATTACCAACCAAAGAGAAAAGGGAAGGATCAGCCAGCGACAGCCATCACAAAAGAACTCGAGAGTCGCTCTTTCTCGCCATCCGGGTGCGACAAATAAACCGCCCGGATCCAGTATCGTGCATTGGTAAGATATTTGAGTGCATGTATGTACTCTCATGTCGGGCACATGCAACACGCATATATAGTAATTAATACGTCGAACATCACCATCTACTCCGTATGCTACAGAGTGCGGAGTAATACTACTTTGTATGGGTATGTACGTTGTACAACTCTGTCTCCAACTTCGGATGCACCTTGGTCTTCGAAATCGTCGTCCCCTGGCCCTGAGACTCCAAGGCTCCCTTTACCCCGTCACCCTACGCTTGCAGGGGAAGGAAGGTAGTCTTACGATGGACAGCCAGCCCTAGCCGTTAGCTATGTCGGGGCGTCAAACAACGGGTCTTGACGTCGTTGGCTCGGCCTGGCCTTGGCCAGAACAAGTATCTTAATAAAAGGCTGCAAAGAGCAACCAATATTTACCCTGCTCGCCCCTGTAACTCCGGAACAGAATGCAATATAAAGTACGTAGTATTCCGCACTTTACACAGTACGGAGTACGACATACATGCAGAGCATATCGCGTTCGGTTTACTTTCTATCACGACGTAAGATACCTCGTACTTCACTGCTACGATGTCATATGAATGCCTTCCTCTGTATCTATTTCTGTCGTTGAGTGACCCAGTTCCAAAGTTTCGCTACTAGCGCCCGCCTCTGATTGGCCATCATAATACTCATTGTGATTGAAACCGTTCCACCTGTTCTGCCATGCATAAAAACGACACGACTTTTATCCAACGCTGCAACTTCCCGCTAGGAACCACAAGGCCCTCGCAGAATACGCTCGGCATTCTACGCCCTTTCTACAAATACTAAGTATTATCAATGAATGCCAAAGCTACAAAGCTACAAAGCTACAAAGCTACAAAGCTCCAAGCAAAAACGACATCTACCCTACTCAAGGCTTTGGAGTGGATAACCGATTTGCGAAAGAGCTGTGATACTGACTGGTACGCCTGTCTGCTACAGTAGATAGAGATACATTTCACCTCACAAAGTAAGATACGGAGGACAATAGAGATTTTACGCGACTGTTCGACTTGGGTTTGGCACTTTCGCGTGTTACGGCGTAATATGACCGTGTGCGCCATTCAACTGAGGATATATCAATTACGATGCAATCCAGAGTATTACTTTGTAAGATACCTGCCTCTATCCTCTACCGATAGAATAGGCCCTCCTGAGAGGCCCTAACCGAGTCTTTTATGTGCCATGCGCCCCTAGCATTACCCCGTTATTCATACCCAGAAGTATCTTATCTTGTCTTTAGGAGTATGACGCCTCCCCCACTGGTATCTTACCGTCTCTTCCCTTCAAACCCCAATAAAAGCCGGAAGAAACAGCAGGCGAGCGTCTCCAACCTGTGTTTGGCCAGGCCCGCCAGGACCAAGGCTTGGTGTTTCCACCCCACCAAAATCCCCTCGAGCTCAACCAACAGGAGCCCACCAACAGAACTCGATCCCCCCTTCCCCTGCACCCTACTTTTTCTCTGCAAAAGGTCCATCTGGCTTTGCCCCTTTCAACCTTCCACACACCCACCACCTTTTTGCTCGCACCATCACCCACCTATCCCAACAACAGCTTCAACACCAACTCCCGACACGCCTGGCCGCCCACGCCATTCACATCGCACGCGCCGTCATACTCCCCCCCTTTGCAGCCCTGCGCATTTCGTGGCCGTAATACCCTGCCTGCCTGACTGCCTGCCTGCTCCTCCAGCTCCCTCTCCTTCCAACCCTTCATCGCCCCTGTGCCACCGCGTCCTCGTCACCTCCGGCTCTCCCCTCCGTCACAGCCAATATCTTACTTGTACAAACAACACTGCCATCCCTTACCCTTTCGCCTTTCGCCTTTTTGCCTTTGGCCAGTTCCGTCGTGCTTGCAGGGCTCTTCTCAACCTTCCGACCGGTCCGCCTTACAAAGTACTGAGAACACTGTTCGTGCAACGGCCAAGTTTCCCCCTCCTCTGCGCAAGTATATCATCATGGGTGCGTTTATGTCTTGTCTTTTTCTTGTCTTCTTCTTGTCTCTGCCTTGTCTTCCGCCATTCTCACATTTCCTCCTTCGCCCTGTCATTGTTTTCTCCGTCTTTGCACGTCTGCGTATCCTTCGTTGCCTCGTTTCCAATCACGCGCCTGCGACATCTCTTTCTTCTACCCATCCCTTTATGTCCCTCTGTTCCTCTTTTCCTCTGCCATCCCTCCGCCTCTCTCCATCTCTGCCATTGCTGCTGAGAAGGTATTGTTTCTCCTGCTTCCTTCGCACCTGTTCTCTTCTTGTTGTTCTTGTGCCTGCCGTGCCAGCTCACCGTGCCTGTCTCCTATACTCGACTGCTTTCATCCTGATACCGTGGGTCCTTCATTCTGTTTGCTGCCCCTTCTTGTCCTCTCCATCCCCATCGCCCACTGTCCGTCGCCCAGAGCCGATACCATTCTGTTATCGAATGTCTGTTCGTCCCGTCCTTGCCAGTGGCTAGCTACCCATTGCTCTCCTTTTTTCTCCTCTCTACGCATTTCTTTGCGCGTATTGAGCATGTTTGGTCTACTTGTGTTCACTCGCTTTTACCTCGCCCTTTCACGCGCATTTACTGTGTACGCTACACATTGTCAAATACTCATGACGCCCTGCACCCATCGCCTGCTTCCATTGGCACAGTATGGTTTAAAAATCTCCTCGTTTTACGCAGTGCCACCACTGGCAAGCTTGGTTGCCTGCCGTCTTTCCCCTACATCCTTTGTCCGTCCCCATGCCTCGTCGTGCCTCCGTTGTGCCTCTTCCTCGCTAAGTGCAACCGTTCCTGTTGCTGTCTCCCTCCCCCAAAAGTGAAAAGCATTGGTTCATCGTCACTCCATGTGAGCACCACTGTTGCCCGAGTAAGAAGACTCGAGGCGATCACGGCCACATGTCCTCTCGCTACTATCGAGACAAAGCGCACTCAACCTTTCGCGGTTGTCTTGTGGTAGGGATAAGACAAACAGGCTGTAAATGCTTATGTTTCATTTCAATCACCACTCACGGCCTCTCTATGCTTGCACACGATGAATAGTTCCAAACATACATGTGCGGCACGCATCGACGCATCCTTCTCCCACAGCCTTCTTAACACCCCTCTTTCAAAATCCCGTATCCCGCATCTCATCCCACCTCACATCCCACCCACACAATGTCCCTTTGACACTCCCATCCCCGTATAACTTTTTTCTGCTTTTCTCACCGTCCTCGCCTACTGGTTTCCGTAAACATCGTCAACTCCCTTGTCTCCCTGGCTTATTTGCACTAGCTCAATCTTTTTTCATCGTTGTGCTGGCCTAAATACCTGGAGCTTTTGCTAATATTTCACCTCGCAATATAGCCGATTCAGGAGACACATACAGACCGGTACGTATGAGAAACACAATTAATCGCCAGGCATATCGTGTTCCATTACGTTCGCGTGGGGGGGGGGGGGGGGGGGGGGGGGGGGGGGGGGGGGGGGGGGGGGTC
>WNYG01000105.1:0-48766 GCA_021396235.1 Sporothrix pallida | reverse complement strand
CAACACCACCCCGGTCCGTTTGATAAACAAAATTCAACGCCCGCCATTCGTTGTTCCATTACGTTGGCTGGCCCCCCCCCCCCCCCCAACCCAGCCTTCTTTCCCTCCTTTTGGTTTGCATCTATTTTGTTATCAACAGAATGGCAGCATCGTGGAGGTGGTCCTGGAAGTGAAGCTAATGGAGCACAGCAGCGTGAACGTTCTCGCTCGCCCCACCGTGGTCGATCTCGTAGCCCTGGTCGTGCCGCAGGTGGCCATCGACGATCATTCTCGCCCCGTAGCAACCGCTCCCGTAGCGCAGACTACCGCCGAGCTTCAAGACGGTCCCGTTCGCCCATGGCCGGACAGGCACCGCCTCCCGGAGCACCGCCTACCGCAAACTACGGCACCGGAAGCGCTCCCCACCGCTCACACGACGATCGCTCTGCAGCGAGGGACCAGATGTTGTCAAACGTTCGCGACAGCTCCCAGCAGGACCGTAGGGTCTACGTTGGTAATCTTTCATACGACGTGAAGTGGCATCATTTGAAAGATTTCATGCGCCAGGGTGAGTCCCTTTCATTCTTTCCGTCATGTGTCCTACAGCTACAAAGACCAACCTTGTGGCAACCAAGGCGATATGCCGTGTTCTCTTGCTGACATTTTGATTAAAAAAAACACAGCTGGCGAGGTCATTTTTGCGGATGTCCTCCTACTTCCAAACGGAATGTCGAAGGTGGGCGACTACACTAAGTAGTCTTGGCTGGGCTGCTTTTTTCTCCCCCCCCCCCCCCCCTTTTTTCCCCTTATCTGTGCCGACTATTTATGATGGAAATTCATTGGATTGACGGGTTGGGACCTTTGTTACTGTAGGGATGCGGGTAAGTTTATTCAGCACTGACGGATGTTTTGTTGTCTCGTATATTTTTGTTTATTACCATTGCTGACCATCTTCTCAGAATTGTGGAATATGCAACTAGGGAGCAGGCTCAGAATGCCGTTGCGACACTCAGCAACCAAAATCTAATGGGCCGACTCGTTTATGTCCGAGAAGTAGGTCATGAAAAAGGAGGCGAAGAAGAGCATAACCAAAATACGATGTCACAGCTGCTAACAGCTGTAGGATCGCGAGGCCGAGCCACGCTTCAACCAATCTTCCGGGCCCAGAGGCGGTTATGGCGGGCCTATCGGCCACACAGGATATGGTGGCGGCCACATGAATTTCAATAATGGTGGCGGCGCGGGTAGACAGATCTACGTTGCCAATGTTCGTCAATGCCCAAGACAAGTTCCACAAAAGAAGTTCACTAGTCATATCTTTTATTCATCGTATACGAATGCTAATCACAACATATAATAGCTCCCATTCACGGTCGGATGGCAAGATTTGAAAGATTTGTTCCGCCAGGCCGGTAAGTAGCCCGCTTCCGAAGACACATCCTCGACAGCATTTTAACTTTACTTTCATCAATGCAGCGCGGATTGCGGGCGTCGCCCGAGCAGACATCAACATCGGCCCCGATGGCAGATCCAAGGGATCCGGCATTGTTGTCTTTGAAAGTCCCGATGATGCCCGTAATGCCATTCAGCAATTCAACGGATTCGATTGGCAGGGTCGTATTTTAGAAGTGCGCGAGGATCGGTTCGCCAACACTGGTGGCTTCCCGGGTCGCGGAGGTTTTAGTCGCGGGGGTTTTGGTGGTGGATTTGGAGGTCGTGGCGGCTTTGGTGGCCGTGGCGGCTTTGGCTCATTTGGCGGCCGTGGCGGTTATGGTGGCGGTGGCGGCGGCTTTGATTCCGGCGCTGGCAACCCCGGTAATAATGGCCACGGAAGCGGTCCTGCCCCTGCACCCAACCCTTTCACCGACTACGCCACTTCCGGCACCGAGCGTGGCGAGATCATCTTTGTCCGAAATGTAAGTAAATACATCTGTCGTTTTATACCGCACTCACTCCCAATCCCTCATTTTTAAACATCACTGACATACTCCTGTCACGTTCCAGCTTCCTTGGTCGACAAGCAATGAGGACCTGGTTGAGCTATTCACCACAATTGGTAAGGTTGAACAGGCAGAGATTCAGTATGAGCCTAGTGGCCGCTCCCGTGGCTCCGGGGTTGTCCGGTTCGATACCGCTGAAACCGCCGAGACCGCTATCGCCAAGTTTCAAGGGTACCAATACGGTGGTCGCCCTCTCGGTTTGGGTTTTGTCAAATATCTGACGCCTGGAATTCCAAACGATATTATGGATACAGACCCACATGGCGGGCTGACCCAAGATCAAATTATGTGAGGCGTCCATTCTCACAGTCTTGATCAATATTTGTGGTGAATATCTGCACATATGTTGTGCAATTATTGGGTTTCCTACAGTCACGTGTACGACACTCCGCAGTACCATCCACAACCTTCAACTCTACCTTTTGTCGTCCTAGTACAACTAGTTTTCTGCCACTTTGATTTCTTCTCAGTTTCCTTCATAGCACCCCTTCACTCTGTATCTGCTCATCCCTTGCCCAATCTCTTCACCAACCCAAACAAAAGTTTATCTTCGCCTGTTACTTGTGGTGCTGTTTTGCAATGCCGGCCATAATACGTGGATGCAGTCACGGGGCCATAGATACCAGGCGCTCGGTGCCTACACACCCTAGTGGTCCCCTGGTTGGTGGAGCGGTTATTAAAAGTTGATTTATTAAGTCCTGTTTTCTGTTATCTGGGTTAATGAAAAGTGTATCGATGTTCCCTTCACTTGTCCTCATGGCGTCTTCAAGCAAGGGTAGCTCATAGTGAGAATGCTCATTTGGAATTTATCATTTAAAACTAAATGGCGCGAAGATAAAGAAAATCGGCGAATGTCAATTTTTCTCTACCATGTCTTCGAGGTGACATTTTGAAGTACCATTTATTACTTTACATTGTTAACGGCAAGGCCACTAGATGCTGTCCTATCTCGTTTCTTACTCCTCCAGAGAGAAACACTCCATGTCATATATTGGTATTTCTGACGAACATGTTGGACAACCCTGCCATCGCCCCGGAAGAGAAATCGTGTTCGATAGACGGAGTATAGAACACAAATAGGGCATGGCCAAATTGCTGAGTTGTTATTCTAATGTGCGAGGAATTCTATTTCATCAAAATATTCTCTTATCCACGGCTACTAATATTGTAACTGGGGAAAAAAACAGTTGTTACTAATCAAACACCCTTTGCCATCGGAAAAGCGCTGCCGTATCACGTCGTCATCTTGAGAATACAATCCTTGAAACGATCACGTTATTATGTTTCCTCTGCGGTTCCGGTTGCTTAGCTCATTCACCGCAGCTACATGCACCCCAACCGCATGCGCAAATGCGACATTCTCGGCTTTGCAAGGTTCCCCCATCCCCATTCCACTGGAAGCCTTTCAAAGGCGTCTACTAGCCAAAGGGGCAGGGGCAGGAGGGGGGGGGGCTTCTCATACGGCGTATATATGTGAATGTAAAAGGTGTAAAAGTATACACATTGGACCACAATCATGGGCCCGCTGTTGCTGTTGTTGCTGCCTTCTTCTTCTTTGCCTTAGCCCTCTTCTTGCTCTTGTCGCGTGGTTTTAAAAGCGACATGCCGGCTTTACATGTTTCTGCGTAACGAGCGTAGAAAGAGTCTAGCGCATCCGGTGTAACTTCTGTCGTCAATCGGATCTTGTCCTTCCGGTGCTTCTTGGATTTGCCATTGCTCGCACGAATAATGAGTGATCGTGGTTCAGAGGCCACCGCGTCTGAGCTGTCGTCAGGTTCGACTCGCGAGATGTTCTTCTCGACACCGGAAACTATATACGTTAGTTTATCACAGGTTCGTAGTGCCTATCTCGGGGTGTAACTCAAAGCCGGAATCTTGACTCACATCGTCGCTGGCTCAAATATATCGCACCATGGTCTCGGCCCTTCTGTGCGTGGAAAAGCTCGGCAAGCCGCGAAAAAAACTGCAGGCCAATATTAGCAACCGCGTTGACAAATCGCTTATAGCAGCGCAAGCGTGTGGAAGTATACCTCATCATTGTTTAGATGGCCCATGGTGGCTACAGAGCGAGCGTTATCGAACGTTGTTGTGAGGATGTTCTGTCTCTAAATCATATTTGGTAGGCAGGTTTCAGCAATTTTGTCAACTATTCGGTGCCCCGCACAAGTTTTGAAATTAGCACCAAAAGTACGGAGTATTACGACGTACAGTGTGCTGAAACGTAGAGGGATTAGTCATCCGCTTGACGAGGCTGTACCCAAGCAGCCAAGGCTGTGATGTTCTATGGGCCTTTGGCGCTAAAACCACCGATGTCGCCACACCATGTAAAAAAAAAAAATAAACGGGAGAGAAAGAGACAAGAGGGGAAACGTCGATGTTGAAAATCAAAAGGAACAAAAGCTAAAGACAACCCACGACACTTTACACCCTCTACGCATATGACCAGCCGCGAATGCCCACACACGACCTACCATAACACCTACTTCTCTAGCAGCCTACAATTCTAGGTCACAGAAAGTCCACACACCATGGCACCGTCCCGAAGGGCTGGCCCGTCCTTATCAGCCGGCCTCCTCAAACATCTGGGTGTGCACGCGCAAGACTCGCCACGGCGAGGTCAACAAAAGGCCGCATCATCAAAGCAATGGAATCATGGCGAGTCACCAATGCCAAATAAGCGTGGGCAAGGCAAGTCTCGGTCAGAGCGCTCGCTCCGACATCCCAAATTTCATCAGAAACAACAAACTGGGAGCTTCTCCGAGGCGGACAAAACAAAGGAAAAGCCTAGTCAATTACGCCTTGTCGGCCCAGGGCTTGAAGATGATACGGTTGATGAGGATGACTTTGACGATTTGTCTGAAAACGAAGCCGCCCAGCATGATACATCTGAAGAAGAGAGCGATGGCGGTGATGGCGCCCCTAACTTGGCCAGCATAGTGCCAAGAAAAGTCTCCCGGCGTGTCCGCGAACAATTGGAGAAGGACGATGCAGAGATTGCTGAGCTCGAACGCAAGCTCGGCCTGAAGGGGCGGAAAAACCTACCGCAGACTTTCAAGGACGATGGCTTAGGGGATCTGATACAAAGTCTTGGCAATTCTGGGGCACAAGATGCAGAAGCGGTGTTGGTGAAGAAACGGAAAAGTGAGGCAGAAGACTGGCTTCATACAAAGCGACAGAAGGCTTTGGGTCTCCATAATGGCCTCGCGTCGGAGATTGCTGGTGGCGAGGACAGCGAGGACGGGGGCGAGGACAACAGTGTGGACTTGGACGACCTGGATGGAGATAATGACAACGATATTTTCAGCGTCTTGGGCGACGAGCCAGAAACTCAAAACGACGACGTATCAGGCGGAGATGATGGCCCAAGCCAACAGTCATCAAATCGCACGCGAGAGAACCCTTACATCGCACCCATCTCAACGTCGTTTTCGCCGCAGAAATACGTTCCGCCCGCTCTTCGAAAAGCCCAACAAGCCACGGATTCTGAGTCTGAAGCTGTCAAACGCGTGCGACGCCAGGCTCACCATTTGATTGCAAGGCTATCAGATGCGAATCTTTTAACAATACTTGGGGACGTTGAAAGGCTTTACCTCGACAATCCGCGGCAATTCGTTACAGAGGCTGTAACCGAGAAGCTTTTAGAGCAAGTCCAGGTTGGAGGAGCATTGTCCAATAACGTCACGGTTTTGATTGCAGGTTTTGCCGCAGCTGTGTACATGGTCAAAGGGCCAGACTTTGGAGCAAACTTCATCCAGCAAAACGCGGTCCGTTTCAAAGAACACTACGATGCATTGGTTATTACTAGCATAAGCGATATGCCAGAGGATCAACACCGCTCATGGGCGCCGTCGTCCAAGATGGCCGTCAATCTGTTTTCTCTCATAGCAGAGCTCTACAATTTTCGTATGATCGGGCCAAACCTTATCTACGATTACATTCGAATGCTGCTTAGAAATCTCACCGAAACAAGTGCGGAGCTTCTGTTGAGGGTGTTCGAAATAAGTGGTCATCGACTCCATCAAGACGATCCAAGAGCACTCAAAGACATTGTTGCCCTCATACAACCCGCAGTTTTGCGTGTCGGGGGAGAGAAGAACCTTTCTGTTCGGACAAGACACATGATCGACCGGATCAGCGACATCAAGAAGACCGACAAGAAAAAGCAGCGTGATGCTGAAAGCAGCGGTTTCGGCCATGCCGAACGGATACGAAAAGTGTTGGGAACGTTGCCAACATCCAGAAAGCTAGAGGCGGCCGGGCCGCTCCATGTGAGCTTAACCGATATTGAGCATGCGGACAGGCGCGGAAAGTGGTGGCTTGTTGGAGCAAGCTGGGCTGGCCGTGATGAGCGTTCGGAGGGACAGGAGACTGCGGGCGACGAAACCGAGGTTCAAAGCACAAACAACGGGCCGGAGGGACAGAAGCGTGCCCACCAGGCGGCCATGGCTAAAGCCAGTGAAGACGATGTCCTAGGCTCCTGGGGCGAGGACGTTGCAGATCTGGAAGAGCTGGATTTGCTGGCGAGAGAGCAAGGCATGAACACCGATGCACGACGGTCCATCTTCGTCACCCTTCTTTCAGCAGCCGATAGCAAAGATGCGCACGCACGACTCCTTAGACTTGGTCTGAACAAATTTGAGAAGAGAGAAGTTGCCAACGTTCTCATCCGTTGCGCCGGCTCAGAACAGCACTACAATCGCTACTACGCACTTGTAGCGCGACAAGTATGCAGCGGGGATAGAAGGATGGCTCGGGTGTTCCAGGCAAACATTTGGAAGTTGTTTCGGAACCTGGGCGAGCCCATGTTCGGCGAGGCTCCCGAGGATGATGATGTCGACGATGGGGATGAGGCCACAAGCATGCGGCGAGTTGTCAATACGGCAAAATTGTGCGGTTACCTGGTTGCGTGTGGGAGCCTTACCCTGGACATTTTGAAATGTCTAAGCTTGGTCCGGCTGCAAGCGAAGACCCGGCTCTTTGTTGAAGTGATGCTACTCTCTTTCTTCGACGAAGCTCATACGGCGAGCAAGGCCGGAGGTGGTAGCGGCGCGGTCGTCCGTAAGCGGTTCCAAGCCATCGTTGAGCAGGACGACCTGCGCCGCGGGCTGCAGTATTTTGTCGACAAGGTGGTCAGGAGATCGAAACTCGTGGAAAAACATCGGGCAGGCCATGTCGCAAAGGCTTGTGACAAGGCACAAAGGGCGCTACAGGACCCCGTGAGTAGGTAGTGCTACGAACTAAAATCTCGCGTTTTTTTGAATAGTAATCGATAACTCCGAAGGAAACATTGTTAAACGGGAGGACATTAAGATAGCTCCTTATGAAAATCCAGACAAAAAGGGCACAATTGTGTTATATATACAACGTGACTTGATTCTTGTTTCGGTTTCCCACACGATCATATTTATGCGCATTATTTCTGAGACTTAAGAACGATATTTCTGAGACTTAAGAACGAGTTACCATGTTAGAAATATAAGCAATACCTAAAAAATCAACCAATTTCATGTAAATGTTCACTTTTCGAGGCAAAAGACTTGGGGAGAGAGTGACCGGCTAGCATCGCTTTAACACTGCTGAATAGTCAGGGGTCAGCCAGCCTAAAACTCGGTTCTTGTTGCGCTTCACGCCTGACATTTCAGGCACCAGGCACCAACGACGGAGTCAAACAAACAAATTGGAGCTAAGAACACGCCCCAATAGCAACACCGGGTCAACAAAAAGCGAACCTGCCCAGACCCAAGAAAAACCAGACCTGGCGTTCAAAGCAAGAGGCAAAAAAAAGTAGCTCTCTACTGCCCGTTATCCGAAAGCTCCCGCAACCGCAAACCGTCATCATCACCAACAATCCATTCTTTCACCCATCAACACAAACCCGTGCCAATTACACACGGAATCGCGCCTGTATAACTTGTCTTGCCATTTCTCTCACTCACTCTGGTTTTCCCATCGTCTCTGTTCGTCTTTTTTCGCGACAAATACCTCGATTTTTTTCTTTTTTGCTGTCTTAACCCGACTCGTTTCGCTCCCCAACCATTCGTTCCACCTCCCCCTGATTGAAGATGATGTCTTCTCGTTTAATATCGCGGACTGCTGTTCGGTCAGCTTTCCGAAGACAGTCACCGTAAGCATCAAAAATATTATCCATCGCGTTTCTGCTTTCTTACCGCAGAGCCCCCGTACTGACAGTTGGCCCGTCATGTCAATTATAGGTTTCCTACCATTGTTGCCTCTACATCGAATGCTTCCCGGTGGGGCCGCGGTTTTGCTTCCGAGGCCGGGGAAGAGAAAGATCTCGTTATCATCGGCGGCGGTGTTGCCGGCTACGTTGCCGCTATCAAGGCCGGACAAGAAGGCTTCAAGGTGGCATGTATCGAGAAGCGCGGGTCCCTAGGCGGCACTTGCCTGAACGTCGGCTGCATCCCGTCAAAATCACTGCTCAACAATTCCCATCTTTACCACCAGATCCTTCACGACAGCAAGAACCGCGGTATCGAGGTCAGCGATGTCAAGTTGAACCTGCCCCAGTTGATGAAAGCCAAGGAACAGTCTGTGTCCGGCCTTACTAAGGGTATCGAATTCCTCTTCAAGAAGAATGGTGTCGAATATGTCAAGGGCAGTGGCTCGTTCGTTGATGAGCACACTGTTAAAGTCAGCCTCAACGATGGCGGTGAGACCACGTTGAAGGGCAAGAACATCATCATTGCCACGGGCAGCGAGGCCACGCCTTTCCCTGGCCTGGAGATTGACGAGAAGCGCGTTGTCACCAGCACCGGTGCCCTGTCGCTGGAGAAAGTTCCCGAATCCATGGTTGTGATTGGCGGCGGCATCATTGGCTTGGAAATGGCCTCAGTCTGGTCGCGCCTGGGTGCCAAGGTGACGGTTGTCGAGTTTCTTGGTCAGATCGGCGGGCCCGGCATGGATACGGAAATCTCCAAGACTGCTCAAAAGATACTGAAGAAGCAGGGCATTGACTTCAAGCTCAATACGAAGGTGGTCAGCGGCGATACCAGCGGCTCCAAGGTGAAGCTGGAGGTCGACGCCGCCAAAGGTGGCAAGCCCGAAACGGTACGTATTCTCGATACCATCCCCAACTGTCTAACACCCAGCCCGCAACGCCCCCTCTCCTTCCTTTTCCCCTCTTCACCTTTCCCCTTGTCCATACCGGTTCCGTATTCCAGTTGTCTACAAGTACATTGCTAAACCAGTTTTTTTACCCTGTTTCATTAGCTTGAAGGAGAGGTCGTCCTAGTCGCTATTGGACGCCGTCCCTACACTGAAGGCTTGGGACTGGAAAACATTGGTCTTGATGTCGATGAACGCGGCCGTGTTGTCATCGACTCCGAGTACCGCACAAAGCACCCCCACATCCGTTGTGTGGGTGATGTGACCTTCGGCCCAATGCTTGCACACAAGGCTGAGGACGAGGGCCTCGCCGTGGTAGAGTACTTGAAGAAGGGCTACGGCCATGTCAACTACGGCTGCATCCCCGCGGTGATGTACACGCATCCCGAGGTGGCATGGGTCGGCCAGACGGAACAAGACCTGAAAGCTCAGAACGTCGCATACAAGGTTGGCACATTCCCGTTTTCTGCCAACTCACGCGCCAAGACCAATGCCGATTCCGAGGGCATTGTGAAGGTGATTGCGGATGCAGAGACCGATCGGCTGTTGGGCGTCCACATTGTTGGCCCTGGCGCCGGCGAGATGATCGCGGAGGGCACGTTGGCCCTGGAGTATGGTGCTTCGAGCGAGGACATTGCGCGGACGACCCACGCGCATCCTACTCTCGCCGAGGCGCTCAAGGAGGCGGCCATGGCCACGTACAATCGGGCCATCCACTTTTAACGACGGCCGTCGGTGAGCAAGGGACTTTGTGGCATTGGCTGGCGCCTCGCTCTGTTGGCATAGCAAGCTGTATTTTGTATGTTGGTGATAGCAGGGGAGAAGAAGGGCACGGAGCGGTCCAGCTTGGCACAGGGCTATAGCCTCCAGCTGCATCAGCAACTAGGACCTCGGTAGCAGCAACAGCCTTAAGGCGACCCGGCTGGTATTGACGGACCTGTGAATGTGCTTGGTGTATATGTTCCTTTGTTTTGTTTAAATTCCGCTTGATTCGTTGTAAATAGATCCCAGATGGCTTCATTAATTTGGTTGGACTTTGCGAACTTGTCACCTCTCGACAAAGATATGCCTGTGCATGTTCTGGGGACAGAGAGCCACTCGGTAGACCAGCCAGACTTTGCGGAGCCAAGGCAACACGAAGTTAAAAACCCTGGCCCACATTTAGCTATCGACAGGCTCTACTCTGGTGCATCGTTCTACTGTGTACGGACTATGCACAGTAAGTGAACAGTAAATAAGATCTTCATAGAAATCAGTCCATCTTCCTTGCCATCTTTCGCAGTGGCTACTGGTTAGTAATATTGTCGAGTCGACTGACCATTTCAGGCTCGCCATTAAACAGAATCCAACAAGATCGGGCCACTGAACTTTTCTCTTTTTGAGAGTTGTTATTTGAAGCCCACCCCCCAGGGACAACGTGTACTATACACACTAGTGTTCGTTCCAGTCGCCCCGAGTGTACGAACACGGTGGTGGCACGGAAAGTGCGGCCCAGACCAACCTATCGGACATACGAACGGAGGTTTCGCGAATAAGCGCGGGAAATGCGGCGACCGACAACCGGCCGCCAACTTGCAGCAATGTTCACGAGCACAGGCAGGAATGACATGGTGCGACGCACTCGCCCAGTAAAAAAATAACGAGTGAAAAAAAGAGAAGAAAAAGAAAAAGAAAAGAAACCCGGTGGGTAGGGGAAGAGACGAGAAAGAGAAGGGTAAACTCAAAAAAAAAAAAAAAAAAAAAAAAAAAAAAAAAAGAGGAAGGAGAAAAAAGCAGAGTTGGACAGCTGGGCGGTGGTGGGTCAGTGTGATTTGGCCGTCAGCACGAGAGACACAACCAGGGCAAAGAATTGGGCCGCCGGAGTGCAAGCTACAGGATGGTGATTACACCGGATACGGAGAAGCACGTTGGATCACCAGAACACTACGTTTCTGAGAGAATGTCTGGGACGACCCGCAAGGCAGGAACATGCGTCTGTTTGCCCCCATACTGATATAATGGACTACTATTTCTCCGTGGGCTCCAAAGGCTAACAGAAGTCATCGGCGCCTTCCACAGCACGCAAGCGCGATCAACAGCTGCCATGGCACTTTTGAGGAGTCACGGGGCCAGGCCGCACTCGAATAGCAAAATGTATTTTTGTCTCGGAACTTGTAAGATGGACAAGAAAGCCAATGCTTTTGTCGTAAGAATGCATTGGGAGCAACAAGAGGTAGGCTCGGCAGCAAAGGGTAACAAGGTAAGATGCTTATGAAGTTGAAAATAACACTATATACGGAGTAATACTCTGCGCTCTACGGAGTATACAGAGGCAAGCTCCATCCGTACAGATAAGAGAGATGGAGAGGCAGACAAGGGCCTGGTGCTCCGTAGTAATCAATCCCACCCTGTGGCCCTCGGCACCTCCTTGGAATAGCTCCGACGTGCTCCGTAGATATACGTAGATGTGAGCAACCGACAGGGGACATTGCAGAACGAAAAGGACTGAATAAGAGTGAACAGAGAATCAGAACAGAGCGGGAGTGGAAGGAGTGAAGAAATAAGAAACTAAGAAACAAGATCGATCAGTGTCTCAATCGCATCCTCCAGGTGTCCGATGCTTTCACAAACTGTGTCCTCCATGCGCCGCCGGTAGAGTTGGCTTTACGACGTAAATACTCCGTACGGAGGATTGAATTCTGTGTCGTGTTTGGGCCGAGCAGAGGCGAGGCGCCTATTTTGCTCCCCAAAACCGGCTCCATTTTTTTTTCTTCACGTAATACATAATACAGGCCCATAATACGCATCATTATGGAGGACAGGCTGGTGAGTAACTCCGCCAAGCAGTTTCCTCTTTTTTTTCCCCTAGCTTCCATTTAGCCCAGGCTTGGTTCTTCTCCCAATGTGCCGACAACGCAGCCAGAATCACAAAAAAATTCCCAGCCACCACAATCCACCGCCGTGGGACCAACGTTTCCCAAATCGCCCCCCCCCCCCAAAAAAAAACAAACGGGACAGAGAAGCGGAGGGGAAACACAGCCTAGACGAGTACATTGGCTAGGTGCGTGAAAAAAAAAAAAAAAAAAAGCTAAAGGCAGCCGAAAAAAGGTAAAAAGAAAAAAAAGGGCAATTAGGAAAAGCCGACAGACTCTTTCCCCTCGGCCCTTTCATATTTCATGTTCTGACAATCGACATTTTGTGCCCCGTCTTTCCTTTCTGTCTCCTTTTCTTTGCTCTGGAGCCTTCAACTGCCAATATCATCCGTCTCGACGAAAGAAGGCATTCGCTATTTTTCCAACTCTGCGGCCATCCATCTCCTCCAGTCTTCTTCCCTTTATCGTCTCGTCCCTGCAAACTCAGCGTCTTCCAAAGGCTCTATCCAAATACCCAGCAGCAGTACCCGATCATTCCCAGCCTGGCTTCTTCGTGCCATTGCCTCGTCAACGTTTGACACCATCCCAGTTCCCAACTACCATTTCGAACTCCATACGTCGACTGTCGCCCACCTCCATAAAAAAGGCAGGCCCCGCCGAGCCTCAAGCAGGTCCGATATCCGCTCCTCCGGCGCCCGCTCGACTCGCGCTCCCTCTCTACCTGGACCGCCCATTCACAGCTCTGCATTTTATAACAAGAGACTTTCCCCGCCAGCCGGAACGGCGCAGTTATCAAGGCACGAGCACAGCGGGGAAACATCAACAGTAGCCGTCGGAGACACTGCGAAGGCTAGACGTGAAACGTTCAAACCACGGTTGCCCTCGTAGACGCGAAATCGCAAGCAACCGCGAAGACATCACGTCTTCTGGAAGTCCGGCGACACCGACGACACCAATTGACGCAGCGGAAAACTCACACAGGTCTTCTATTTCTCTCTCCGCCGACGTCCTCCCCACTCCCCTCCCAGATCGATCGCCACACTGGCTCTTCAAGACAAGACCTTGGGCGGCGCATCTGCTGCTGTGGCCCAGATGGCCCAGCCAAGTGCCGAGCCTATCGAGGAAGTCGATGACTATGAGTGCGTCTCTCCAAGCACTGCTGCCAGCACCTTACCCAATCTTCCTCTCCGTGTGTCCTGCCCGTCTTCTCTCTTTTGCCTGCTAACTTGCCGTTTTCAATCGCTGCAGCTATGAATCGCTTCCTCCCAACTTCTCCCTCGTGCAGAACATGGCTGCAGGGGCATTTGCCGGCATTGCCGTAAGTTGTAACATCTGAGAATGCCAGCCCACCTGCGCTCTTCTCCGCATTAACCTCTGTCAATAGGAACACACTGTCATGTATCCAATCGATGCTATCAAGGTGAGTCATTTATATCTACATTTTTCGGTGGCCTAGGATCCAACGCCGTCGTCGTTTTCCCTTGTTCACGCCCTCTTTTCTCATAATCTCTTCCTTTTCTTTTTGTTTATTTCCTTATCCTTTCCGGCCGCCATACGAATTGTTCACCTGGCTAACTGTTCTCTCCTTTCTCCTCCTTCTCTTCTTTGCCTTATCTACAGACACGCATGCAAATTCTCAGTCCTGGTAGCGGACCTGCATACACCAGCCTGATACAGGGCACGTACCGCATGGCTGTTGGTGAGGGTATTTCAAGCTTATGGCGAGGCATGTCCAGTGTTGTCGTCGGAGCTGGCCCCGCCCATGCTGTTTATTTCGCAACATATGAGGCCGTCAAGCACGTAATGGGCGGTAACAAAGTCGGCACACACCACCCTTTAGCTGCCGGTATGTTCAGCCCTTACTCGCTACTTCCTTCTTTCCTTCTTTCCTTGTTTCATTCTGGCCCCGGGACTGACTGACTTTGCTTCGCCAGCTACAAGCGGAGCATGCGCCACCATTGCCAGCGATGCTTTAATGAACCCGTTCGATGGTAAGCTAATTCCCACTGCCTGCTACGGTTTGCATCAGGGATCCTTGCAAGATCGTGGGTTGTCCAGCATCGTGTGATCTGGTTCTAACGTATACGGCATTACAGTTATCAAGCAGCGTATGCAAATAGAAGGCTCGGGCAAGATGTATCGCTCTATGCTAGACTGCGCAAAGTACGTCTACCGGAATGAAGGTATTGCCGCCTTTTATGTCTCTTACCCCACGACCCTATCTATGACTGTCCCGTTTACCGCCCTCCAATTCCTTGCCTACGAGTCGATTTCTACCGTCATGAACCCGACAAAAAAGTACGACCCGGTAACACACTGTTTCGCGGGTGCCATTGCTGGTGGTGTTGCAGCTGGCCTCACTACGCCAATGGATGTCATCAAGACGATGCTGCAAACCCGCGGCAGTGCAGCAGACGCAGAACTGCGGAGTGTAAACAGTTTCATGGCCGGCTGCCGCCTTCTCTATGCCCGAGAAGGATTTCGTGGGTTTTTCAAGGGTATCCGTCCCAGAGTTGTGACCACTATGCCGAGTACGGCCATCTGCTGGTCCGCATATGAGGCATCAAAGTATGTCGTATTTCCACCATCCACCATATTCTTTGCTTATCGCACTTACACACTTGTGCCAATTACAGCCATGCTGGCACATCCGCGGAGTCTCGTCATGGATTTGTTTTGCTGACCGACTTTCCAGGGCGTATTTTATACGCAGAAATGATTCCGGGCTGTAACGCTCGTATGGTGTCCATATGCCAAGACACTTTCGTGTTTGACATCCTCAATATCCTCCTCGCCGACTAGCAAAAGAAATCCCGGAACGGCAGGTTCTTGACCGTATTTCAGAGGTGCTTTCGCCGTTCGAGTTGATGTTTACGAGAAGGAAGAAAATTGTAATCCACCTTCGGGAATTGACCATTTTTACGTGCATATGCCTGCGCTTTTCGGTCTCCTGACATGACTATTCCTCGCCAAATACAATAAGATGAGAATTCCCCATTGATCCAAGCCCAACCCCATAAAAAATTCACCAAAACACCCATGTACATATAGACATTGTCGGATCTGGTGGCATCTTCAATATTTTTACTAGAGCACTTATTTACTTTTGGTATGTTGTCCTTCCGGACGTTGGTAATGTTGGATATTGCGATGCTGTGAGATAGCTGAGATGAGATTGTCACCTGCGTCTCTGTGAGTGTTCAGTTGATTTTGTTGCATACCACTGAGGAGGTCATGGCGCTTTTTTCTTCTGTTCGGATGTTTTTGATTCTATCATTGCTCCTCTCTTCAGATCGACGTAGAATATTGTGATTAAACCTATTGTATTGCTGGAACTGTACCCCTCCGCTGAGGATATGCACGTGTAAACGACAACGAACTCAAAAGTAGTTAGAAAACGCCTAGGGGAATATCACAGCATGCAATTTTAAGAAACAATACTCAAACACCGACACAGCCCCACGCCATCTAATAGCTTTATCTTCCAAAAGGAAAGCCTCCTCCGCCACCACCGGACCCAAACTGGAATTTGAACTGCTGGCCACCACCTTGCTGGAACATGAATTGCTGGCCACCAAAGGGGCTGCCCTGGAACGGGTTTTGCTGTCCTTTTGCATTCGGGTCGTCACCTCGATCAAACCTCGCCCGAAGCTCAGGGTCGCTCAACACCTCGTATGCTTCGTTGATCTCTGCCATTTTCTTCTCCGCCGCCTCTTTCGTCAACCCCTGCCTAGCTGCCTTGTCGGGGTGATGGAGCTTCGATAATTTGCGGTATGCCGACTTGATTTGCCTTTCATCCGCGTCGCGTGGGACCCCTATGACCTTGTAGTAGTCCTTGACCTTGCTCCGCCTCAGAAGAACATCAGCCTCGTTGATCAGTGTGTTTATCTGATCAGATTGGTCACCATGGGCATCTTTTGCCTTTTTGAGAGTCTCAATAGCCGCCTCAAATTGGTCAGCATCCAGCTGCACCCTATGCCTATGTAAAAGGCCGTAAAGAGAATTCTCGTCGAGCTGGAGCGCGTCTTCGCACCAAGAAGTGGCTTTCTTGCTTTTCATCTACCCAATATGTTAGCCTTCATCCTTGTCATAGCCGTACAAAGGCTCTGTTACGGGACACTGGAATACATACTTTATAGTAACCCTCGCAGGCCATACTTGTCAATCTAGAGATAAGACGGCTCGGTGCCGAGGCAGGGAGAATGCCTTGGTCACGCAGTATATCTACCTGACCCTTGACCTCCCGAAGAAGCCCCGGGTTGTCGCCAGTTGGTATTAGCTGCAACGTTCCTGTCGAAGGTTGGTCCTTTGAGAAAGCCCTTTCAACTTTGGACAATGCCTTGTCCACCGCCTTTTCCTGCCGTAGGAGAGATCGGCAAGGTTTGGAGTCGGGGTCTGATTGTAAACACTTGCGCACATGTGACATGCCCTTCTCCATATCGCCAAGGGCATAAAAGTTGATGGCCGAGATAACAAGAAAAGGTGACACGTCGCCTGGCTTCAAATGAAGCACATGCTGCAAGTCGCCAACACCCTCCTCTACCTCTCCACGGGCAAAGCGGCAGCGAGCACGTATATTTCGCAACGAAGCCGCTCTGGTCGCCACCATAATGGCTACACTGGCTTGGTTGACACACTCCTCCCAGTCGCTGTTTGATTCAGCTGTCTCAGCAGCCTTTGCAGCATTTTCTGCCTCGTCCACTGCGGCCAAAAGCTCGCTGGTGTCCGAGGCCCCTTTTGCCTGCCTCAATTGCTCACGGGCGCCAGCCCAGTCAGCTACCCGCTGCTTTATTTTCCCCAGCTGCACATGAGCAGCCTCAAACCCGGGCCGCAATGACAGTACTGTATTGAAGTCGTCGGTGGCTTGCGCTGCACGGCCGAGGCTAAGGTAGGTAGTTGCTCGCTTGAAATACGTCAGGTAGTCGGTCGGGTCGCGAAGAATAGCGGCATCGTAGTAGACAAGCGCATCGCCCGTCTCGCCTCGAGACAGGTGGCCCTGCGCGGAGGCAAGAAGCGAAGATACCGGTGTGTCGACCGGGATGTCATCTGCGGACAAAGCCTGTACGACACGCGCCGCGAGGGCTATCGCAGAAAACTTGAAAAGCATAGTAAAAATGTGTGCGGCGGTCGATGTTGGTCGGTTCTTGTGAAAGGAGCACAGTAGCAAGCCAGTCACTCTCGGTCAGGATGAAGCGTGAGTGTCAGAGGAATAGAATAATGTTTGATCGCATTTGTCGTGTTCGACGAAACAGGATGGATATCGTCAAAAATGACAGAGTCGGGCGATCGCGAGGCGATGAAATAGCTTAAATAGGGAAGAAAACGTGCCTTGAAAGGCTGCGGTCTTGGCTGGCTTTGTGGCCAGATTCGTGGGCTAATGTGCTTTGGTATAATAGTATGCAGGGGAGCGTAGGATGTCTCTCGTGGCATGTTTCGCCATTACTGTGTAGTCGGCACTGCACTCCGTAAAGTAGCGATGATTCGTAGCCTTGCTGTGATGCAGGTGGCCAAGTTGTCCTTAAGCCAGGAACTGGCCAATGATATACTCAGTATCAAATGTATGGTTCTGGGCCCTCAGCTCCGTAGGGTGGGGGGTAACTTTTATGGCCACTGTGGCCAGGTGAGCCAGGCCTGTCTTTCTCAACTTATCACTATTATTATCAGCCACGTATTATTTGGCGCGCATCTGCTCCGTACGGAGTAATTAGATGCACGTTGTACTCCGTAATACTGGTTTATTTATTATCGCCATTGCGTCGCAACTCGATCGATTTTAATAACTCGACTCTCTTTTCATCTGCTACTAATACATCCGAATACGGCTTCAAAGACGTGGCCAGTACAAAGCAAACAACTTGACGCGTCTCTTCGCTTTTCTTTTCGACTGTGATGGGCTGCACCGAAGAAAGCCTCGTTGATTGTCGAACTTTGTTTTCATTCAACCACTATGGCACACATCCCCCCCTCAGCTGCCATTTTCTCTCCATCAGTGGCCCGCTTGGCCTCATCTGAGGCCAAAGACTGGAGCTACGTAGACAGCTGGCTCTCCTCCAAGTTCACCGGTCGCTCGCCTCCCCCTTTCGAGCGCAATAACGAAACATTGCGAGTTCTTGTGGCACTCGCTACAATAAACGAAGGCATTGATGAGGAACATGGCCTGGTCGCGAATGCCGAGGTTGCCGGGTTGCAAGGTCTGTACAGCATTGATCCCAACATGGAGCACAATTTAGACGCTTCGGTCAGATCTTCGACAACCGTGGCACAGAGCATCATGTCAGCCATCGAGGCCAGCCTCTCGCGCGTGGGGCAGTCGGCATTCGAGTCTCTGGCCGCCGCATCTATCGAGGTCGGGATTGCCTTTCCGGCGCCTGAAATCATCGCGCGAAAGGTCACAGACTTGCAAAAACACATATTTCAACTTGGCCAGGCGCTTTTCCGAATACAGAAACTTCTCGTGCGGGTTAATGCCCAATCGCGCAATGTACAGAGCCGGATACAGGAGCAAGAACAGGACAGTCGCCGTCCTTCGACATCTTTAGCGAGACTGAACTTGGAGCTGCAACGCAAAATTAGGGCAGAAACTGCGCGCCTCCGCGACACCAAAGAGAAAATCAGCATATCGTTCCGGCCTCCAGCGCCCTCAGTCCAGCAACTCAAGGACGACGAAGCCACGTTTGTGGAGCTTTGGGAATACAATGAATCTCTCAACAAACAAATCGAATGTTTCAAAGATCTACCTCCCAACACGGAACTCGCCAAACAGCAACTTGACGCCCTTCGTGACGAGCTCCACGCTGCCACACAAAAACGTGACATTGTCTTCGAGGGTCTAGTTGAGAGAGCGACACCAAAGCGCTCAAAATGACTAGCGCCTCGCATGCGGCTGTAGAAGTCTGATGCCGGCTAAGCTGTCAGATGCTTGCACGGCGAACAATAAGGTGTGTAGAAGCTTTTTGATAATCACCGGCATCATCGGGCCCTGCGCTCTTACAGAGGCTGCCACCGGACCAGCGCTTCATCGCCCTATCGTATATTTACCAGAACTAGTCTGTTAACATGTACGAACAAACCATAGCAACCATGAAAACCCAAGTTATTACTCTGTTGCATTCATAACTATAACGCCCTGCCTCCCGCTCACGCCAGAAAGGCTTCCCTTGTCACAGCCAAAGATGCCAGTCCGCTTAGTGGCGCTTCACCCTGCCCGAGACAGCTCCACCAAATCTCCCAAGTTGCTTCCCTAGACTCGATTTCGCTTTCGCCTGGGGAACCTGCTGCGTAGGTGTGTCTTTAGCAGGGATAGGAGGGCCACTCAAAGTCCGCGCCGTCGTTCCGGTATCTCGCGGGGCCTTGTGTTCCAGAACACCAACAGGATTACTTGTGCGGAAATCAGACCCCAACCCGAAGGGGTCCTCCATCAAGCCCCCCGCATTGTTATTGCCCACCGACCGCTGCAGCCGACGTGCACGTTCCTGGACATTGCGGAATTTTTCCAGTAGCTCCCCCCAGCGAATGATACCATCATCTCTTCCTTTGAGCCTGTTTGGCCGGTCAAAGTTTGGCCCGGTAGTGGAGGCGCTGTTTCTAAATATCACGGCACTTGTTAGTTTCTGCTTTGCAGAGTGCTTTGCGAGGATTTCATAGGTGGTGTAAAAGGAACGTACGCTCTCGGTGCAGTATGTAAGTAGCCTATTGAGCTAACACTATTGAGCCTGTTTCGCAATGCAGCAAAGGCAGATGATTGAGGAAGTAGCATCAATAATCCATACAAGCACTTGTATAGATGTGGAAACCTGTCGGGTTCCAGTAACTGAAGCCTTAGATCTACAAAGGCCATGTTTAAGGGGAGGGCGTTAGACATCCGGTCAGAGACACAATTCTTGTTCCCGTCTTCGTTTCATCGCGATCAACCCTCTAGCCAGCATGTTTAGACTTACACGTGAAGACTGGAGACTCCAAAAGCTGGACCAGTTTATCAATCTGGATGAGGATATTGACGGTCATTTCCAGTTCGGCACTGTCATTTTAAGGTTAGTCTTTCCGGTCATAGAATTAAAACAGAGCCATCTGTAAGGAAGGAATATCCACATAGCAAAGGGCCGCCGTCAATAGGCACAAACAATATCTGGAGAAGGTTGTAAGCTTGCTCGTAGGCTTGGGCAAGAAGACATAATGAAAATGTTGCTACAGCATTGTAGCACCAAGAACGAAATAGCGCGACAAAGAATGTCTGCCCGTCTTTTGTTTCCAAATTTCGAAGCCGCTTGCGGAGATCAGCCAGCTCGGGCGCCGTTAGTAGGTTGTTGTTAAGGTTCTGAACCATAATGCTCGCAAATTCAACGTCCTCCTCTCTCTCTATGCAGTTGGCAAGCGTCCTGTATATTCGTTCCGGGCTGAGGCTGACACAAAGCTGACGAATGATAAGGTTTCCACGCGTCTCGAGCAATTTTCGGTCCGTGGAAAATAGCTGCAGAAGATTCACCATGAAGTTTGTGAAGTAATCGTCCTCGCTATTGCGAGATATTTGCGACAAAAGTTGCAGATCTTTTGTTACCACAGCCTCTGCTGGGTCAGAGAGTGTCTTTAGTAAAGCTGGGAAAGTGCCATCGTTGAAGGCCAAAACCTTTCGTGGCGCCTTGCGGTGGAGCATAATCAACCATGTGAGAGCCGCAACACGAGTTGCTTCATGGTCGTTCAAAAATAGCAGAGTTAGAGAGCTAACAGCGGCAGCGTAATCTAGCTCCGCTTGTTGGCAAAGGCCTCCGAGCACCGCTGCGTTGGCGGCTGGTGTTGGTGGTCTTCGAGTAGAAGACGCCACCACGGTTGCGGCTGACGCAGTTCTCGTGGTGAAGAGCGAAGACGGTACCTGACTCAGTCCATCTTGGTCCTTGGAACTAGACAAAGAGGCTCGGGTGCTCCCAGTATCATGGCGATCTCCGGCTAGGGCAGGATTCGAACTGGTAGCAGCAGTTGCTCTTTGTTGTGGGGTCGAGGTTGCGCTCGCCTCCTGGTCGACAGGTAGAGATACGACATAATTGATAAGAGAGTTGTTTACACGGATGGCAGCTTGTCGAATAGACTCTATCCCACTTGCCATTGCTGGAAGCAGATGGGCGAGTATTTTAGGGGTGAATGGTAGAACTTCTTCAGGGCAAATGTCCAAGAATTCAACGATCCAACGCAGGGATTCCAACAGGCCGTTCTCTCCTATTGCAAAAAAGGACTCTAGTTAGTACAAACACGCCGAACTTTCTAGCATCACGAAGTGTGCTAACGTTTGTATATGACTGTAATGGGGATATGCATTCACGTACCTTGAGGCGAATCCAAAGTATCGGTCAAAATATCCATGATGGCGGCGTAGTGTATCTGGACGTCTTGGCCCGGTACCCAATCATCTTCACTTCCAGCGTCGTCATCATCGTCGCCGTCGTCGTCGCCGTCGTCGTCGTCATCGCCGTCATCGCCGCCGTCGTCGTCGTCGTTACCATTGCTGTTACGGCGACGGCCATCTTCATCATCCCCGTCACCGTGCAAACTGTCGTCGTTGGCACCGGTACCATCGTCCCCGTCTTCACCTCTCACGCCGCCAGTGTAAACAGCGAGGGTATGGGCGTTCGCCCCGATAGCCGACGAATCAGAGGCGTGGTGGCGATGTGCCGGCTCCCCATCGTAGGCCACAACACCCTTGAGTGAACCAGCCCGGGCGCGCTTGCGCATCGCATCATCCTTCGCCTTAGACTGCCTGCTGTCGGCAATGCCCCTTTTTATGCGGGCTATCCTTCGTATTTCGCTCAAAAACTTGTCCAGGCATATTTGCGTGGCTATGTGTACGTCGCGGTTTGTGTCGCTCAAGAAAGTCAGTAGCCCACTTAGAAACTCTGGCAAGTAAGCCACTAGTTCAAGGTCGGGGATAGAGTCCAGCAGTACGATCCAGCCAACCAGAAATGTCCGGGTAAAGGGGTTGAGAACGTAGATGCGGTCTTTCAGAAGTGGCATGAATCGTTTGAGAGAAAATGCAGTAGGGAGGTCCATGTCCTCTTGATCAAAGTCCTTATCGCCTGTGGTAAAGTCGGGTGTAGCCAAGACAGAAACGTATGTAGCGGCCGACTCGGACACAATGTCCTTGACCAGGCGGTCCAGCAACTCGGCGCCGTTCTTGACAGAGAGTTCAGAATCGGCTCCCAGCTAAGATGACAAGTAGCTATATTAGTGTTTGGGATACAGGAAAAGCCGACGGTGGTATGAGGCAAAAATAAAATGAAATAAAAAATAAAATAAAATAAAAAAGATGAGAAGACAGAGGAGACGAGGGGACAGGGATGAGGAGAAGGAAAAGGTGAAGGGAAGATGGGCAATATACCTTGCACAGCGCATCAAAGATATGGTTGAAATAAATCAAGATTTCTCCCTTTGCCACCTTTGCGATGTTGTACATGGCCTCGCAAGCGTAATAGCGCACGCGTGCATCTTGGTCGACGAAGCATGCAAGCACGGGCGGGACAATGGTCTCTAAATAACGTGGGAGCTCCTGAAAGAGCAGTTAGAGGCCGGCTGGTAGAAGCAAGACAAAGATATACCAGAGTGGCGACGGCGTGCAGCCAACAGAGCACTCACCGAGCCGAGGGCAATGGCAGCGGCAGCCAGACCGATAAGGCCGCCGTTGCGAGAATGCTGATGTACAGCATACGCGTATTCGTTACAGAGCTGGTCAAGGATTGCCTCCACATTCGTGGTGTCCTTGGCAGCAACAAGCTCGCGGATGGAGCGCTCGAGCCTGGAGAATAGAGTATCAGCTTTTGGAGGGAGACGCAACGGCGATTGCGATTGCGCTACGGTAAGTGTACGTACTCAAGCGCGCCAATTTTGCGTTTCTCGTATAGCTTTTCATTGAGGGCACGTTGGATACTTGGGTCCATGGTAAAACAGCTTCAGAGGGGAACTGTCAACAGATGCGAACAGGCTGTCGGCTACCGGGGCAGTGCGGCAAGTGCGTCCACAGACACCGGACCAAATAGGCGTCCTGTGTGAACCGGGCTAGGAAGGAGGAGCATATGTCGAGTAATGCTGGCCTATTTCTCGTGTTATTTTTGCGGCGGTGTTAGTTGTCGTGGCTAAGGTAGAGACAAGTCGTTGTTGTTGTGAACAGCAAGTAAATTGACGTATGTGTCAAGAAATAGGAGCATTGATATGTGAACTACGGAGTACGTACGACATACATTAAGATGATCCCTAGACGCCCCACACTTCACGTGAGCAGTCCCATTATTACTCCATTTTGTTTCGACGTACGACGTAGTAGTATTACACAGTAGGTATTACTACGTCGTACATAAATACGACATACATCGTACAGTGCTACCAAGTGCCTCCAGTGATCACACAGTGATCATACAGTGACTCAGTGAGTAGTAATCCTGTTTTTATAACTCCGTACGGAGTACATGCCCACGCAAAAGCCTATTCCAGAGCACCAGTGGCCAGTGCGGCCATTGATAAACAAGTCCCCGCTAATAAACCCGCCCATTTCACAGTCCAAAGGAGCTCAACGAGATTTTTTTTTTTTTTTTTCCTCTTTTTTTTTCGACAAACTCTGGAATCGTATTTATTTTTGTGGATTGGACAATGGGATATTCAAGTAGCATCAAATCACAACACGTATTGTGAAAACAGCAGGAAAGGGGGACGAGTGCCTGATTCCATCCTAAACAAATTGACATAGGTACCCTTCCTCGATCGCGCCGCACTGGCGCATCCCCTTTTCGAGCCGCTCGCTGGTCTAGCTTCATAGCTTTCACCGTCGGCTCTGTGTGGCGGCCACATCCCGATCGATATGCGAGACAGAAACAACAAAAAACGAAGGCCATAGGATGTGCCTCTCACTTTCCGCCGCCGCACTGCCCCGAGCGCGTTGGTTCGGCGTATTTGGTGGTGGGTGGGCCTTTACTTGATCCTGTGTCCTTATTTGCCAACGCTGCAACCTGTGCTCGGCGTGCAAATTCGTCCTTGCAAACCAACTTGGCGTCAGCTAGGTCAGGTTCTCGAGAAGTAGGTGACTTATTTTTCTTGCTTTTTGCTCTCGAGTATTACGGAGGGTAAGGGGCATACCTTGTCACCCCTAGCTTTACGGATTCTCGCGGCCGCAGCCTCGTCCATTTTACCTCTTCCCATAGTACCGCAGGCGGGCGGAAAACGAAACGGCAAAGGATGAGAAGGAAGAGGGGGCCAGGGCCAAAGATGATGACGAAGAAGAAGAAGAGCGGTTGTGTCGAGGCAAACCTGCTACAGCATGCTTGAGAAGAGACAGTGCTTTCTCTGCTCTATCCTAACCGAATAAAAAGCAAAATATCGATGGCTAGAGCCGCGAAAAGTAATGGATATGCAGAAAATAACCTAGCCCGGGAGGAACAAGGGTGTATTTAGTAGGTTGATGAACAGAAAGAAGCACGAGAGGATGCTAGGTTCAATGGGACCAACCAGACGCTTAATATATACACCAGCCAGCACCATATCCTTGGGTTCGGCGGCCGATCTACCCACGATATACCCCCGAGGTATTACGACGTACGGTAGGTGCAGAACACAAAAGGGCAACGAGACAGCATGGGGATATGCCAGCGAGGCAAGGACGGACAGGGGCGCCACTCGACAGGTACCAGTGCACCCACAAATGTATCCAGGCATAGTCCGGACCGTGCGTGTCGTGCAAACCTCCTAGGTACGGGGTGACATTCAATACAATGCAAAATACTAAGATCTATGGTGTAATACGGAGTAGTTACGCTCGATTCTTGGTAGGAAACGTCCCAGCATATGCAAAGTGTGTCAACAAGCGGGAATTATTACCAACTAAGGGAGTGGGTGAAGAACAGTGGGGATGAGCAATGGGAAGGAGAAGTGGGAAGGAACAGTGGGAAGGAACAGTGGGAAGGAACAGTGGGAAGGAGTATTGGTAGGAACGGTGGGCACGGGCTGCCGCCCAAGGTGCGCCAACGGGAAAATGACGGGCTTTCTTTTTGCACGTCTACGAAATCTTAAAAGTGGTAATATGCACTGTTGTATCTCCGCATCGACAGTATGCAGAGCAAGTAGTTTGGCCTGGAATCAAAAGGCGTTGGAACAAACAAACGAAACGAAACGAAACGAAATGAGCCGGCCTGCTTCCAACCTCCTTACACACAGGCCCCGATATCCCATTTCATTTGAGAGTATTCATGGGCCCAGGCAAGTAAGTACATACTGGGGAAGTGCAGTTCAAGAAAGAACCCGCCCAACTCGTGCAGGCTATTTAGCGGCATCGTCCGAGACAAAGAGTCGCAGGCTATTACATTGAGCACACACATCCGTGGCTCGTATTAATCCGCTGCGGATACTCTGCCCAAGAATACACAAAAGCAAGCTTTAATTGGTTGCCGAATCCTCAAAACCTTACATAGACGACAGAAGATACGATACTACGGAGTAATTACTATGTACAAGTTGCGGAGCATTTAGCTTCCACCACGAGCTTGGACCCGAGAGAAGGGAGCCGAACTCGTACAAGGTTTGGGATGGGCGGGTACTTCAGGTATGAGGGGAACCTGCAGCATGGGTCTACGGCCCACTATTTCTCTGTCTTGCCATTTGCTGTCCTGTCAAACACACAAGGGAAAAATCGTCCTTAACACTGCGGAGTATCGTAAATACCAAGTACGACGTGCCTCCTGTTGTAATACAATGAACGGTGTGTTACATGGTGAGTTGCACCCGTAGTACGTTGTGCGAGTACGTCGTACAACGTACTGCCTTGTTTGGTGATGCAAAGTGTTGGACAGTAAAAAATACCCAGTAAATTAGTAATACAGAGCGTGGCCAGGCCCGAGAAGTACGACGTACCAATTATCCCTGTTGACCTCCCTCGCCCAATGGCCGGCCACTATCCCAGGCCATCGGTGAGGCCTGGCCGTTCATTGGTATACATCTGGGCGGAGTATAAGATAATACTGGCAAGATGGTCTTGTATACATCACGGTTGCCCAAGAAGCTGCTGTTATATTTATCGGTTTTGTCAGAGTTATGTAGGTAGAGAATCTTGCCTGTGATAAGGGTACAGGGTTTTAACAAAACATACCACGGTTATTTTACGCCTTTCTTGATTAGAGCCTCTGGCTATCGAATTGTTTAAGCACCCGGTGCTTTCGCCACAGGTTCGGGAGACTCAGCAAGCTGAGCCTAGGCCATTCTAGCGCGGTGGGAAAGATGCAACTAAGATGACATAAATCTCCAATCGATAAACTATTAATAGTACCGTAATTAGCACGTCCTATCTTAACACTTAAAAACTGGTTCAATGCACTAGGAAAGTGGCGAGCACAAGACAAAATAAATCAAAACTAACACCGTGACCGCGCACCTTACTGTCCACAAAAACCCGTCTAAATGGTTGAAGTCCTAGTCATGCTGCTGTCCACTCTCCGAGAGAATCCACGGGCTCGATCAAGTACTCCGTAAATACTTTGGACGCTGGAAAACTCTAGTAGCAAACAAAGATAACAAAAATGGCACCCATCCCCTATGTAATAACAACGCGTGTACCTCCGCACGACGTACAGCGTGGTATCCTACCTGGAAGCTTCTCAACGTGCATCCACCATCAAGCAAGGGAACCGAGCTCTAGCGCAGCTGGTATTACCATTGTATATGCGACCAATGCCGGGTTATAGTGGTAATGCTGCGCCAAGGTGACACCAAAGTCACCAAGAATGCAGCCTGCTGAAGCGAGCCGAGCTGTCGGTGAAAGTAAGTGCGGCGGTTTGCCATGGGATGTATTACCCAGTCCTCTGCCGCTGGCTCTCTTCCAGCCCGCCCCTCCTCCCTCCCTTTGCTTTATCGAGCGCGTGTGCTGCTCTGCGCAACCGCCAGGACATCCAACATAAGCGTATTGAGTAAATAAGTCGGTAAGGTACGAATAAAACAATCGCCAAGCTCAAAGTAGAGACCATGTATGTTTTATTATGCAACAGACCAACATGTGGTCAACAAAAACGCCCCTTCCAACAACCTTCCAACAACCAGCCTCTTTCCACCAAAATACAACCCCGTCTATATACAATACAGGCCCCCTCGCTCCCGAGACTCAAGAAGCAAATATGGGTGGCAACCAGTACCATGTCTCGACGCCTCCATCATACCAGCCTTTGCCAGCACCAGTCGCTACTTATTCGACAGGCCCAGCCCCAGTTCCTTCCGCACCCACCAGTAAAAACATCCTTGCAAAAAACTTGCGTGCAGTCTACCACACGGGTCTTGTCTCTTTGTTTCATGACAACTCAAGCTGTGCCAGTAGCAATCGCTTTCTGACACTGTGCCAAAATAGCAGCCTGTTTAGATACATCCGCCAATCGCCCTATGACCTCCTTGTTGCCATCCACAAACCCGTACAAGGCATACGGGATTCCTACCTCGGTACAGAAATCCTGCACCATTTTCTGAGCCCTCCTCAAGTTGTGCCGTGGCATGCGTGGGTAAAGGTGGTGGATTGCTTGGAACTGCAAACCGCCGTGAAAGAAGTCCAGCCACTGGGGACAGTCGACATCCATCGTTGTTCGTAGCATCCTCTGGGGGAACGATTCGTGCGGTCCAAGGTCTGCTGTGCTCATCGCAAAGTGTGATAGAGTGATTTGCAAGTGCAACGGCATCGTCACGACATGACTGACCATAACAAATACGAATCTACCCCAGTTGGAATCAATACTCTTGTAGACAATCCCATACCCAAACCACACCCAAAAGAATATTTGACCGACAGCTTCAAGCCAGCGGTGCCACCAGGCCGGGCCTTTCCGTGGTCCCAGGCCTAGGATGATGTATTGCCAAGACAAACGGTATAGGTTGAAGCGCCCAAAGCAAAGAATCAGGTAATATGAATATGCCTGAACAGACAAAAAAAATCGGGCCGCTGCATCATACTCCATGACCTTGTCATAGTACGTTGATCTCAGGGACTGTAAGAAACGATGAGACACCGCAAAAAATGGCATGTGCTCAATATCAGGGTCATGCTCGGGCGAGTTGGTCACAATGTGGTGCACGTTGTGGTTGTCTTTCCACCAGCAGATCGACAGCCCGCCAAGAAAATCAGCGATGATGATACCAATGACTGTATCGCCGTGAAAGCTGTGCGTGATACCCATGTGACCAGCGTCGTGGGCCGTAAACACAAGCTGATGCCAAAAGGCACCTAAGCAGGCCGCACTGATCGCGTACCACCGCATCCGCAAAAACACGATCATCAGGACAAAAAGCAGGACATAGCGTGACACCTCCCAAGCATACGCGGTGTAATTGCAGTCAAAAAGACCCGCGGACCGAATGTCTTCGTGTAGCTTACGGTATTTGCGTATGACCTTTTGCTGTGTGCCAGTATCCAATGAAGGGTATTTGTCGAGGTCAAGGCGGATTTCTTCCCTCGTTTTTGCATCGAGGAAAGAAGTAGCCGTGCTGCGCATGCCACTTGTCGAGTTGTCTCCTGTATCGCCACAGTAGTCACTCTGGGACGCAGAGGATGAGGCTGCGGTACAGGGCGATGGCGACCGACGCCCCGGTCGTCGCCGCACCACATTTGGGGAGAACATGCCGTCGTCCGCAAAGGGGGTGTTGTCAATATCTCCGTCGTCAAAGACGGGCGGCGGCGATGTAGATCGCGAGCTCGTTTCGCTGTTAGACGCTGGGGTCGTCGGAACAGCGGGTTGGGCCAGGCCTGGCGTTGCTGCGCTCCCATGGGACTGGAAAACACCACCTTGGATGGGAGGGATGAAGTTCTTCCAAACGCCTTCTATTCTTCCAATCCTGTACCTGTCCATATTTTGGCGAGCCTCGTCAGAGTGAAGACTATGTGAGATGCGTGTATTAGCAGCCATCCACTCCATCAAGTGGGAAGAATAGGTCGGTCACAGTGCTCGATTCCAGTGTCAATTGACCATCGGGTGAACCCAGGGGAGGGGGCAACAAACCAATTCACTTCGTCCGTCGCATCCCGACCAACCATGTGCATGATGGACTTTGCCCCGCCCGGGTGGTATGGCAGCCACGAGTCTACCTTGAGCACATGTTGGTCAACGATGATCAGCTTTCGGCCGTGTGCGATCATGGTTTCAATTTCACTTCGGGTCATGAGCGGATATGACTTTTCGGTGGGTACAGAGCGGCCGCCAGGGCCGAGGAAGCCTTGTGCCTTTGGTTGCGCCATTGACGAGACCTGATAATGCGCGGGGGCGATTTATGCACTCAGGGAAGCACGTTGAAAACGGATAAAAGGCCACCAAGGTCACGGTGGGTATCGCCAGGTGTTGTTGCGACGGCAGAAACGTTGAGCTATACGCGAAAAGGGGGCTTCCACTGGCGTCAATTGGGGTGTCCAATACAATGCGATGCAAATGATAGGCTCGCGGCGGGCCAAGCACGGCAATTGAATTCACGAGGAGTTTGAAGCGTTCGGGATAGATGCCATTAATGTTCGTGGAGAATATGTTGCGTCGTCGTCTTCGTTTCGAAAGGTGATTCTTTTTTTGGGGGGGAAAGTGTCTGTGGTGTGTGACGGAGGGGTGGGCTGATTGGGTCGAGCCATTTTAATTCTACCTGCCTCTGAAGTATTAATACTCCGCACGTCGTAGGACTCGTCCCATTAAAACTCCGTATTAATACCGTGTACGACGTACAGAGCCTGGAAAGTAGGTCGGAAGATATGGAGTTCCAATGAATATTTAATAGTGGGTCGTGCAGCGTGCTGCTGGTATGAACATGTGCTTTTTGCTGAGATGATACCACGCGTTGGCAAGATACTATTACTAGTTAAACATAAAACGCTAGAGAGCTGAAGCTTGTGATGAACCTCCTTTTTTTTTTAGAATAAGGAGATTTGAAGGTGCGAATAAGGTGTCTCTTTTTAAATAGTTATACACGCACATAGGTAGGCGCGAAGGTGTTTTGAACGCTACTACACGTAGGATGAACAAACAGCCAAAAATAAAGCGCATCCAACGCCTTTCATACTGAAGTCAGTAATTACTTCTATCATGGTCGCGGTTAATATACCCTTCAGTAAGCCCCGCCCCGATTGCCTCCGGTTCCGTCTGTGCCTCGTTGCTCCGTTGCTCTGTTACTCCGTTACTCTGCTGCTCCGTTGCTCCGTTGCTCCGTTGCTCCGTTGCTCCGTTCTGTTTAATAATTCGATGTTCGTTGTTCGTCAAGTATCTTACATCTTAATTCTGCGTGAGTAGCCTCGCAGCATAGTACGGTGGGCCGGGAAAGTGAAGCACATCGGAAATTGAAATTCGCTGGTGAATTTAGTGTGTGAAATTTCCAACCCCTTAATCAACCACTGCACCACCTGCGCTTCACTGAAAGAGGAAGAAGGGGAAAGGGAGCAGGGCGGTTATAAGACAGTGCAAGTCATTCTTTATCTGTTGAAAAGTACACACGATATTTTTGTTGTGTTTTATATAATTTTTAGTCGGATTATAAACGTTCGTGACACAGTGAGTTTTGGTGTGTTATCCGATCTGCCAGATACCAATACTCTCCTGTTGTAATTAGCGATTGCGAACACGTTGCTATATCGGCATCGCTGTAGGATGCGGCGTGTGGCATTATAGGCCAGAGAATATGTCGCTTGAACTAAAGAGGGATGCCCGCAGACCCCATGGGTTAACAGCGCCGATGCCCAGGTATGTGTAGGCGTCTTTTGTGGGGAGACGCAATCCTCATTGTTAGCAACACAGTCGTTACCAACTAGGCACAGCCTCACGATTGTCACACTGTCGTTCGTAGCGGCGGAGTGTTTACTAAGGTGAATGGCTTGATACTCACCGCACTTGTAGTATAAACGTGCACTTCTTTCGCGCCGGACCAGCCCCATTGTCTCAAGCCGTAACAGGACACGGCCAATATCGTTAACGTCCCGGAAGTCTGGTGTATAGACACAAATTATGCGGGCGCCTTGCAATGTTCGGCCCCGGTTATCATGCGTTGGGTTCTCGGTCACAATCTTGGCTGAGATCCCCAATGTGCCCAGGTATGTCTCTCGTGCCACCCGCCTCCACGCATCGTCGACCTGTCTTGGGGGGACATGGAGCAGCCACTAAACCACGGTCAGTTTCCGTCCGCGTGTAGCAATCACACCCGGATAATTCGTCTTCTAGCGTGTCCGTGTAACAGCACTTGAGGCAGCCTTACTTTTCCACACGTCACGCCGAGGTGGCCAGCGAGTCCCAGTATGTCTCTGGCGGCGGCTGATCTGGCGGCTTCGGCGTCTCGCAATGCGGCAGCCCGTGGCAGGTCCACCCTTGTTAACCCACGAAGAAAACCAGAGAGGAGTTCGAGTCGCTCTCGCGCTCCCTCGACGAATATGTTGGTATGCACCCCGTCTTCTGCCTCTGGCCCTTCGTCCCCGCAGCCGGGGATTCCTTGGCTTGTAGACTCCGCCTTCTTCTTCCTTTGGATGTGTGGGTTGCATATGTATATACAGGGTGTGTGTACGCTTGCTTGTGTCGTGGAGGGTGGGAGGCGATCGATGAACTCTTCTATGCTCTCGCCGAGCTGCCATGCATATGGAACGCCTGCGAATGGGTTTTGGAGCGGGTGCTCTGTGTCAGCGAGTTTTGTTACAGTCGAAATAAGGGATCCCGTCGCTTCCGTCGTTGTTATGGGGTCCAATTGTGGTTGCCGGACTCTTTGCTTCATCGTCGCAATGGCCTCCGGTCGGCCTTCATGTAGGTATCAGTGACAATTGCCCGATTTCGTATTGTTGTTTAATTGTTGTCCATGCTCGGTATTTTCTTATGCCAATTGAACGCACCGTAGAAGTCAGAGTCGGATCCGGAGTCGGATCCAGGGTCGGGCATTTTGTTTATCTTGTCGACCCTGTCGATAAGTGTGTTTTGGGGGGGGATTGTATCTTGTTTTTTGTTTATTTTGTTTTTGGTGTGTGGGGATGAAGAGTAGCTGCGGTGCCAACTAAATCTCTTATCCCCTCCATTATCCGGTCCTTGCGGTTCGTTGTCTTGCTTTTTTTTTTTAAGTCAAGTCGTTACTTTGGCTTCTTTCTTTCGCTTTCTTTTTCTTTTTTTCGCTTTCGTTTTCTTCTTTTCCTCTCTCTCTTTTCTTGGGTTTTTTCCCTTTCTCTCTCTTTTCTTCTATTGCGAACACTCAATCTCCCACGCCACGAGGGCGGTGCCATGAAACTACGGAGTACACCGCGCGCCGCTTTGGTAAGCGGCTGGTGGTCTCGTACTTTTTTTTTTCTACCTTCGCATCATATCAAATAATACATTCTCTTTTCTTTTGGTCTTCGTCGATCAATGCATTATTTACAGTCATAGCCGTGTCGTTGCTTTTATGCCCTGTTATCGTCAATGCCTTCTTAATACTGCCTTTTTGCCACTGCTTTTACATCCTTTTGGCTACCTAAACGAGCTAAAATTATGAGTTACCCGCCATAAGCCTTTCGTGCATAACATCTTTTCTCTCTTTTATCCGTGTTTTCCAGAACACTCTTTCCCCGCGTGTTTTACTTCGCAGTTTCCGGTTTTTGTGTGTGTTCTCTACTGGGAATAAACGTTGTTTATTTTGATATATATTTTTAGGCCTTGTTATTTTATTGTTTTTATTTTTTATTTTTTATTGTTTATTTTTATGATTTTCTCTGCAGACCTAAAAAAATATGTCATTTTGATTTTTTTTATTTACCGTGACGACAAAAAAACCTTTTCACCCTTACTTTTCACACTATGCTTCAACGTTCTCGACCTCCCACACAGAAAAGCAAAGCAAAGGGGGAGCAAAAACAAGGATATCATGTCCAACAACACTCCTTTCCTTTAACGCCCGCCTCTTCATAACATACCCACACCATTCATATATCATCCCACCGAGCCTACGTACATCAACACACCGGCACACACACTACTATTTCCTCACCCTACCCCATCTCAACCCATTAATGTGTCTGTTCACCCCCCACACACTATTATGCCCATACTACAACGTACTTAGCAGTTCGATTTTCAAACTTGACTTCGCATCTAATTCAACGTGGCATGAAAGCTAAAACCACCAGCCAAAAGCAGACCCTAATATTGGACTGGGCCTAAAGATGAATCCGGCCCCACATTTACCTCATTATCACTCTCCATCAAGACAACAAATTGAACTTCGAAGTTAGAAGTTACAACTGTTTAACCAATGCCAGGTTGCACATCATAAATAAGCATACGAAATCACAGACAGCCCGCAAGCAAACCACGTCCAAGCATGGATTCTCCCATAGCCCCTATCCACTCGCTCACGCTGGACCTCCCACCAAGCTGCATAGAATTTTGCCCAGAACATCCCAGTTACTTTTGTGTCGGCACATACAGCCTTGTTCAGGACGAGCACCATACCGAGGGCGACCGGTCGCGGCCCCAGAGCCGCCATGGCAGCATCGTTGTCTTTAGGCTAGAGGGCACTACCGTGTAAGAATGCAACTCCCCTCCCACCGAGAGGTCTATGTCCCATAGCTACAGTCACTGACGCAGGAGGGTCACATGAATGTTTAAACACCCGCCTGTCGCACAAACAGTTGTCGAATAGAAAGCATCCCTCAGCCATCGGCGATTCTGGACCTGCACTTTCAGCCGACCGAAGGCAGGAAGGACATCTTCGCTGTAGCGTCCAGCACTGCATCTCTTTCCATCTTCCGCCTTCTTCCTGCCAGCATCTCGACTAGCACCCTACAGAGCATCGGCACGGCCAGGGTCAGTGGTGTTGGCGAGGACATATTGTTCCTCTCGTGTGCATGGCACCCCAGCATACCCGATATTATTGCCGTTTCTACATCATCAGGGCATGTCTATGTGATGTCCACCAGCGAGGTACAATCAACAACCGTCGTCTCCAGGACCACAGTCCTAACACACGACCTAGAAACGTGGACGATTGCGTTTTCCCCGACCACATCGATGGAGGTACCCATATCGCATGCCGGCGACGAAACTGACGAAGAGGGATATGCTGAAGGAAGTGCGGGGGGAAATAGCGCCCCGACCACGCTGTACTCTGGGAGTGACGATTCTCTTCTGAAATACACATCCTGTGCTCTGAGTGCATCACCGGTAAACGGCACTGATGTCCAGTTCAACCCACTGTCTGGTACGTGCAAGCTGGCTGACCACAATGCTGGCGTGACAGCGATTCTACCCACAACTGCCAAAGGCATGGACGGTGGCCGGATTGTCATAACGGGAAGCTATGATGACCACATTCGTGTGTTTTCGATTTCCGACCCGGGTGAACTTTCCGGCCGCCGACAGGTCACACGTATCGCGGAAAAAAACCTAGGTGGTGGCGTCTGGAGACTGAAGCTGGTATCTCACACCTCCAATGGACAGCAATGGAACATACGCGTGCTGGCATCGTGCATGCACGCAGGAGCGCGGGTTATTGATATCTGCTACATTTCATCCGGTGCCTGCGAAATAAAAACTGCAGCCCGGTTCGAGGAGCACAAAAGCATGAACTACGGCAGCGATTTCCAACAACAAGGGTCCTTGTTGTGTGTCTCCACAAGTTTCTATGACAAGCTCCTCTGTCTGTGGGAAGTCAAGGGAGACCGTTAAAGCGAGGTATATCGCACCGGCTTATTTACTCGTAAATATGAAGATACGATAGAAAAAATCACATCATGAAACCGAAAACCCACAGGGCAGACAACAGCGTCGCCTATGGAATATATATCAACCCGCAGCATTAAAAATGTTGTTCATTGCCCCCCTTCCCACGCCCAGGGGGGATGATGTAGGCGCCGCGGGTGAGTTTGCCTGCCACAAGGCTAAATGCACTGCAGCTACGCTATCTGTCCTCGTCTCCCAGAGCCTGATCCAAGGCAGAGTCTGGATCAATGGGCCGCAATGGAAGCACCAGACGATAAGCGCTGTTGCCGTTGAGATAATATCGATGGAGCTTCTTTGAGCGAAAAAAGCCGAGCCTCTCATATAGACGGATGGCAGGCGTGTTGGACTCCTCCGTTTCGAGCACCACTTCGTCTGCATCTCGTTCTGCCATGGCTTCGATGGCTATTCTAACAAGAGATGTAGCCACTCCATGGCCCCGGTGTGCTGCGGAAACGGCTAGCATGGCAATGTAACCTCGCCGCGTGGGTGGACCGTTCGTCGCGTGTGGTTCTAACTTGCAGATCACGACACCGACAAGTGAAGAGTCGATCGGGTCCAGAGCCTAATTCAGTGTCGAGGAGAGTTAGCTGCAGAAGTACCAGGGCACATGCGGTGGCCTGCCCGAAACTGGCAACGGAAGATGGGTGCTGCACTACCATGAAACACAGATGACTCCATTGATATAGGAAATAACGGTACACATATATGCTGTACGGTTCACTGAGGTCCCTGGATATGAGGGCTCGGATGGAAGGCAAGTACTCTTGCTCTAGTTGGTGCTCGTAGCGGATATATCGCAGTGCCTTGGGCTCTGCTCCCAAAGCCGGGGTGGGGAGCAATGTTGCCATCCGTCCCAAGACTATATGCAACCGTGCGAAGGAAGGTACGGTCCGTTGGCGGAGAGGAGCGCGAGCTCGGCGATTTGCAGGGTTTGTTCTGGGCAACAAGTGCCGACTGGACAACGCGGGTCCAATATGGAAAGTGTCAGCATATGTGAGTAGGTCACAACTGGCGGCAAGCTTTTTTTAACGCTTTACTGGCTGCCAGATAACCCTGCGCCCATAAGCATAGAGAATACCAGGTGGTTGTTCGGATTGTTGGAAGCTGAGGATTTATCCCTGTAGTCCCAAAGTCTGTGCAATTAGAAACACCTAGTAGAAAGGGCGGCTTAAAGCTGTTCGGATTTTATTTGGTACTGACACGCTAATTAGAGTGTCCAATTATTAGGCGCCGCTTGGGCCGCGGCTGCGCTAATCTGCTTAAGCAACTCCCCAACCTGTCATCGTATTATTTCGGACAGCTTCATCGTATCTTACTACGGATACGGCGTGTATTGCAGTAGCAGGGTCCAATCATAAAATAAGAATATATTAATTACTCTGTACACCGTAGTATAATAGCTGTATTCAGCTTTGAAAACTTTGTTCTACGACGCCAGTCGTGTTTCCAATACACATAAGCCCGTTTAATAACACCTAGATATGTGTGTATGTACGCTACAGAGTGTGCTTTAAATGTATCTCACAACGTAAATCTTAAAACAGACTGCTAGTCATTTTCACATGCAAACAGTGGGGCTCTGTTTTCAAAGAGAAAACGAAACAAACTCTGATGCTGTGCCAGTAAGTTCTTGACAGCGTTAGTGTACCCCAGCCAGTGGCAAACGGGCACTAGTAACTCTACTAAACATTATCCAAGCCCACGCACGGGTATGCCGGTGCAACCTTTCGTCATTGCACCTTGCCAAAACTTATGCTGGGCCACAGCGAAGAACAGAAAGTTGCAACAGGCCGGTGACAAACACGTATTCGATGCCCTGCGCCGCACCGGCACTGCAAGACCTCCTCTCTTTACACCCGCCGGAACAATATAAAACAACGTACCTTCACAACCTGCCCTTTCGACCTGGTCTCTCCGGGCTCGCCCTTCCGGCTTTCCTGCCAGGTCAACTCGAGACAACACCCCCAACCGCCGCCAGCTTCATTGCCATGGATAGCCAAATGAGGAGGCGCGGGCCTAAAGGTCCGCATAATGAACGGCAAGACGATGCGAACAAAGATAGGGTCAAGGTCGACTCCAGCATGGCCTCTTTGCCTAGCCCGGTGGCCGGAATTGCTGATGCAAACGAGCATGGCTGGTCCGCCGACCCATCGGATAAAAAACGTACACACCCTGCATCCCGAGTTTCCGGAAAAGGCAAAAAGCGGCGCCATACGTTTGTCTTTCTTCTTGGAAGTTTGTTTGGACTTGTTGCTGCTGGCTTCTTTGCCAAGAGCAACGACCTCATAGACTTCCCAGAGATCGGTGATCTTACCATGGACAGCCTTTTCGACGTGCTTCCTGCCGGCCTTGTGTCGGATATGCGCGACCTGATGGTGAGTGCCCGTTGAAATTGCTTTCCCACCCCATTTCAGGCCACAGGCCAAGCCCAGCCTTGGGCAATTTGCTATTTTTCTTCTCAAGCGCGCAGTTTGCTGACACTTGCCGTTTCGACTTTAACGACAGAACGGAGAGCGCGACCTTCTTGACAGTTCCGACGCATTCTCAGTTGGCTTGAAAGTCAAAGCGGAAGGATTAGGCGTGAATCACTCAGTTATCATGATACCCGGAGTTATCTCAACCGGCCTGGAATCTTGGGGGACCGCCAATGCGTCACGGCAGTACTTCAGAAAGCGACTCTGGGGCAGCTGGAGCATGATGCGAGCTCTTGTCTTGGACAAGGAGAACTGGAAGAGGCACATCATGTTGGACGAGAAGACGGGCCTTGATCCACCAGGCTACAGAATGCGCGCAGCACAAGGCTTCGACGCCACCGACTTTTTCATTACCGGGTATTGGATCTGGAACAAGATTTTCGAGAATCTTGCGTCCCTAGGTTACGACCCGACCAATTCGTTTACGGCGGCGTACGACTGGCGCCTTTCGTATGCCAACCTCGAAGTAAGGGACCAGTACTTTACTCGGCTGAAAATGTACATCGAAATGGCCGCCATGACATCGGACCGCAAGGTCGTTCTGGTATCACACAGCATGGGTAGCCAGGTTTTGTTCTACTTTTTCCATTGGGTTGCATCGCCACTTGGAGGCCGAGGTGGTGATGGATGGGTTGAAACGTATGTTGATTCATGGATCAATGTGAGCGGTTGCATGTTGGGCGCTGTCAAAGACCTGACTGCGGTTCTGTCAGGTGAGATGCGCGATACCGCCCAGCTGAACTCGTTTGCAGTCTATGGCCTCGAGAAATTCCTTAGCAAAGAAGAGCGGGCTGAAATATTCCGTGCCATGCCCGGTCTCTCTTCAATGCTCCCTATAGGCGGTGACGCCGTTTGGGGCAGTATTGAAGATGGCGCACCCGACGATATTCCCGGACAAGAGCAGAGTTTTGGAGCGCTATTGAATTTCCGAAAAGGCGATAATTGGACTGCGCCGTTGCACAATTTGACTGTCAGTGGTGCTTTGGACTACCTTTTCAATACCTCCCAGAAGTGGTATCGCGAACAGGTTCAGTCCAGCTATTCTCATGGGGTTGCCAAAACTTCGGCCGAGGTCGACAAGAATGAGCAAGACCCGCGAAAATGGATCAACCCTCTCGAAACACGCCTTCCTTTAGCTCCGAGTCTGAAAATTTACTGTTTTTATGGCGTTGGAAAGCCAACAGAGCGCTCATATTATTATCGGGCACCGGATCCTATTTCCTCGACAAAACTGAACATTACCATAGACACCACACTTACACAAGGGGAAATGATCGATCACGGCGTTGTTATGGGAGAGGGAGACGGCACTGTCAATCTTTTAAGCACCGGCTACATGTGCAATCAGGGCTGGAAACTCCGGCGATACAACCCCGCAGGCGCAAAAATCACCGTGGTCGAAATGCCACACGAACCGGAGAGGTTTAACCCCAGAGGGGGTCCTAACACAGCCGACCACGTTGATATCTTGGGAAGACAAATGCTCAACGAACTGATTTTGAAAGTGGCAGCTGGACACGGGGAGGCTATAGAGGAACGTATTGTAAGCAGGATACGTGAATACGCTGCCAAGGTTAAAATTTTCGAAGAATGAAGCTGCAACTTGCAGGAAGTTTAATTAGTTGTCAAACGTGGTAGAACATAGACAGCATCACACATAGATTCAGCAACCGGAGATCGTGGATTCTTTGACAGGGGGTATAGGTTGGGGCCCGGCGTACCTTTTTTTAAGATATCGCTGGTTAACCCTAGTACCACGAAACTAACACGCCTTTTCTTAGTAGTGGTATTGATCCCGGTAATCATCAGATAGCACGGTGAAGTAAAGCAGGCCGAAAGTTTGACTTTTTTGTGGGCGCGGAACATAGAGGGATGGTATCATCCCAACATTGAATTATAATACGAACAGTTTGACTAAACCCCGCGGTCGACTCTTAAGTCTTACCAGACAGACCCCGCTCTCATGATGCCAAAACAGTGTCCGCGTCATCGTCGCTCAGAGTTTCAACTTCATCGATTGCACCCTCCCGGCCAAAGGCCAAGCCACCCGCTGGATCGTGGCTGGATACAGTGACGATAGCTCTGCCTTGGACATGCTTAATCGAGCTCTTCCAGCTATCCCAGTCGTCTTCATCCATGATTAGAAACCCTATCAGCATACTAGGGTCCATCTCTCGGATATGAAGTCGACGGAGTCGTTTCGTGTGATAGGAGGCAATCTCTTCTTGGGAATAATCCATCGGGTTCTCGTGGTATGTAAGAGCGGCTCTCGTATGGTGCGGGTCTAAGTAAAAGAGGTATGAACCCTGGTCGTCATTAGACCGCTGTGACCCAACAAAATAATGAGAAGAAGACGGACGACCCCTGGTACAAATCGTGTTAGTCGAATACAGCACAATTTACAGCCTGGTCAACTTTTGCTTGGGTGCCACCTTACCCTGCTATCCCTACAGACTGGGGCATCTGGAGGGCAGATGTAAGTGCCTCCCAGTACACTGTATTAGTTTTATCTACTCCCAGCCTTGTCCCCACTAAGATCAAGGTCGGGTGGAAAGTATGGCCAGGCCCGGACCTTGCAATTTTCAGGAAGCTGTCTTCATAGACGTCGGGAAAGTCCCCTGTCGTGTATACTCGAAGAGACTCCAAATGAGAATTCGATAATGCCCTGTTCATATACAGTTAGCAACTGTTGGGTTTGTGTAAATGAAAGAAAAGAAAAGAAAAGAAAAGAGCTTACTGGATACAACGTGCCGTAGCTGAAGGACCAAACCATTCGCCGGGATACTTTCCACATGCCACGGAACCATGACCTACAAATTTATGGATCGAAAAGGGAGCTCGGGGATCGTCCGCAAACATGGAGATGATCTCGCGCTCTGTGGTGCCCCCATCGCCCAATCGCCAATCTAACAAATAATCACATAACGTTAGCATCAATAGATATATGAGCTTGTGTGTCCCCAAGAAACGTCTCATGAACAAGACTCACCACGCCCAAGCTTCCACATTAGAAGGGAGTTGGCCAGTAAACTTTGGCCCGACCGAATCATACAGCCCCATCCACTATCAGACGAGAATCCAGTTTGGTCACCGAGGCTTTTTAGCTTCATTGCGAACGACAGAGCTGCTGATGCTTTTGGGTCTGTCGAACGTTCAATGACTTCAAAGCCAGAGCGGTATGTCATCCACAACCGCGATTCGAAATCGTCCAAAAATGCGGCCGGCCAGCCCCCGTGCTCCGCCTCTTCTTCATCGTCATATGCGAGTGATGAGCCGAAACTGCTTGAGGTAGATTCGGGTGGGGTATCTATGGCTGATGTTGTTGATCGCTGCGTCGGAGTTTCTGTGGCTATAGAGAGACTAGTTGGTGTTGCATTTGGAGGAACTGCTCCCCGAGCTGCTTTGTTTCCAATCTTGTCAGTTTCGAGTTTGTAAGATCGGCCAAGGCACCAGACTGGTTGGTCTGCACCGGTATCATTCTTTGGCTCTGGATCCCATAGCAATCTAACAATGCGACGGCCATATCGACCAAGGTCGGTAGCCCCAGCGACAGCAGCGTCCATGATTCCCAAACTCTGGATTCTAGGCAACGGTCACGGTACACGACGCCGTGTTGGATGCTAAGATGCAGATGTAATATGGATCCCAGATTATAAGATGTGTGTGCCTGTGGCGAGGGAAATGTTGCCAACTCTGTTTACTGAAAAGTTGTTGGCCGCGGGGAGAGGGGGTTTGATCAGATGGGAGTGGTCGAATAATGGTATGAACAATGGTGATTGTCGCGTCGCAAATGGAGCAATCAAAGTCGTAGGTGTGAAAATAAGAAGTGGAGGAGGGCAGGAAATAAAAAATATCGTTGTTTGAGATTCTACTGCTCGCCGTAAGGCATGTATAAGTAGTTATGGTGGGCGATTAAAGCAATGGAAGCCTGACAGGGAAAATGTGGTGATTGAATTCGATAACTACTTGAGGGTCGAGAAGAAGTGACGTGTGCTGGACACAGGTCATCTCGCCCCCGCGTTTTAACCATATTCTGACGTATCAACGTTAAATATGAGAGTACGCAGTACGGAGTACGGAGTAATACTAAATATGTTGCTTTCGCCAATGTGGGGCATCAGGCAGCATGGTGCAGAACCGAATACTTATGTAAGCCAAAGCCTTGACCACTCGGTGTTAATATCTACTCCCATCTGGATTTTTAGCACCATGTATGTATCATCAAACCACTAATTTAAATATTGTGTTTAAGCCATTGCGAGGAAAATCAACCACAGCATGCGCAGAAACCGAAGTCTCTTTTGCTAAGACTGACGCCCGACAATGGCAAAACACAAAAAGAGGCCGATGGGTGGGAAGGCAGTCCGCCTTCGTTCCACTGCTGCCTCTTCTGCTCTTGATTCATCAAGAAGCCCTCTCAACCATGGCGGAACCGGCGAGTCGCAAAATTTGAACATCAAGTGTACTTTTCCGAATCCATCATCGTCTGGTACGAGCCCGACCCCCCCTCCATTCACAACCACTTAAAACCCGGCATTTTGAGCCATCCACAAACATTAACCTAATACTTGCTCCAATCACACAGGAACTTCCATGCAGCAGCTGGCTCTGAATACCAGAAACAAGTCGTCTCATTGGGACGTGAACTCGAGTTTGAGAGGACGGCCCATCACTTTCATCAGTGCTGGCTTCGTGGAACCGCTAACCGAAGGCGACACGAAAGCAAACACGACTACGAGTGCGTCAGCGGCCGAATCGACACCTTTGGGAGAAGTGGATGTTGGGGGGCAAGGTAGACTACTGGGGGGGACCGGACCTCTTCCCCAAATACCGCCAACATCAATAGCCAACGATCCTACATCGACAGTGTCACAGAACACAGCGGACGATGACTCTGACTCCAGCAATGAGGTGATTTTGTTCAAAGGGAGGCACGCACTCATAAATTCCCTGCCTGGTTTCGACGTCAAAGACCGGGCTGAGAAGGCGCTGGCAAAAACACACGGGAACCAGACAACACCATTATCCAGCCATTCAACAACCCCTCAGCGAGGCGATTTTGATACTCCTCTCTCTGACACTGACAGCGAGAATGAGAGCGATGCCGCAATCAACGACTATGTTGAAAATATGTCTGCTGAAGACATAGCGGACATTGTTCAACAACTCACTCAAAATCGCCGGGATCTTGGCGGCTCCGACGACGATATTGTCATCAATATTGGAGGAGGAGGTAGCAACAACGGCGATGGCAACCATGGCCACGGGAATGACAACAGTGGAGCTATACCCCATAACACCATGCGTAGCCGCTCGAAATCGGCACAACAGCCGCCCCGCGGTGCTACTGATGGCAGTGGTGCGATAGTCGAGCTAGACGATGGATGGCAACTCGAAGTAGATTCTGATGATGGACAAATTACCAGTCTTGAACAAGGAGGCCTAGGTATGAGCCGAGACGACTTTATTCCCTTGGAATCCGACGATGAAACGGCTATGATTCGAAGAGCAAGGCACCACCAACCCAATAAACAAAACCGGCGCTCCAAAGGGGCTCTCTCTTGGAACCACACAGTTCTCACAAGTTATGGCTTAACTGGGACCCACCGCTCGTTCAATGGGGCATACCCAAGTGCCGAAGCAGTCGCGAATGCATTCGAACAACTGGAAGTCACCGGTTGGTCCCACAACCAAGGTGACTTAGAACTTGAATTGTCCGATATGGAATTAGAGAGCAAGTTGAAGGCATCCTGGCAAAAAGACCGGCAACGCAAAAAGGAACGAAAAAGAGCACGAGAAGAGCTAAGAGCCAAGGGACTTTTGGGCAAAAAATCAGACCCAAACGACCCACGCCTGAAATATCCAAATGGCATGAGTCTTGATGACATGCAAGAAGAGTTTCGGTCATTCCTGCTCGGCTCCCAACAAAGGTAAGGGTTCTCTATCAAACATTTTCAGGCGACAGCTTTGGCTTTCTAACCAGGAATCACAGCATCACGCTAGCCCCCATGGACGCACATGCACGCAAGGTCGTTCACGAGATAGCCTATCGCTTCAATATAGCATCCAAGTCAACAGGTTCAGGCGAACAGCGCCGTCCCACACTCGCACGTACGAAGGCGACCGTCAAGTTTAACGACGAACAGTTTCAACTCGTTTTCGCTAATTATAGACGCCGTTTTTTTGCCCGACTTGATAATAGGGCAAACAGAGCCGGGTCCAAGAAAATAGGCGCACGCAAAGGAGGTGATCCTGGTGCTGCGACAGTCAAAAATGGGGAGGTGGTCGGCGGTTCCGCACCAGAAATTGGTCTGGCTAACAAAGGCCGAACAATGCTTGAGAAAATGGGCTGGAGCACTGGCATGGCACTTGGTGCAACAGATAATAAGGGCATGACCCAAATTATTGAGCACATCGTCAAACGGTCCAAAGCCGGGCTCGGGTAAGAAGATAACAACAACATGGCCAAATAACAAATCTTCAGCGACAATACACACATACAGCTTCTGTCCACAATAAACCATAAGTACCGTTTGGATGAGAGAAAGAATTTCATTACCCTTCCGTGCAGGCGAGTTCGTTCCGAAATCCTAGTAGATAATGTACAGCCGCAAACCCCGTAAACCCGTTGAAACAATTGTCCCCCTAAAATGAAATAGCAAAAAGCAAACCCTTCCGTAACGCATTAGAATACTCCGAGGAATGGCTGCCCCGGTCAGTCTCGAGACACCCAAATGTCAAGCAAACACAAGTCCTCGGGGCAAGGAGAAAAAACAATGGCAGAAATCGCAAAAAAGAAAGGCTCGCTTATTTCGTCGACGTGGAGTACTTGGTCACGGCCTTTGTGCCTTCCGACACGGCGTGCTTGGCAAGTTCGCCCGGTAGAATCAAGCGGACGCTACGCAGTTAGTAAAAGTGCTTGCAGTGCATGTGTCTGGTTTCTACTCACGATGTCTGGATCTCTCGGGAAGAAATGGTCGACTTCTTGTTGTAAGCGGCAAGCTTAGAGGCCTCGGTGGCAACACGCTCGAAGATGTCGTTCACGAACGAGTTCAGGATCGACATGGCACGGTTGGAAATACCAGTGTCGGGGTGAACCTGCTTCAGGACTGTTGTTTGTTAGAATAAGACAACCCGGGTTTGCAGTGTGTCAGAGAGCGAGATGGACAAACCTCTGTAGATGTAAGAGGAGTATGTCTCCTTGCGGGCCTTGGTCCGCTTCTTCTTGTCGCCAGATGCGGCTGTCTTCTTGCCAGCATCCTTCTTCTCGGGCGCCTTGGAGGCGGTAGCAGGGGCCTTAGAGGCAGGCTTCTTGTCAGCGGCCTTGGGAGGCATTTTGAAAGTGTGGGAAATGAGAAAGTGGGAGTGGCGTCTGAAGCGAAAAGATGAAAATCAAATAAGTTTGATGATGGTCGATAAAGATTGTTGTCGTTGAAAAGTTTTGTTGTTAAGACAGGTAATTGGAAACGGGGAACATCAAGAAATTGGGGGGCGCCGGCCTTTTTGTATCTGGACGCGATAGCTCGTACCGTTGTTGCTGATTGCCATCCACGGAAGGTCTGCTGATTTCGCGCGGCAAACATTCGCTAGCATGGTCTGTGCAGGGGCCGTCTTGAGGTTGGCGGGGCGCGTCGCAAAGTGGGCCATAAAAGCAAAAGCAACAAGTTACCCCACCACATAAACTATTTTGATTGGCCACTGGATGGGAAGTCCACTGTTTCCATGTCATGATAATCCAACCAATGATGCAGCCTTGGAATGGGGAACATAGTGGGTCAGTATTATTAGACTGTGCTGAAAACGCGTCAGTGTCGCGTACCGTTGATCAAGTGCAATGCGCTCACAGTCCAGCACCTTGTTCGTCTTATCAATTATTGAGAACGAGCAACAATGGACCCCGGTCGACCATGACGGCTGCCAAATCAACATGCCACGCACTTTGTCAAATACTTCGGAGACAATAAGTGCTCTCTAGTTGTTCGTAGCTAAATCTCAATACTAGAGAGTGCTTTAACACAGATTGCGCCGTAAACAAATGAATACTCTGTTTGTACGATGCATTCCGTATGGCGTGATGGGTAAAATGTAGACAAATAGGTTATCCCAGTGCAGGCAAGATACTATGGCCTTGTTATCCAAGAGCGCATCGTAGGATCGTGCACTATAGTTCGAGTTTTCTATTAAAGAGCTATCTGTTATTAGAGAGCTATCTGGGGCACTGGATAATGCCAGAGTGACACAGAGGAAAGATGTGCCCGTGAATGGTAAACCAGTGAAGTATGCATAGCCTAGTATATGGCAGTTTACTACCAAGTCTAAGAATGGCACGATGCAAGGTCAAGAACGAAGACTGGATAAAGTATTGCTTCATGACCTTTGTCGCCATTCACAGCATCTCCTAAGATAAGGCTGTATTTGTTTTACCCCGTACCGTATGAAAATAACTGGGACAAGTCTCCAAAGAGAAAACCTATCCTTTCGCCGCTCTGTTTCGAAGCGTGTTTCTGGGTACGTACCGAGGGAGCGTACTCCTAGGAGTGCTCCGACCTTGTAAATTATTTTTCACATTCATTGTTGATACCATTGGTGCATTTATCCTATTTCGTACTAGCGCCAAAACACGGAGAGCTGATCCGTGTACACAGAGCTCTCAGCGCGAAAACTACTTAAAAACCACCCATCCCCCACTACTATGAGGCTTCCCCCATCTGTATTAGAATTTCTCATTCATTCATCAACCACTCAACAAATCATTACCAGAGCAGCATCACTTGCTTCGCAATATCAAACGTTTTCAAATATCCCCAACTTCCCAAACTTCTCAACATCCAAAATGACTGGAGGCGGCAAGTCCGGCGGCAAGGCCAGCGGTTCCAAGAACTCGCAGACGTACGTTGCTCTTGTTTTTTTGCTTCTCGTGTACTCCGGCTTCTAACAAATCTTAGTCGTTCTTCTAAGGCCGGTCTCGCTTTCCCCGTTGGTCGTGTCCACCGTCTTCTGCGGAAGGGCAACTACGCTCAGCGCGTTGGAGCTGGTGCACCTGTGTATCTGGCTGCTGTGCTTGAGTACCTTGCTGCGGAAATTCTTGAGCTGGCAGGAAACGCAGCTCGCGACAACAAGAAGACGCGCATTATCCCGAGACATCTGCAGCTGGCCATCCGGAACGATGAGGAGTTGAACAAGCTTCTGGGCCATGTCACCATCGCGCAAGGTGGTGTTCTTCCCAACATTCACCAGAGTAAGTTTATCTCGACTTTGTTTAGCTTCCATCTCGGCATATGCTAATATTTCTAGACCTGCTGCCCAAGAAGACCGGCAAGGCTGGCAAGAACGCCAGCCAGGAGCTGTAGGAGGTGTTTGTGGTTTTTTTGTTTCTAGTTTCTTTCTCCTGTTCGGGATTGTTTGGGTGTCATCACAATATGGGGTCACGGATTCACAATGGTTTGGTTGTCTTTTTATGTTCGGGTTTGTACATTAAAGCCCTGTCTGTTTATTGATTTATTTTACGGCAAACGGTTCATGAATGAGGAGATAATTTTTTATTTCGTCCTTACGCTTTTGGGGTATCTTTGTTTTCTTTACCTTGTGAATTCTGTCCTGTTTGTGCATTTAAGTGTGTTGGTGATGTTATGTACTCCTGTGCATGGTTATCTGTTGGTGGTGCTTTTCTACGTTAAAGGTTGGTGTCACTGGGTTCGTTGGTCACGTTTGTGTGGGATAATCATAGTTCAACATGCCTGTCACATTATGACTATTTTCCTATCTCGAATGGTGTCCGGCAAATCTTAACTTTGGCAAGCAAATTACCTTACCCGGAGCGTGATCGGTACCGGGATATCCTGTCGTAAAGTTTACCAAACAGTGGTGATCCATACATATGCTGCCCTGTCACAATCAGTCCTGCTTCTATACTTGGCCAGCGGTATGAATTGGGCCGGGGGCTCCATTAGAATTTCAGAGGTGGTGGTGCTGGTTTTGGCATTAGTTATTTAAGTTTTGTGAGACGAAACTCTGGCTTGACTTACGGTCGACGATGGATGCCGGCAGGTTTCTTTCGTATTTAGAGCCTGTGGAAAGAGACGTCAGATACAGATACGTTTCTATGTCGCTTAACGGTATGAGTATGCCAAGTATAATTCATGTACCAACCTCCTGGTGCAGTCGGAAATGCGTATGGTTCCGGGTGTTTCCATTTCTCTAACAACTTCTCCGTCTCCTTAAGCAGAGCCTGGGCAATATGTTAGCCTTGACTATTTGATAAACTTCTGCCCGTTCGTGCAGACTCACTCGCTGTTGTCTCGGGCTCGTTATGTTCTTGTTCGCTTCAAAAAGAGATCGAATGTATAATGCCTGTCCACGCCATAGATGTCTGTGGACAGCCCAGTCAAGTGATAATTTCAGTGACCGGCGATAGAGCGATCTGTTGCGTTCTTGTTAGCAATTGTCCCATCGTCGGTAACCGGGGCAGAGAAAGGGCTTCTAGGCTGGGGCGCTCACAGGGCAGCTTGTCTCGTAGCCATTGTCGGTGACTGTTTGGGATGGTAATAAAGACGTAGACGGGATATGATATTCTACACCTCGTTCTCCGCGATTGGGTGGTGATGGTGCTGGACGAGTGTATGTTCCGTGCGGGAAGCTTTGGTCTTGCCAGCGTTTGTACGTAGTTGCTGTGTTTATTACGGCGTTGTTGCGTTGAGTTCGTAGTTGCAGTTCTGGCCAATTGTTTTTCCGATATATGTAATTGTGGCGTTTTCACTCACACTTACCAAGAAATCGAGCCACGCCCCACTTGTAGAATCTCGCGTTTTCAACAGTCGCAACTACAAGTACACAAACAGCACCCCCACTGTTAAGTCCCGCATTTGGCCCTCCTACCTATTGCAACAAGTAAATACGGAGTATGTTGGACGTATGGCACAGAAAAAATGTTGCATAAAGAGAAGGGGAGAATGTTAGAATCTGTGGCTCTCTGGCAGGCCTAATTTATGGCGCCAGTGATCACGTGACCCTTTGCCTAACAGAGTACTCACTGCCTTAATACAACTACAGCTGTAAACACGATATATTTAAACCCCCGATAAAAAAACACGAAAACAAAAAAAAATATATATATATATATATAATTATTTTTTTTAAAAAAAAAACATCTTAATAAATATTCAATAATAATATACTGATAAAATAATATATATTAATATTAAAATTAAAATAATTTTAATAATTTTAATATTATTAATAAAAGTTAAAATATAAAATAAAATAATTTTAATTTTAACGATATAAAAAAAAATTTATATTATAACGAAAAAAAAATTAAATTTTTTTTATATATATAACTTTATAACCGCGCCGCGGGCGCGGTTTTACTTTTATTCGAATATTAATAGTATTTTACTTTAACGCGGTTTAAAGACCGAGTTTTTAATAAAAATAACGTAAATAATTTTATATATTAAAAAAAAAAATTTATAAAATAAACGAAAAATATATAATTTTATTAAGTATTCGGCCTTTTAGTATATTATTAAACTAGTTAATAAACTTAATATTATAAATTTAAATAATTCGATAAAATATAATAAATAATTATAATATAACTTTTTAAACTTTTTTTATAAAAAATAATAAAAAAACCTTAAAAAAAAACT
>WNYG01000104.1:49599-66728 GCA_021396235.1 Sporothrix pallida | reverse complement strand
CAGTGGGGGGGTGCCCCTAATGGATTTCAGAATCAAAAAGTGCCATTGAGACACTTTGCCATTTGGTCAACCGTAGCCTACCCGCTTTTATCTACCCCGGACCGTTTTTTCGAGGTCTCTCATTTGCCCCTGTCCAAGGCACCTAAAACCTAGAAATTTATCTAGTTCAGCATCTCACTCAGTAGTAAGTATCGTAGTCTGTCCTGATTAATCCCAACATCGTGAACGACAAGACGAAACGCCCAACACACGACCACCGACATTCGCATCCCTCCGACAGGCAATGCCATGACCCCCGCAACTCAATTGTGCGCCGCTCGCGTCGCCATGTTCTCACCCTTGGCCAATGGCCGCACATTCGTGCCTTCCGCTGCTGGCAAGCCATTGGGCCTCATGCACTCTGTAGTGGCCGCCTGCAGCAGTAGCTATCAGAATGGCCGTCATAGCAGCGTCCGCCCAATCTCAGGGTGCAGCACGCCCGCCGTGCCGCCATATTTCCTGAACACAGCCCGTGCTCCACGGACGCGGCGCACAGTGACGCATGTGCTCGCGGCACCTCTCTCGCGCCCGGCATCGACCTCTTCGACCTCCTCCCCCTCCAACTCCAACACTAACTCCGAATCGCATTCGGACTCAGACTCGGGCTTGGGCTCAGGCTCAGGCTCCAGCGCGATCGCTGTCACAGCCAGCTCCGTCATGCCGTCTGTGGCCAACCCTCCAGAAACCACGCGCCCGCCGTCGTTGACGCTGCCCGAACGAAGCTCCGACCCAAACAGCAGCTACTTCAAGTACCTGCTGTCCACCGGCAAGGCCTACCTCTCCTTCTACAAGACAGGCCTGCGGTACCTCTACACCAACACGAAGCTCGTGCGTGCCATGGAAGCCAACAACGACACATCCGAGGCTGTCAAAGCAGGGCATGCGACCCGCTCCGATTTGCTGCTGCGCCGGCGCTGGGTCCACGATATGCGCCGGCTGCCGCTCTTTGGCCTTATGTTTATAGTCTGTGGCGAGTTCACGCCTTTTGTCGTTCTGCTGTTCCCGCATGTTGTGCCATACACCTGCCGGATTCCCAAGCAGGTTGACCAGCTGCGTCACACGGCCGAGTCGCGGCGGCAGGAAGCCTTCAAGGCGTACCAGGAGACGCAAGGGGCGGCAGAATCGTCGTCTGCAAAGGACATTCTCGTCAGCCGCAGCTTGGGCCTTGTGGCTCCCTTCTGGGACCGCATCGGCCTTTTGGGTGCTGGATCCGCCCGCCGCGCCGTTGAGCAGCGTCTAGCCTTTTTAACAGAAGACGACGCCCTGCTCCGCCAGGCTGGTGGTGTTCCTGCACTGGAGCCGGAAGAAGTGCTTTTGGCCGGCGCCGACCGTGGTCTCGACATTGCGGACCAGGATGTCGACCGGGTACGGGCGCATCTTATCCAATGGCTTCAGCTTACCCGGCCGAGAAACAACAATGGTGATGACAGCGCTGTTCACGAGCAAATGCTTACTCTGCTGACAAGGCGGCCGGAGGCGTGGCCTCTCAAGTAATCGCTGAAAGCGGCACCAGATTCTTGCCACATCAAACTTGTGGCATGTTTCTTGTATTATATTATTTTTTACACAGTCGATGCATATCTACGGCCCGGTTTTAATTGTTTGGATGCCGTTGGCCACAGGGGGAAAGAGCTAGAAAACTAGACGAGGCTTCAATTGTTTGGGGTGGGCACAGACGGGGACAACAGGGGTTCTGGATTATTTGCAGCACGCATTTTACACCGGCATACGAAGGAATAGAAGAAATCATGCTGGGGTAGAATTCATACACAAAAAGGTTAACCTCACTTATTATTATTTTTTTCCTTTATTTTTTTCTTTTTCATTTCGTTCTTTTATTTTCAAATAATTTATTACAACCTCCTTGAATTTTAAACCTCATAATTCCACCCAAACGTGCTCATAGATGGTTTTGATTTTACCTATGCGAAAAAATGAAGCGAGCCCCTCCCATATTGACCTCCGCATACAGCGCAGCTGAGCGAAACCAACTCACTGCTGGGGCCTGGCAAGGTGGGCCATGAGAGCCTGGATTGTCTGCTCATCGACGCCTTGGAAAGCAGCCGCTTGGTACGTACTGGGAGGTCCCGGGACATATTGTCCCGGAGCTGAGCCGTAGGCCGGCTGGGCAGGAGCAGGTGGGTTGGCTGCTGCACCGAGCGTACCCAGCAATGCTGCGAGCTGGGCCTGTTGCGTATTGTTAGGTGAGGCCGTATATTGAACAGCCGATGACGAAGCAGGGCCGTAGCTTGCAGAGGAAGGCGGGGCGGCAACGGGAGCGGCCTGCGATGCTTGAAGGGCGCCGAGGACCTGGGCCAGGGTTGAGTTGTCCAGCTGTCCTAAAAGTGCTGCCAACTCAACACCATTCACAGGCGCAGCTGTTGTGGGAGGAGGGGCCTGGGAATATCCAACGGATTGCGATGGCACATGTGGCGGGCCATAATTTGGATGAGCACCGTGGTAGTTCTGGGTGTAAGGTGCATGTTGGGCCGGGTATTGTTGCATCTGGTTGGCCGCGCCAGCTGATCGGGCTCGAAGAACGACATCAGCAGCGACTGGCGGTGCAAGGTCCTGATAACCGTCAAACCGCACGTTGCTAGCACTGGCTGATCGATTGAAAACCTGTACGGGTATCTTGCCTTTGTTCTGCGAGCTCAGATCTAGATCGACAACAGCTGTAACACCTTCGAGGACATGCACCTGGATAATAGAGTCGCGCGGCGGCATATGCGGTGCCATGAGGGTGACATCTGTCTTCAATCCACGCTCAAGAAACGGTGCCTGTGCCCACTTGATAAATTCGCGATCCAGTTCTTGCGCAACGAGAAATTGGACGTCCGGTACGTCCCCGCCATACCGCGTTTTAAGCGCATGTTGTCCGCTATGGACACTTCGGTTTCTTTCCCGATAATATGGGCTGGGCGAGCGACGAGAGCGATAGATTCCCTGGTTACCACGCCGGGTTGGAGACCGCGACCGTCCACGCGACCGGCGTCCATGGTCATTTTGACCACCCTGTTCCTGATTATACGCGTCGGCCCATCCACGGTCGTGGCGGGGAGACACGGCATAGTGTTCTTTCGAGCCTCTACTGTGGTCGTCTCTCGGACGGTAGCTATTGCTTGGGCTGCGGTCGTCATATCGCTCTACCTCCCGGTCCCGGCCACCTCGGTTCCTGTTCTGCTCAGGCGAACGCTCCTTTCCGCCACGCTCCCGGCCTTTGTCTTTTGTCGGGAGCTTCGAGATCTCCAAATCTGTGGTACGTCAACAAATAGCACGAAGAAACAGAAGGGAAAGAAAAAGAAAAGAATTTAAGAAGTAAAGACACCATGGAAGGCGGAGTAAAGCGAGAAGATGATGGGGGTGGACGGGTTGCAACATACGAATTTTCCTACCACGAATTTCGACGCCTTCGAGCGCCTTCATAGCAGCCGCGGCCTCGTCTGCCGAATGATACTGAACAAATCCATAAGCAGACTTAATGGATATCTGTGCAAGGCGACCAAAGTGGTGGAACTTCTCAAAGACATCCCGTTTACTGACTCTCTCCTGAGATAGGTTTCCTGTGGGGGAAACAACGTTAGAAAAGGCTGTGGGAATTGCAGAAATAAAGTGCCGGAATAAAAACTCCAAACTGCAACATACCAACAAACATCCGCGAACCCTCTGGAAATGCTTCCCATTTTCCTTCCCCAACATGTATTTTCTCTTCATTGAGGAAAGCCTGGTAGGCTCGGTCAACAGCAGCCTTCCCGCGGGGATTGTTCGGCGGCTGACGGGGCGCAGAGGGTGGCTGCCCCTGAATAGCGCGGCCGGCTTGCCCACGGCGACTGGCTACTGCCGGGAAATTCGGGAGGGAAACGGGAGGAACTACACCGCCCACAGTCCTGGTTGCAGCAGCCGCTGGTGGCTTAGGGAGATTCGGATTGTTTGCGTATTTTCCAGTCATACGCGCAGGGCCAGTGGGTGGCCGTGGAAAAGGGTTGGACGGACCCTTTGGTGCTCCAATGGGGGCTTTGGAGGCCGTGACTGAAGGTTTAGCAGCATCCGCTGAAATTGCATCGATCATTTTGTCGAAATCAATGGTTGGCCCATTGTCATCTGCTGTGGAGCGGACCTTGTCTTCCTGATCCACAGATGTTGTGGAGGCTTTTGGGGCTTGGATGGAAGATGTGAATGATGATTCAGTTGGGGCACTCGGTCGGATTTCACCTGGCTCTCCAGTATCAAGCATTGCGATATCATCAATGTAGGGGAGGGGGGATGGTGACCGAGCAGCGCCCGATGCGCTGCCTGGGTTGTCATCATTGGTTTCCTCAACCCCAATCCCAGCATCAGCATCAGCATCAGCATCAGCATCAGTATCGGCATCGGCATCGGCATCAATCGCAGAAGGGTCAACATCTGGAGCGGTATTGGACTTTTCGGCATCACCAACATCTGCAGGTGGGAGGCTCGGGACGGTCGCCGGCTCGTCAGCGGCCAACGGAGACTCAGGTAACGAATCAGGGGGGAAACCAGGCACCGAACGTTTGTTGATGGTGTCAACGGCACCCCCTCTCTCCGCACCATCAGAGGGGTTTTCATCTGTTGCGACTTTCAAAGCATGTTGCTGTACAGGCTCAGTATCAGGTACATCCTCTTTTGGCGCTGCTGGCGACAATACTGGCAAGTCGTTTCCAACGTCATCGCCGTAGTCTTCATCGACATTGCCAGGTGTATCAACGTCCTCGCCATCGGAATTAGCATCAACGTCAAGATCGGCACCTGCACCTTCAGGAACAATGGCAGTGACCATGTCATTGGCACCGACAACTTCTGCCTCGGCAGAGGCACTGGCGTCGACACTGTGTGTCGCATCATTCATACCCAGACCATTTGTCTGGTACTCTCTAGGAGCAATGCTAGCAATAGCTGGCTCATCGTGGGACTCTGAGACTTCGCCTTCGCTGTGCAGTGCGGCGGCACCATCTTCACCAAGACCTTGCCTGCCATCAGCAACAGAATTGATACTGGCAGAATCTAGGACTGCTCCAGGAGCTGCCTCGGGGATCGTGGACATTGCGTGTGTGTATAGATATCTGCCAGGACGCGTGGCAGTGAGGGCGGAGGAAACAAAAATACGTCAAAGGTCGGGCAGCCTTGCAGAAAAAGTACTCAACAGGTGGAACAGGTCGCGGTAGGGGAGCCGCTTGTAGGACGAGCGTGAAAGGCACAAGCGTTTGGGCTCGCAAGACCAAAGTGACGCAAAGGTGAAGCGAAAGCAAACGTGGGAATGCGCAAACGCTAGATCGGAGGGCAAGTGCACGTGGTGTTGGGGCACGCACAAATAGTATTGTCAAAGAGGCAAGAACAGGGTACTTCTCTGTGTCACGCACAGACGAAAAAAAAGGGCTTAAGAAATAGAAGGTTGGCCAGGAAGGGCAGGCTCGATGGAGGCTTCGTTTGCGAACGAGGAAGGCGCGATGAAGCATGCACTCGTATGCGCAAGAGAAAAGGGCGCAGAAAGGGACGGGCGAAAACGGCTGAGCCGATTACGAATTGTGTTTGGAAAGACACGGTGCTGTCGCGAAGCAAAAAGGTGATTTTGATGAGACAAGGGGGTCCAGCGCCGGTGGTGAGGGACGTCTTGTCTGTCGGATAATAGAAGAATATTAGAGCGCGTGGCGATGGGACAGAATGTGGAAGTTGGGAAAGAATAAGGAAGGACGCGAAAAGAGGGATGACATGTATTTAGTTCGTAGTATTACTCATTAGTGCCACTTGAGCCTGGAGGGAAATGCCAACCACGGGGAATTACACCTAACACCCGACTTGCAAATTAGCCGGCAAGGGGCCAAACAGGCACTAAATCGTGCCTGTGATGAACGTGCTCCAGCGGTGTTGCTTCAGTATTACGCCTTTATAGACGTCGTATATATTGCACCTTCGGATCGCATTTACTCTCCTTCAAGAAGCACAACTTAAATACACGGATTTTTTAATGCCGACAAAAATGGCCAAAAGCTTGCTTGAGACTATGCTATGAACTACGAAAGGTTGGCGGCACATCTACGCAGATGTAGCCGCCGCAGCCGCCAGTGCGGTCTCAAAACACTCCCGCAAAGCGCCCTCTTCCTCCAAACCGACGCTGACACGGATCAGATCCGGATCGACACCCAGGCCGGCACACCAGTCTAGTTCCTGGTAGTGTGCAAGAACCACGTACGGTGAAGTCAGCGTGAAATTGGTGCCCAGGGAGGGGCCCTTGGCGGTCTCGACAGCGTCGTAAAAGGCAATGGCCTGGGCCTTGTTCTGGAAGCTGAATGACAACAGGCCGCCGTAGCCACCGACACGGTGAGCTGCGCTTGCAGTGGCAGGGCCATCTGACGCGGCCCCGATGCGGCAGGCCTCATAATTGGCCCGTGACGGGCTATACTTGGGGTAGTTGAGCTGCTTGATGATGGGGCTAGCGAGCAAAACGTCACAGATGGTCTGGGCGTTGGCGTTGATGCGGTCGACCCGCGTGGCGAAGTCACGACTGTTGCGCTCCATGAAGATGGCGTCCTCGGGCCAGTAGGAGTTGGGGTCGTACTCAGCTGTGGCCGCTTCCTTGAGTCTGGTGTACAGCGTCTTCTGGTGACGGTTCAAGACAAGGCTCCCACCCATAACATTGCAGTCGCCCGAGAAGATCTTAGTCAAACTGCTAACAACAATGTCGGCAAAGGGCAGGACATTCACATTCGCAAACGTGCCAATGGTCTCGTCAACCACCACCGCGAAATCGTACTGGTCAGCAAGCTTGCGAATGCGGCCAAGGTTCGGGCAGGTCAGCAACGGGTTACCGGGGAACTCGCAGAAAAGACCGAGGAAGCGCTCGCCCTCCTTCAAGCGCTTCTCGAGGTCGTCTAGGTCGGCTTCAGACGCGTGGCCGTAGAACAAGCAGCCGGCTCCGAACTTTTCTAGAATTTTGAGTGTGTCGACATACGGGAACCCAAAATTGATGCTCTTCAGATTAGCATGGTCGGGACGTGCGCGTAGTAGGAACCGGTGGGCATTGAAAATGGCGTTCATGCCACATGGCAGCAGGTACACGTCGTCTGCTTGAACATCCGCAACGCCTCTAAAGTTGCCATCGGATGATACAGGGGCTTGGGGTGGCGGCGAGTGATTGTGCTCAAGATCCACGTCGTTATCTGCCGTCATGGCGCCGGTAATCCGCCGCAGGATGGCCGACTTGGCACGACGCACAAACGACAGGTCAAGGTTGCGGCCAAAGCGCTCCTCAAGGAAGCGTGCTGTCTCGTCTTCGTCTTCGTCGCCTGCGCCTCCAGCGTTGGGCGAGGCGGGACGGCCATTATTGTGGCCGTTGGTAGCCAATGGGGGGGTAACGGTGGTGTTCGATGACACAGCAGGCGCAGCGACGTCCTCGCTCTGGGACATGGGCCGGCGGTACCGTTTGGGGCCGCGAACCGGCTTCATTCCGACCACTGCAGCTGGAGCTGGGTTTGGTTTGGGAACGGGGGCTTCTGCAATGGGTGCAGCCGCAGTGGGGACGGTGCCGTCATCTTCTACACGCACCAGCAATCCCTCGCTGAACAGCTTGTGACAATACTCAGCACGGCGGCTTGACACGCCGTCACCAGAGTGCTGCCAGTACTGCTTGCCAAGAGGAAATGCTTCCTGCTTCATAATAACAGCCGAGATAGTGGGCGCCAGAGTCCGAAACGCTGCACTCTCTGGGTTAGACGCGTCCAGCGCCAGGTGAACAACAGACAGCCCCTCTAGAGACGATGGATCTGCGGCATATTTCTCAATGAATGCCCGGCACCTCGCTGCTGCAGGGCGACTAGGAAAGAGAATGGCCGTCTGGCCGGGCTGGCCAAACCGTTCGGCAAGACTTGCAGCAAATGCCTTGATGAGGTTGTGAATGAAAAATCTGAGCAGCGTTAAAACTGGATGTCCCTTGAAATTACAGACAAGCGTCCAAAAGAAGGGAGATGCAGCAAAAGGCAAATTCTCGCTGGGGTGTGTATACCTTGGATAGCCAGTGACCATCTTCGAGATCACCCATGACTCGCCTTCCTCATAGCCAACATTTGCCTTCCAGGTTGGCAGAGACACGCTCACAGCCTTGTGTAATTAAGTCAGCAACCTGTCCCATATCCCGCGATGTGCCACAACGAAATGCAAAAGAGATCAGTGTTCAAATGGACAAGAGGAACTCACATGTGCCGTGTCGGGAGGAATGGACTCGCCCAATCCAATGGAAGGCATGATTGAGTCAGAAGAGTGTGTGCTGAACCTGGTGTACGTTCAAGACAGGATAATGCGGCGTACGGTGCTCGGAAGCAGTATCAGCGCGTGCGTCTCGGTCTGGATTCGGCGATGCTCCAAGTCTTTTTGGCAAAATGCTCTCCGATACGGACGGTAGAGAAGAGCGGGATACGCAGTAGATTTGTCCGAAACAAGTAAATGAGGTTGATTGCTGTGAGGAATGAACCAAGCCCATGAGAGGACGTGGGGTGGAAACAAATAGTACAGTGAGCTTTCACCAGAAGTCACTATCCACAATGAGGGCCAGTGTTGATAAAGGAAGAAAAAAAAAATGCAATTAGTGCAACGCCCAAAAGCCAGCTTCTAAGTTTGAGAGGGACGGGGGCGTCTGAGCAGTTGGGGAAGGGGTCATGTGAGTCAACATCGGTAGTTCCTTCTCAGTGCGTGGATGTGTGGGTGCAAGTGCGACTCATTACTCTTTCTCAACGAATTATTCAAAACGTTGCACCGATGATGGATGCTGGCACAACGGTGTGTGAGTGTCACACTCATTTTTAACATGCAATTCGTTGCACTTTTATTTCTCTTCATGTAGAATGTACAATATTTAAGTACGAACAAAAGAAAGGGGGGAAAGGAAAATGGACATTGTAGACAAAGGGCCCGCCTTGCACTATCCTGTTCTGTAAGATACGTTGTCCCTTCCCTTCTCAGGGACGGATGGTGACGGAAGGCGGCTAAGAAAAAAATTAGCTCCTCTGCCGGCCATCGGAGGCAACTTTCCCAAGCACACCTCGGTTTGCCGAATATCGCTGTATCCAGAATAGGGCGCCAACACAGAATAGCTGATAACTAAACAAATGCCACTTCATCTACTAACTCGGCTACGTTTAATTGCGTTGCCTATGCCACTGTGGCGTGGAAAGGAGGCAACAGTGGACACAAAGTGCCATTGCCCAAAACACGGAGGCAGTGACCGAATTTGTGGTGTAAACGAGGGCATGCCAGTGCACAGAATGAAACGAGATGCGCAAGATCCAATAAAGAAAAGCTTAGTATACCCGAAAGTGCTGTCGTGTCGATGCAGATTGCTCTGTTTAAAATATAAAGTATACAATCAAAGAAAAGTCGAAGCCGCCCGTCCGTATCTGACGTTTAAATGTGCAGTTATGGTTCGGTCCTGTAACTGAGAAAGTAGACGATTCGAGAATATAAGACTGAATAAAAAAAATATAAAAAAAAAAATAAAACGAGGAAAGAAAGAGAGGGAAAAAAGTAGCCGATATAATCGAAATTGTGGTCATAATAGATCAGGTCCAATAAAAGCTCCAAGTATGGCACTTGAAAGGGCGCCAGGTGATAGTGGTTTCCGGTTGCAAAAATAAATAAGAGTGGGCCAAAAAAAAAAAGCTTCAATCCAAAAATGCAGAAGTCGGAGGAAAACAAGGCGGTAAAGAAAAGAAAAGAAAACCCAGGTATTCCAAAGAGAAATGTCCATCCAGAGAGAGGGAGAGAGAGAGGGAGAGAGAGGGAGAGAGAGAGAGAGAGAGAGAGAGAGACAGAGAGTGAAAAAAAACACCCCTTGATAAAGCATTAACAGTTGAGGGCGTGACAAGCACACATGCCCTCAGCAATATATGGTGATGAAACAAATTCGTTAACAGCTTAACGGTGATGCCGCCGGCTGCGGCTGCGGCTACCCACACAGCTTATGCTGTCACTCGGCGCCACGCTGTCGTTATCGTCGTCATCGTACAAAAATCGGTTGTCATCGGCGAATCGGGCGTCTTCTTCCCAGTGCGCATAACTGCTGCCAGTGCCGCTGGCAGGCAGGGGGACATTGCGCGCCGACATGTAGCTACCAGACCGGCTCATACCCTGTCGCAGGGGAGCGCTACGGCTCGCATTCGGTGGCGTCGACGGCAGCCGGCTGCCACCACTGCCGCTTCCGCGTACAGTCCGGTGACTGCGAGCGCCGGACACGTAGCTGTCCCGATCACCACGGTCTGTAGGCTCGGCAACATGGTAGTCATAGGTGGATCCCCGGCGGGAAGAAGACAGCGCTTGTGGGGGGAGACCAGACGCTCCGTGCCGAGATGAGATGTAGCTGCCTCCTCCGCGAATCTCGCCTTCCGAGATCATAAGGGGAGCACGGTCATATGCCGCCTCGCTGCGCGCCCGGCTTCCGGAGCCACTCGCAGACCCACCACTGGGATGGTAATGGCGGGATGAAGTGAGCCGGCCCCGGCTGGCATCATACTCATACAAGTCTTCAACCTCGCGGGTCTCCTTTCGCGACCGCCCACGGACACTGCCCTCGTGGCTTCCATACCGGCTACCGGAATATTCTTGATATGAATCTGGAAATGTGGAACGGCGCTGGAACGAGGGAACCGCCGTGGCTTCGTCGAATTCGTGACTACGCGAAGACCTGCTGCGTGACCGCGAACTGCTGCGCATTACAGAGTATGTAATGGCAGCGCCGGCGGCGGCACCAACAGCGGCCATGCCAATCATGCCAGCGGTACTTATGCCCTTGAAAGACTCGCGAGATGAGTAGCGCGGCGAGGACGGTACCTCGTAGGAGGCAGAGGATGTGGACGTGGCGCTCCGGCGCAGAGTTGCAGTGCGGCCGCTGCCGCCTTGGTATCGGCTGGAAGATGGAGCCACATCATGGTAGGTATATTCGTAAGAGCTCGGCATCTCGCGATACCGTGATTCGCTGCCAGACCGAGGACTGAAGAGCTCGGTAGACGGCGTGTCGTAGGAATAATACAGGACCCGGTTGGAATCGTAGTCGTAGTCGTGAGCTGAGCGGTATCGAGATGGCGATGATTCTCCGTGATAAGACGGATAGCTGTAAGATGCGGGCAAATAGGCAACCTCCATGGTATTACCGTCAAAATCGGTCACACGGGCAGAGATATCACTCTTATCTGTGGCAGCTCCAATTGTTGTTTTAGAGTCGTGCCCGAGACTAGCTCTGGTTCCAATTACGGCTGAAGAACGCGGGAAAGCCTTCAGCGCAGCTGCATGGAAATTGTTGACGGCGTCAAGGGAATCGGCGGCGAGAACAAGGTGCGACGTTCGGAGCGGCCTGTCCTGTGTCGAGGTAACCTGGCGGATCTGGAAGATGGCCTCTTTGGAGTCAACGGAACCATAGGTGAGTGTGAGTGCAGGCTGTGCTGTTGACAAAGCGGTGGACCGAGTGGGTTCTGGTTTGAAAGAAAACAAAGAAAACAGCGACGGTATTGACGAAACTTGAGGAGAAGCAGGTAACGATGAGAGGTATTGAATATTCAAAGGCTGGGAGATTGCGGAGTAAAAGGATGAAGCCGGTGACAGACGGCTAACCTCGAGAACGGGCACCATGGGAAGGAATGACGAGGAGAAGGCCTCGAGATATGTTAAATGCGTTTTAGGGGGGATCGAGTGACATGAAAGAGCCACAGCTACCGTCTTCTGACCAAGCGCTGGGGATCGACCGGGGGTGGTGGGAGTGTGGGAATACTACGACACAGTACTCCGTAAGTGGTGTGGGAGTCGAAAGCGTAATGGGTGGGAGGCCAGATCCTCAGCGGCAAAGTAAAAACGGCGTATCACAGTGAATAAAAAGGGTGGTGTGGGCAAAGGTGGAGTGGATCGACCTTGGCTGGGCCAGGGGTCAAGCAAAGGGCAACAGGCCAAAACACGCGGTCTTTCAGCGGCGGCCAACAGGCACCAGGGAACCTGGGAAGTAATAAAATGCAGAAGAGGGCCCGTGTGGGCAAAAGAAACGGGGCCGTTGCGTGTGAGCTGAGGCGAGAGGGCTGTGAAGGTCGTTTGCTGGGGCGGCCCTGAAGCTACTGGATGCGGGCTGTTCTTTCAAAGTGCTGTTGACAAACGTTTTGAGTTGCGCTTTGCGACTTGGTGCAATGCCTGGAATTAATGCCTCGCTCGGCTCTTGATTCGAAAAGAGTGTGCAAAAGTGTGACAGGCGGAGATGGCACGGCAGGCGTGAAGGCGACAAAGTGCCTGAATGAGGACGTGGTATGTGATGAGACTCGTGTGAAAGTGACGAGGCGGTTGTGCAACTGTTGAATGTCTGGCCTGGGCGAAGTGCGAATATTCTCTGCGGAATTGTGATCCGCAATGATGCGTAGCTTTTCTTGCACTCGTTTCTGGTTTCCCTCGTTGAGTTTGCGACTGTTCTTGCACTTCCTCTCTCTCTCTCTCTTCTACCTTCTCTCCCTCTCCCAATTTGTCTCGCCAGCAGATGCTTTACTCTTTATCTCCCTCTGTTCAATTTCTCTCTTCCCCAGACCGCAACTTCTGGCGGGTCTGTCTGCCAGCGCATCGCATTGTCCTGTGTTTGCTGGGCATTCACGCATGCCCAACTTATGGACATGTCTCGGCATTGACGGCCGCGAATGGCTGCGTGTGTGTTTAGGCCTTGTTCTGTTGAGGCCCATCCAAAGGCCATCATATCAGGTCGATGTCGTGTTGTCCACAGCGGTACGGAATTATCAGGATGATGCGGTATGACCTCTTGTGACTCCTAGATGCATTGCTTGCTTGCCTCAGCATAGTAGCCAATGCAGGTCTGCCTGAGAATACCATCACTTGAAAGAGACGCTGGAGCTTGAAGGAAGAAGAGAGAATGCGTCTTCGATCAAGGCGATCGATCATAACGCGCCACTGTGCATGTAAGAAATCGCCTTTCCTGCCACCCAGCTGTGCCTGATGCGAAGATATGTCGTTGTTTCCATTGCTTTTTTCTTCTTTTTCTTTCCGAGCTTGCGGTCCGTCCGTGCCTCTCCTCGCCCTGTATCAATTCCTATTCTGCAGTGGTGCAGTAGCGCAGGCGGATTGAACGACTGGTTGATAACGATACAGCAGACACACTGAACATGAAGAGGGGAGGTGGGTGGTAACTGGTTCTCATGAGGACGTCTCGAGTGTGCAACCATTTCGACTGCAGATGCAGGTTGGGTGAGAGAAAAGAAAGAGAGAAAGAGAGAAAGCGGGCGGAGGCGAGGAAGGCGAAGAAGGAACGGAAACGTTCCAGGAATGGATGTGACGAGAACGACTGGCGAGTAAAAACAGAAGGACCGAACGGGCGTTCTTTCTCTTTTCGTCCATTGTGCCTTGAAATGTCTTGATGTTCCAAGCATTCTATTCCTTCCTCTTTTTTTGCATACGGGTGCATGTACGACGTACGAGTACATAAGCGGGAGGAGCGACTCTTAGCTTAAGGCACGCTGGAATTCAGTCACACAAACCTCCCAGCCAGCGAGGAGAAAAAGTAAAGAGGACTCTTACAGGCATTCAAGGTTGGATGTACGATGATGTCGCGCACTCTTCGTAATTCGCGCCTTCCTATATTCTTATTCCAGAACCTGCATGCAAATGCATCGCTTTGCCCGCGGGTGTCTTACACAGCTGCCCACCAACGACCACCTGATCCTGCATCCCTTTGCCATTCCCGGCTTAGCATTCAGAGTGCCAGGCACAAGGACACAGTCGAAGGCAAGCACGAGGGAGGCTTGGGAGGAGGAGGGTCTTGGTGTTTCGTTTCATGGGAGACATGAAGATCACGCTGGGAGCCGTTTCTGCATCATTTTGGACGTCAGGCAGGCACGCCATAACGTGGGGATATACGGCGTAGTCGCACCTGCCTCTGCTCAAATCGACAATTCGATGCCATTTGTGGGAGCTGTGCCTGCCTTTTTACCTGTATCTTTGGTAGTCAGTTTCGTACCCATCATGTGTTGTTTTACGCCCTCTTCCTGCTGCCCTGTAAATCGCCTCATTAACGATCAACATTCAACTTGTTGAGTGCCCGAGCCCCGCCGTTGCCGACTGATCACGAGAAAAAGAGCTCTCAGTGGACAAACAAGAAGGGAGCTAAAGCATAGTACTAACATGGCGGGCCGCCCAAGAGACAGCCACTAGCCTCAATATGCACCAAGAATCACACGTTGTTTGCCGTCACAAGAGACAAGAGAAAACGCAGTCTGTAATCTTACCTCACGAGCCTCACTTGCACACGGCGTGATGCCACGAAGCAAATAGAGTTGTTCCAGCCGTTCCAGCCGTTCCAGGATGTTCTCCAGGGGCAGAGGGGCAATCTAGAGGGAGGCAAAAAGCAAAGAGACGTACGACGTAAGATACGACATACGACATACTCCAGACAACAATGACAGAATGTTTAGGCCTAGAAAGCACAGTGAGAATCTCTGGAGCCAAAGGGACGCCCAGGGGCAAAGCCGCAAACATGAAAAGGCGTTTATCTCATCAAGATTGACGCTTTCTTTTCACATGTGGCCGGCTGGACAACAGCTTTGGGGCACTCGTTCGCTCCCAAGTACAGATACGGAGTACTGTGTGATACGACGCATCTTGCGGAAGACAAAATCTACGAAAAGGGCAAGAAAATTAAAGTATCTGGGTACAGAAGACAGCTCGTTTTCCTGGGACCGAATTGAATGGGTTGTCTATTGTAAAGGCAGTGGCAAGGCCACCGCCAGTGTGTTGGCCATACTCCGTCAGAATTACGGCTCTTTTGGGAGGCCTGGCCGTTTTGGCCCACAGGTGGCCCGAGTTCACAAAAAGGGTCACAAGTTCAGTCCAACCGAAACACTCCGCGAGTTGGCTACCCATAACGGACCCCGCCAGATGTTAAGAAAGGAATTCTCGAGACCTTCGAAAGGCAGGATGGTGGAGAGGAATACACAGAATGGAAAGAGGACGAGGAAGAAAGGTCCTGAATCACATAAAAATGCCTCCCGGCCAATCATAAGGCCAAACTGCATGCTTGTCAGAAAAATGCCCCTCATTCTACGTTATGTGCCAACTCCATCCAATGATTGCACTTCATCACACTTGGTCTGCCGCACATACAGCATTTCCACCCTCATATTCAATCTCATCGAGCAGTAATTACGCCCTACCGCAGAGGGCGGAAGAGAAGAAGAAAAAGAGAGAGAGGTGGGGGGTGACAAGTCAAGTCCAAAAAGAGAGAGAGAGAGAGAGAGACAGAAAACAGCCCGAGAACACAAGCACCAACAGAGAGCGAGATATACATACTGTCTAGACTGTGTAGCAACATCAAGTCCCCTTTCTTTCGTCGATTTCATTTTCCAAGATAGACATTGCCATTTTTCAGGCGATATTTGCTACTTTTTCCCTCGTCTTTGCTTGCTTTTCGTGCATTCCGCCCCATCATGCTTGACAGGTCGAGCATTACACATTGGCTTCAGAGGCCGCCTTGGAGCTAGTAGTGGATGTACAGCAGCTAGACAGGAGGGGATAGTTGACCAGCTGGTCGCAGGTAAGATACAACTGGCCAACGCCAGTTGTCTAAAAAGGGCAGGGCACGACTTGACAAGCCAAGCTGGACGATCTCAGCTCCCCTCATTCATGGCAATTCTTCATGGTAGATCAAAAAAATGGGACGCCAACTGGATAGAAAGGCGGCCTCGGCGGCTTTGAGGGACAGTCGAGAACTGACGCTGGGCGTATGCAAGTGCATCCCAAAAATGCAGAAATTGGGGTTTGCTTGGTCCGGAATACGACGTATTCGAGGCACGCCTCGTCTCCTCTCCCTTCAGTCCCGGATGGAACAATTTTACACAGTACAGCGACACATTTACAGCGTGCCATCGGCCACATCACAAAGAAGCGATATCGCTGGCAGACGGGATCTGCCTCCGCCTCCGTGTCTCCCTTGACATTGGCCGCCCTGTTCAGGCCCGGCAGGGTATCCCACTAAATACTGCATCTCGGTCCGTGTGCGAGATGCCCACGCAGGAGAGATACCGCACGCGGTTGGCCTTGTCAAGTGGTCACCGTAACTTTGACCAGCTTGACAGCAAACTGCACACTTAAAACTGCAAACTAACCCCCACCCACAGGGCGGCCCTGGCCAAGCCCACAGGCCTCGGTCCACAGATGCATTCGATGTGTGAAGGGGGGAAACAAGCAAGGAGGCAAGCAAGCAAGCAAGCAACGAACTAAGTCCTACCCTCTTCGTCGCCCTGCATGCCCCCCCTTTCCCCAAGCTTCTAATGCAAGATAAATGCATTGTGCATATGGAGTAGCTTTTTGGGTCTTTGGCTTGGGCCGTGGGAATTGGCCCATCATCCTTCGGTGCTGTTTTCGTCGGGCAACTGAAGAGCAGGATTCAAACCAACCTCAAAAGGAGCAGATATGGGGCGGGTATATTGTGGCTTGTCCCACCTGCATCACGGAAGTAAGCAGGCAAAAATAGAAACTTGAACGTCCGTCTGACAGAGAACTTGTGTTTTTAGTAGCCAGTTCAAGACGAGAAAAGTAGCCGTGGTGGTCACTACCAACAGGTGGCTATTGACAACAAGACAATGATACGCTCGTAAATCTCATATCGTTGGTCCGAAATCGAGCCTTATCTCATTTTCCCTCGTTCATCTGTAAAATTGGTAAAATAATGATGAATAGCAATATCTAAACAAAAGTTCAAGATCAAGCATCCCACTGCTTGCCAATTCAAACAAAAGCCTTTTCAGTGACGTCATTTCGCCCGTCCTCTGGCTGTCGGTTGCTGGATAATCGATCTTTCGTCTTGCTCAGCCCGCTCAAAAGCGTCGCTCCAAGCAATCGCATCGTACTCGGGGCAGCAAAGTTCACTGACAGTCGTTTGCTGCCGTGTTCGTCGTGGTTCGAAAACGTCCAGCGCTCGTGTCTCCCAAGGGTTGTCGTAAAGGTTTTTGTCCATCCCTTACTAGGCCTCAGTATCCCACTGGGGGGGGGGGGGGGGGGGGGGGGGGGGGGGGGGGGGGGGGGGCGGGGGGCGGGGGGGGGGGGGGGGGGGGGGG
>WNYG01000104.1:37192-49589 GCA_021396235.1 Sporothrix pallida | reverse complement strand
AGGGGTCGGGTCTCCCAAGGGTTGTCGTAATGGTTTTTGTCCATCCCTTACTAGGCCGCCTTATCCCAATATCCCCCCCCCCCCCCCCCCCTCGTCACACTAGAGTTCCCAGCAACCTTCTGGTGTTGTACCATAATTCCTTTCATCAGTTATCAGTTTCGCTCTCCATCCATCTTGCCTCGGGCTATGCGGTTAGTGGTAGTCTGTAGATCACGGCATCGTGAAGCGATGCCAAGAAAAGTAAAGGCCCGAAGTGCTGGAGCCAAGACAACAGACAATTCTCAATAAGAAAAAGAAAACGTGCCCCTTGATGTAAAGAGCAACACAAGAAAGGAGATATGGAACAAGTTGAAGTGTTCCACGATAAAGAAGCCCCTCTGAATAGAGTGGCATCCTTGGATCCGGTGTTGAACGCCCCATGTTTTGGTTGCAAAAACAGCAGACAGCGCAAAGCACATATATCGACCCAGACACAGCAGACAAAACCGCAAACCCAGGCAAAGATGCTGCGATGTTGTATCACAGAGCCCTGCCCAGCACGGTCCAGCCGCCGTAACACAAGCAGACGCACGAAGAAAGAAAAGAAACAAAAAGATATGCCCATGGGTAGAGCGCCGGCTCACGGCCAATCTCGCGCACAAAAACGTTCGCGGTTGCTTCATCCCTTCGAAATTGATCTTCCTCGCTGTCGTTCACAGTTTGAGATCTGTTGGCATGTTTATAGAACGCCCCATGAATCTTCGGCGGCATGGCAGAACTTGCTGCATGCAACACTGGCAGACAAGCTGTAGTTGCTGATCGAGATCTTGTCATCGACATATGCGTCGGCAAAATTGTCGGGACCCTTCGCCATGGCGCCGACAAAGACGCAGATGCTCTCCTTGGGGTCCAGGCTGTCGATATAGCTGCGGACGGGTTGCACCTCAGCATCGAAACTCAATGTCACCTTCCGGCAATTGGGCGGAAGATGGTCTGTAATAGGGTTCTTAATCACACGGAGGAGTTTTTCCTGCGAGTTAGTAGATCGGATGGAAAGCCGGTGAAGCAGCTGCACCATTAGGCCGGCGAAACGCTTGAATGTACGCGGGATGCGGACCGTTGGCGAGACCTCAATCAGAACATCCTTCGCCGTCAAGATGTAGATTTGAAGCTTGCCGGCTTTGTTGATCGGCGAGTCGAGGAGCGTTAGGAGACACTACGCTTGGTCTCAGTAAATGTCCCACGCTTTGAGAAAACAAACATAGATATGTGGAGAGGGTGGTGTGAAGGCCAGCACTTGTCCGGGGAGCAAGTCTAAAGCAGAAAGAAAGAACGGGAAAGGAAGAGTAGCAAACCTGGTGTGTGATGTCGGGACGTGCATCACTGATGTCCCGGTTCATCTTCCGCATAACTCCAATATGCTCGTCGCTGTTCAGGAGCGAGTACTTCTCGTCTCGGTGTGCAGCGCCCATCCTGTTGGCGGAGCCTCCCTGGGAAGCGGCGCGGTAAGTTTCGAGGCTCGCATTCGCAAGCACGACAATCAGCCTCCGCGTGTCCTTGTCAGACGACGCAATGGGGTGGTGCTGCTCGGCGACGAGTTGGGGTAGAGCCGGAGGTGGAAGAGACTGGGTTCCTATCATTGTGGTGGTGGTTGTCAGAAGCTTGGTTTGCAAAGGTGCGAGAAAAGGCGATAGGGAACAGGTAGAGTGAGACGAAAAAATAAAGCACACGAGGCCGAGACAACAAAGTGGTTTGAATAAAGCAGTGGGTGCCCAAGCTAGGAACAGAGTTCACAATTGTTCACCATGTGGCTTTTCAACAATTGGTCTCGTGACCAACCCATTGGGCTGTGTTTTTTTCTTTTTTCTTTTTCGTCTGAACCAGTGTTTGCCAACAGCCAACAGCAGGATTTTTTTTTCAGCTCAAGACATCGCCAATAGAACTAACAGCACCAAGCAAAACCAACAGTCGCGGCGATGGGTGACCAAAGAGGGCCACAAACAGACGTGTCCAAGGGATCTCAACTTACTCTGTCTCTTGCCCGCACGGTGTTCAGGAGATGACATTGTGGACGCGAGGGGGTATGAAAAGTATTAGGGATAGGCCAAAAAAGAAAATAGCCAAGATGCCAAAACAGATCCAATGGGACGGATAGTGGTGATAGTCGAGAATAGCTGAGAATAGTCGAGAGCAGATGGAGGAGAAGGTGAGAGTACGAGAGAGAAAAGAAGGGACAGCAGAGAGGGGAGGAGAACGGTCATAAAGCAGGACCTTTGTGTGGGTTGGAAAAATTTCGTTGAGGATTTCCGATTCTAGCCTGTCACGTGGACGACTAATCGTCCGGCATCGCTGATCATGTTGGGAAGGAGAAAGGGGCAGCCTTTTTACATGTGGTCACGCCCCCCCATATAATTGTACTCGCTTGGCCCCAGAACTGCTCCGTCATAGCCCTATGACTTCTCTGCGATGTCTGACAGCCGGTGCGTGAGACTCATTTGTAAGGTTAGACGATGCAACTGCAGGGTATTATTTAGACCATGATGGTTCCCTCTTCAATCGTGGGCCTTCGTTCCGGAGGACAGCTGCACGTGACCTTGGAAGACCGCATACTTGTATCCGTTTCCCACCATTACACTGCACCCCGGAAGAGGACTCACACGGAATATGGAATTTAACGGAGTAATATAGCATACATGCTGTGTAGGATGGGGTACGCTGTTTAGTTTCCAGTCTACTGCTCTACATCGGATCGCAGCCAAGCGCCAGTGACTCTCCGTCCTTGGCTATCTTTAGCAGCATTTTGGATAGCGAAAGATGACATTTTGACGTGCTCTGTCTACGAACAACGGAGTGTATTTGTACGCCGTACGACTTAATCTTGGCCTTTTATCGTTTAAAATAAGATATGAAAAATTCCCTGAAAATTCTCAAGTGCAAAATCTTGAGAAAGTACGTCGCATCTGTGGCGGTGCAACGTAATGTAATCAACGTGGCGTTAGCTATATTACAGTCGAGGCACGTTTGTACAGGCTGCTTTGCCCTGAAGAGAGCTGCGCTTTGTTTTCGCTGTCTGCTCGGGCCAGCAACCCATCCGAAGTCTGTACGGAACCAGCGATCCACCAGCCAATCAGGTACTGCCCCCTAGTACGTTTTCTTGTTTTTATTACCTCGTCGAGCTCCACAGCATCCTTAATTCCCTACTTTCGGCTTGTAGAGGCCATTTGCTCGGCAACAAATCTGCTGTATATTTTTTTTTCGTCATCAACCTTTCTGCTTCGTTCCGAACAAACCGTCACGTTTTGTTATTTTCATCCTCGCAACCTTTCACGGTCTTTCCAATTGCTTTGTCTCGTGCTCTTGTTGCAGTCGCCAATTGCAGCACTTCAGCTACTCATACTCGTCGTGTTTCACACTCTCCCTCTCGAGCATTTCTCTCGACGTTTCGTTTTCCGCCTTTCCCCTTTTCTCAGCCCATCACCATGCTGTCGAGACGGTTTCTCCTGGCCGCCCGGTCTGCTGCGCGCTGCCAGCCACAGGCATCGCTGCGTCATGCGCAGCTGCCATTGATGTTCCAGCATGTGCGGAACTACTCGGATCTGGTGGTCAAGGTGCCTGTAATGGCTGAGTCCATCTCGGAGGGCACGCTGAAGCAGTTCTCCAAGCAGATCGGCGAGCGTGTCGAGCAGGATGAGGAGATTGCCACCATTGAGACCGACAAGGTGCGTTTCGGCTAGAATAGACGCGCTTTCGGGCGCGTCTTGGGGCGTAGCAGACGCCGCTTGATGGCATCGAGCGCATCGAGCGCATCAGGCGCATCAGGCACTCCCAACACTGTTTTCGCGAATCGACAGCTAACACTAAACCAACTCATTTCTCCAGATCGATGTCGCTGTGAACGCACCGGAAGCTGGCGTCCTGCGCGAGTTCTTCGCTAACGAAGAGGACACCGTTGTTGTTGGTCAGGATCTTGTTCGCATAGAAGTTGGCGCCGAGGGCGAGGCTCCGGCCGAGAAGCCCGCCGCGTCCGAGGCACCCAAGGAAGAGGCAAAGCCTGCCCCTGCCGAGTCAAAACCGGAGCAGCCCAAGCCGGCCGAGCCGTCAAAACCCGCACCCGCCCCGGAGAAGAAGAGCACGCCTGCTCCCTCAAAACAGTCCTCGGAGCCCACCACTCCCTCTCCCCTTGGCAACCGTGAGGAGCGCAGAGTAAGTCAACGGCACATCTCAGAATTTACGGTGTGTTCAAGAAAACATAGCAGGCCCAGCTGACACAGATCCCTCCATCGCAGGTCAAGATGAACCGTATGCGTCTCCGGATCGCCGAGCGTCTCAAGCAGTCGCAGAACACCGCTGCCTCCCTGACAACATTCAATGAGGTTGACATGTCCTCGCTGGTCGAGTTCCGCAAGCTGTACAAGGATGAGGTGCTGAAGAAGACGGGTGTCAAGCTTGGCTTCATGAGTGCCTTCACCCGTGCTTGCGTGCTGGCCATGAAGGATCTGCCTGCCGTTAACGCGTCCATCGAGGGCCCCAACGGCGGCGACACCATTGTCTACCGCGACTACGTCGATGTTAGCGTGGCCGTGGCCACCGAGAAGGGCCTCGTGACACCCGTTGTCCGCAACGCTGAGGGCATGGACCTGGTCACCATTGAGAAGTCGATTGCCGACCTTGGCCATAAGGTGAGTCGCCGAGCACCCTGCGTGACATTATATCTCGTCTTTCGTGTCTCTGTACGCCACACCACACGACGTCGGTATTCTAACACTTTTTTTCTTTCTTTTTTTAGGCTCGCGACGGCAAGCTTACCATTGAGGATATGGCCGGCGGTACCTTCACGATCAGCAACGGCGGCGTCTTTGGCTCGCTGATGGGTACTCCCATTATTAACCTGCCCCAATCGGCGGTGCTCGGCCTGCACGCCATCAAGGAGCGCCCTGTCGCCGTCAACGGCAAGATTGAGATCCGCCCGATGATGTACCTGGCGCTGACCTACGACCACCGCCTGCTGGATGGACGTGAGGCTGTGCAGTTCCTGGTGAAGGTGAAGGAGTACATTGAGGACCCGAGACGCATGCTGCTGTAAAGCCTTCATTTCGAGTCCCCATTTTTAACTTTACGCTGACGGTAGGATGCGATACTTGAATTGCGTATGAACTGTAATCTATCTGTAGATTTGTATTTTTGGCCTACGTCGTTTTCTTTTCTGTTCCTCTTGTCTCGTTTCTCTTTTACACTACCCTTTACCGTCCTGCCTTTGCTTGTCATTATCTAGTGGCCGGTGCGGGCTTTAGACGAGTGGTGCATGTTGTCCGGTTCTACACATCCAGCATCTTATCTGCTTTCTGTATCTACTTTGTTTTTCATCTCAGTTTCCCCCTTGCTCCTCATCGCTCATCATCTCCTTGCCTTCCTTTCCCTTTTCCTTCGTTGTAATCCTATTCGCTCAACTTTATATGGTGTTGAGGTGTCTTTCACCAAACCTTGATACGGTGCATTCCGCTTGGCGCAATGGGCGGACAACAGTGGTTGGGCTATAGATAGTAATAAAAAATCAAAGGTCTAAAGTATTACAATATCAGGCTGTGGGCGGCTTTATTTACAAAATACAAACAAAATGCAGAGACTCAGATCATGCTGGGTGTGTCATTTCACGTGGCAGGCTGTGAAAGCAACACCATCGTCGAGCAATCATCTCAAATTACACACAATCACAGAAACCCATCAAGAGAGGCACGACGCACGTCGTAAGCATTTCATCTTCGCCAAGAGTGCAGGCTGTGTGTTCTGGATAAAATCAAAGGCGTCATGCCGCAACTTTGCACGAGCTAGTTGTGATGTGCGGCGATGCCTTGAAAAGGGCGCCAAGACGATTCAGTTTCCCCAAACGGTCGCTTTTCAAAATAAATTCTCCAGCGTCGTATTCTTCGTCGTCGTCTTTTCTTAATTTTCTTAATTCCTTTAATTTTGTTACTTTTCCCCCTCACATTTCGCTCTCGCTTCAAAAGGTACTCCATAAATAATCCAATGTCGTATTGCGATTGAGCAGGGACTTCGAACACTGCCGTATTGATCGACGTTTCGTCGTTGTTTGAATGGCAAAATGCACACGTAACTCCCGTGCACAACTGTGCACAGTACGACAGTCTCTTCTATCCCAAGGGCGCCAAAAGCCAATATCAATATTCTGGCAGCATGTGTTTTGTTGACTGTGTACGCATGATGTATATGTACGCCGTATATTGCCTCGACAAAGAGATCCTGTGATGGAAGGAACTACCCTAGCATATCAAATTCTGTTATATCATTGACATTGATGGAGACATAGAATCTACCGTATTGAGAGTTGAGGAAAAAGAAGCGATATAACTAAATAAGTGGCAGCTCTTTTTTTCTTCTCTAGATCATGGTTAGAAATGATAGACCATCAGTAGCATCGTGGGTACGACCAATGCTTCTTGTACAATATGTGATTCTCGTCGAAGGCTGTGTGCAAAAATGTGTCTTACGGAGTAGTGTGCGCATGATTACTGTTACATGGTGATTGCCCCCCAATCCAGATCACGATGTAGGCTGTAATTAGCCTCCGTGCACTTGTTTACGAAACACCATACGCCAAAGGCAACTCAATGAATAGCAGGGCAGGAAAGGGTTAACGAAAAATAATAATCACGCCACTTTTCACCGGGAGTACGATCTTTCCGGAGCCTCTTTCACCTGTACCAAAGTCTAGGTTGTGGGCGGGGATGTGGTCGGGACACCCTTTTTTTTTTTTCTCTTCCTTTGATGCCGAATACTCCAGGGCGGTCGTATTATGCTTCAACCTTGATTTCTGAGAACTTCCCCTAAGCCCAGAACAGGGTTGATACTACCACCATCTCTTAATCTGATATATTCCGTACAAAGGTACATGCGATGTTATTCCAAGAAAACGGCCCTCGTCTGTAATCACAATCTTTAATATAGAGGGAGGGAGCGAAAGAGGATTAAATCAATAACCGGCAAGGGAAACATCAACAGACTCATCATCATAAAAGTCGTGCTACCAGGAGTTAGGGATTGGCGGGCATTGAGATACAGCCTGAGTTGGTGATTTTCAGCTCAGGTACGCAAAATATCCGAGTGGTAAAAAACAAGCGGAAGCATCAAAGATCGGGCCAAACAGCTCTTCTCAGAGTTGACACGTTTGATAGGCCAAAACAAGAGACGAAAGGTATGAGCACTGAATCAGAAAGGCCAAAAAAAAAAAAAAAAAAAAAAAAAAAAGTAATAAAGGGCACGTCGTTCAGACGGAAGGCACCGTGTCAGGCCCAAGCATACAGATATCAGCCTGCGTTCCAAACCAAACAGGTGACTGCACAGTAGTAAAAACCTATAAGTACGTAAGTGAAAAAAGAAGAACTGGCTCAACATGGAATGGCTCGTCACCGGAGACAGGAGGTCGCTTTTTTTTTCTGATGTCCCCTTTTGTCTTTTTTGTTTCTCGGAAGTTTCGCCAAGGGGATTGACGGCCGGGGAAGCCCACATTAGCTGTAGCTTTTTTTTTCTATTCCTTACTTTCTTTCCTTCCCATCGTTGTTTGAAGACTTGGCGTCGTTTTTAATCCTGCTAGGCAAACTTCCTTCCTAGGGTATTCTATCTTTGTTCATGACAAGCCTTCCAGGGCCCTGTTAGAGAATGTCCCATCCGTTTATTCCGACAGTTGGCGCTCTGACCCAAAATCACGATTTCTAAAGCACTCTTCCACCCGCTGCGCTCTGTATTGCGCAAATTATGGCCGGGGTTGGCGAAACAAGCTTCTTTATCGTTAAATAGGAGGCCAGGTGGGCATAAATACCAATATCGTGGAGAAGATGCTCTAAAATCTCGTGTGCCGAGACCCGATCATCACATGAGATCCTGCGTGCTGCGTCGTAGCCTTTTACGTATATCGTCACATTAGAATCGTGTGTAATGCTTCCGTCGCCGAGTATAGCGTGGCACCTGCCAACAGGGACCACCAGATAAGCAAACACAGTTTCCGAATGGCATTGTTGGCGATCTGATGACAAGAAATCCGCTCGCCAAGGCCCATCATGTTCGCGCACATAAGGTCTTGATCGAATGCCATCTACCTGCAGGCCGGTTGTGGTCCGTACTCAGAGATGCAATGTGCACATCCGCCAAGGCGATTGCGCATCTCTAAAGAGTGCCGCCGTTCCGAGTCCTGCCAACTGTGGGAAGTGGTCCTCGTGTGAACAAACAACAAACAAGGCAAGATACGGAATAGGTTTGCCTCTTCTGGGAATCCACCGTTGTATGTGTACCTTCCCAGCCATTGCAGGAGGTGATGACGGTTGGACCCCGTTGTGCTGTGGAACTCCGTGCTGCTTCGATCTGAGTATTTGATGTGGCATGTGGCACCTGGCACATACGGCCGCTTTGGTTGACATCTGTATCGTTGCAGGTCTCTGACACGTCCTGTTTCGAGATGTTGTTGTCTATTACCCTATTGGCTGGAGTATTGGTACTTTGTTTCTTCCGCTATCAAAGCGGGGATATGGAGATACCTTGCCATCCGGGGTGTCTCCTTTCCTTCCATTCAGGGGCTCCAGACAGGTTGCTGCTTCCGTTTTATGGTCCGTGCCTTATAATTGCAACCTGATTGCGTCGGCGTTGAGCTTGTTTTGTTAGCGGGTCTACTGCACCTTCCTCAGCCAAGACGGCACCTGCTCGCGCTAGCAAAGAGCCCCTAAAACAAACAAATCCAACGGTGAACAACAACAACGACATGCCTTTTCAAACCCGCTTGCTCAGTCTTTTTCTTCCTCACCCTCATCACAGAGATCGAGCGCCACAATGCATACAGCCCTTCCCCTCCCCTCTGCGGCCCCCCCGTAACAAAAACTCATCAGCCAGGCTGCCCATCGCAAGCGCGTTTCTGGCACTGGGCACTGCCAAAAATCTCGATTGGTATGCCTCCTTGAATCATTGCAAAACTAGAAGCACAGAGCAGAATTCAAACCGCGGCGCGTAGTCTGCGCCTTGCTCGAGGCCTATGGAGGCAGGTTGATGACTTGGGGATAGCGTGGGGATGAAAGGGACTGCTCGGCTGCCCGAACTCCCATCTGCACTTACCCAAACTTCCTTGAGAAAAGACGAAAACTGTCATCCCTTCAACGGGCCCCCCCCCCTTCTACAGAGCGCAGCGCAGGGTGCGGCGCACTCCGTATTCTGCGAATGCACTCTGATATCTTCGAGGCACAGCCAACCCCAGTCAGTTAACCTTACTTTACATTTGACATGTCTCCACAGAGCCTGTGCGTTTCCTCTCTCGACGGAGTACGGCTACGTCGTACTTCTTAGGCGGTTAAGAGAGGAGACGATGACTGGAAACAACGTCGAAATCGATGTCACAACACGCCCCTCTCCGAAAAAGGGCTGTCTACGGTTCTCCTCCCCTTTCCGTCCTGTATTGGCCCTGCGACAGACACTTCCTCACATGCGGTTTCAACCTTCCAATGCGGCAACGGGATCTGCATTCCCTATGCCCTGGGTTCGCCGTCACCCATCTTACCTTCTGCCATCTATCACCCACATTTTCTGCCAGTCTGCCTGCCTGTCGTCTCTGTCCTGAGTCTCTCGGTGTCTTCTCTTATTCCAATGCCGCCAGCCCCTGCAACTGCAAGTTGCAGAGAAACACAGGAGGTGGGTGAACGCAAATGGCCCTGTGTGTCTTGTTGGAGATCCCCACGCTCATCATGCCTCTGATGCCGCTTTGCCAAGAGAGATAAGTAGTCCACCGTGGCCACCTCTCAGAAAGCCAAGCCTTCTCTTCGTTTCTTTTTTTCTTCTTCATTCCCTTTTGATATAAGCCTATCCATCCCCAGAGTGCGGTCTTCTACTGCCTCTGTTTTTTTTTGCTTTCTCTTTTCTTCTTTTCTTGTCTCTGTCCTCTCTTTATCTGCTTCTTGTTCAGCCTTGCCAGTCAAGAGAAGATCGCGTTGACCGTGGATCTGATTTCACTTACATTCTTTTTTACGAGGACAGTTTTTTTAATATCATCTTGGGACAGGACAGGTTGCCGCTCCTTTTTTTTTTTTCTTATTCCTTTCTTCCCCCATTTTTCTTTCCTTCTTTTCTATTTCAAGAAATTCGGGCACATCGGACAATATGGTTTCTGCGAAGCTAGTCTATGCGGCAACGCTGCTCACTCTGGCCTTTGCGGCTCAGAACGACAATAACAACGGTGGTGGAAACGGTGGAAACGGTGCTGTGGCCAACACGGGTGCCCAAGCCAACGCCAAGCAGGGCCAGCAGAACAACAACGGCGGCGGCGGTGGAGGCGGTGCCAATGCCAACAACAACAACAACAACGGTGGTAACGCCAATGCCAACGCAAACAACAACAACGGCGCCAAGGCGAATGCTGGCAACAACGGCAACAACGGTGGTAATGCCAACGCCAACAACGGCGGAAACGCCAACAACGGCGGCAATGCCAACGCCAACAACGGCGGTAACGCCAATGCCAACGCAAACAACAACGGCGGCAATGCCAACGCCAACAACGGCGGTAACGCCAATGCCAACGCAAACAATAACGCCGGCAATGCTAACGCAAACGCGAACACGGCCACGGCTGCCGCTAAAGGTACGGCAACTGCTGCTGCGGATGCGAACGCAAACACGGCTGCTGCGAACGCGAACGCTGCCGCCAACAATAACAACAACAACAATAACAACAACAATGCGGCCACGAACACCAACAACAACGGTGCCGACAGCACCACCCTGCAGCCCAACGCTATCCAGTCTGGCTCTTTCTTCGATGGTCAGGCCGGTCTGGGTGCTGAGACTGGACAGGCTGCATCGACCACCTCGCAGAACAACTTCATCAACTTTTGCCTTGACCAGACCCTCACCAACGGTCTGCAGATCACCACTGGCTCCTGCAACGGCATTGGTAGGTTCATCTCACAATAGCTCTCCTATTCTACAGAATCCGCTTGCCATCAGTATATACTAATCAAGGCTGAACAGTTATGGGCCAGATCCCTGCCAAGAACAAGATGATCTCAACTGTCATTACGTTCCCCAAAAACGGCGAAAGTATTGAGGCTGGTAAGGACTTCAACATCACCCTGCAAGTGAACAACCTGCAAGCTGGTGCCTTTACCAACGCCGACGCTACGTACTACGCTGCTCCCCAGCAGCTGCAGAACGGCATTGTTGTTGGCCACACCCACGTCACTGTCCAAGACATCGGCGGCAGCCTAAACCCTTCGACCCCTCCTGACCCGACCCAGTTTGCCTTCTTCAAGGGTATCAACGACGCTGGAAATGGCAAGGGTGGTCTCCAAGCTGTTGTCGCTGGTGGTCTGCCCGCTGGTAACTTCCGTGTCTGTACTCTGACATCCTCCGCAAACCACCAGCCTGTCATCATGCCTGTTGCCCAGCGCGGTTCTCAGGACGACTGCACCAAGTTTACTGTTACCGGCAACGGAGGATCCACCAATGTGGCCGCCAACAACGGTGAGAAGGGCCAGGCTGCTGCTGCCCTTGCCCAGTCCGCTGTCGACCTCGGCGCCGGTGCCCTGACTGCTACTGCCGCTGCCGCCAATGGCGGTGCCACTGCCGCCGCCAACAACAACAACAACAACAACAACAATAACAACGGCAAGAACAACAACGGCAACAACAACAACAACAATGGCAACAAGAACCAGCGCCTAGCCCGCTTCGCCCGCCGAACATTTGTCGCTTAAAGCAAGAATTACAAGATGAGATTCAAGAGCTTCCAAGCACGACTCGCTCCCCTGTGGGATTCGTGTCTACCTATTGATCGAGGTTTTTGACCCCTGGTCTCATTCTTTTTTTCTTTGTCTTTTTTTTTTCTAAGCGTGGATAGGGCGGCTTATGGCCATTTTTCATGAGTTGGGAACAATTTTTAAAAGGGTTGTTTTTTTTTATTTTGTCACCTCTAGTAAATCTTAAATTTGTCGTGTTTTTTATTTATTCTCTTACAATATCTTCTTTTTTTTCCCCTTTTGGTTTTGTTTTAATCGCTGCATTTTATGCGGTGGGCCTTTTTACATGAAGTTTTGGTTAGGAATGGGTGCTGGTCATTGCAACGAAATTTCGACTTGATTTTCTGCCTTGCATTTTTCTCCAACTCCAGCTTGCCCAGTTTCTAAAAGACGGAGATGTCTTCGACGTCCAGGACGGCTCTGCAACCGTTAGGTATACAAGGCTGCAAGAAGAAAAGAATGGAGCCGTTGCAGATTTCCCATGTACAAGCAGGTTCCAACGAGACGTTTGATCTCCCATCTTCTGAAACAAGTTTGTTTTTGGCTGTTTCCTGGCGCATGTCAGTTTGTGACGGATGGTCTTTTGTCCGGGGGGGGGGGGGGGGGGGGGGGGGGGGGGGGGGGGGGAAAAA
>WNYG01000104.1:0-37184 GCA_021396235.1 Sporothrix pallida | reverse complement strand
CCCCCCCCCCCCCGCCCGCCCCCCCCCCCCCCCCCCCCCCCCCCCCCCCCCCCCCCCGGCCGGCACACAAAGTAAATTGAGAAACGCGTGCGGGTATTTGTCATGGCATGCCATCCTGTTTCTACAAAATAATGCCTCCAACAATACCATCTCGACCACATCATGTGCCTACGCATTGTGGAGTTCTCCATATGCTTGTCAATTTGGCTGTTTCTTGCAAGGATCTGTCCGACGGTAGGTTCGGAAGGCTGTACGACGTAGGCATATTTTGTTTAATGTGATCCCCTTTGAACACTTACGAAACATTGCCCTTTTTTTTTTGTCAGACCGTGGGCAATTTGTCTATGATGGCCATACAAACACAGTTTGTCGGACTAAGCATCTTAACTATACTCGGTCTCCTATTAAGAGTGGTAGTCATTGTCTTGTTTTTCTACAATCTATTAAATCTTTTTTTCTTTCTTTTTTCATTCCATATTTAACCAAGCAGATGATTATTTCTCTTTTCAATCTTTTTTTTTTTTTTTTTTCAAATGAATATTCCTTTCCAGTCTCCGAAACATTTCTCTTCATCTATATAAGCTTCCTTGATCCTAGTTCCTATCTCTTCCATGGTCCCCGTCGAAGCCTCACACCATTGTGAGTAATTTTACTAGTCTTTTTTTCATAATGTATCATTTCTTATTATTCATTGTTTTTTGTATATAAAAAAGGAAAAGAGAAAAAAGACAATATCAACATACCCGGCATCTAAGTTTTGCGCCAGATGGAAAGATATTGATCTTTAGCGGTCAAAGAAAGATTTAGCCACTGCCCATTGAAGCCAAATGGAAATCAACTAGCAATAATATTGAATAATATTGAATTGTCGTCTTCGTGCGTATCTACATCGTAGAGATGGCCGAAATATGGGGCCAATCTGAATTGGCCAATGGCAAGGCTTAGTGGGCTGTCTCGTGAGCTAACTTGTCAAAAGATGTGCTTATCTAATCATGGACGGGGAGATTTTTTCCCTAATGCCCAAACCATCACCACCAAAATCGAGATACATTGTCGCGTGCAACCAGCAACATTTCCTGCGACGGCAACGACGACAAGCGACGATCACCACCCTTGGCCCTAAAACCAGAAACCCCGCCCACAAAGAAAAAAACAATGGCAACACACATGGTCGCGGCCGCCCGGAAGACATTCCGGGAAATGAGCGCCGTGGTCGTGTCGGCTGGCCTGATGCAAAAAACGGTCAGAGTTCGAGTCGGCCACCAAGAGTGGAACAAGCGGGTGCAAAAGGTACGTAACGGATGCTGCACTCTTTCTTCCCGTTCTGCTTCAATCCTTGCGCAGCCTGCTAACAGCAGCAACAGCACTTCAAGAGACCCCAGTCGTTCCTCGTCCACGACCCCAATGACAGCCTCCGCACCGGCGACGTCATCGCAATCACAGCCGGCTGGCGCATGTCCAAGGATAAGCGACATGTCGTCAAGCGCATCATTGCCCCTGCACAAATCCCCGTTGAGGAACGGCCGCCAGTGCCGACCGAGGAGGAGCGGTGGGCAGAAGCACTAGCAAAACGGGCGGCAAAGGACAAAAGACGGGCGGCCACAAAGGCCGCACAGCAGGCAGAGAAAGAGGCAAAGACCACATCCCGGAGAGAGCTGCGCAAGATGGCGAAGAAGAAGGCAAAAGCTGAGGCGGCCGAGGTGGCCGAGGCAACCGAGTCTGAAAAGCCGGCAGAGGCCGAATTGCGGGGAGAGCCATCATCATAAGGCGGACCTTTCAGTTTGAGGGAGGCTGCTGTAGACAATGAGGGAGGCGGGCGGGGATTATCGGCGAGTGACGAGCTGCTGTAACAACAGATTGTATGGCGACTGGAGGTGGTGACGGGGACGCGGATAGCTTGAATATCCAGCCTCCAAGAGACCAGAAAAATTAAGGAATCGTCAGGCTGACGGACGAACTGACAGACGATACCACGACCTTGACTTTTCATGTACAAATATTTCTATTTTCTGCCGAGGCCGTATAGTTTCCAATGCTGCAAACCAACCTCGCAACTTATTCAAATGTTACAAAATGTTCTAAAAAGGGGATCCCACAGCTGGGTGTGAGAAAATGCGTGTATCTGTCACCAAGCCAGAAAAGAACCCCCCTCGCCCTTCCCCGGGAACCAGCCTAGCCAAATGAAACCTTACAACAGCACAGTAACAAAGAAAGAAAAAAAAATGAAAGGAGAGGGGGAAATAATGACACTTGAAAACAATAGACGGGTACAAATGTACGGAGGAGATAGGCAACAAATGAGCAGAAGCAGTGGGGTGGGTTAACAAGAGGCAAGAATCCAAGGCAAGAACAAGGGACAAAATATGCAGGCAAGTGCGTGTGCATAGAATTAACAGTGTTTATAAGCATTCTGCCTTAGCCGCCCCGTTCGCCGTACTCCCGCGCCCAATCCTCGTACTCCTTGAGGCCAGACTTGCTGACACTCGGCCGGATGGTCACCAAGCTCGACTCAAAATCAGATAGCTCCATACCACGGATCTCATCCATCTTTGTCATCAGGAGCGCTTCGCCAAGGGACCGCAGCGGGCCCATGGCCGCATCCTTGGCCAAAGCTGTGATATCGGAGCCAGAAAACCCTAATTTAGAACTGTTAGCAATAGTCACGGGAGATAGGCCATATCGGCCGTTGGTATGAGGTAGACGCACCGTCGGTTAGCTCGACAAGTCTCTGAATATCCTGCTCTGTCAGGTTGTGCTTCTGCTGGCCCAAGAGTGTCCGCAGATGCACTGCTCTAGTCTCGGTTTCAGGTAGCGGGATATACTGCCGCCTTACAAATCGTCGCCGAGCAGCTTCGTCAATGGCCCACGGCAGATTTGTCGCTGCCAGCACAAGAACACGGCTGGCGTCTCCTTTGCGGCTGTCTTTGTCGGAGCCGTCCTTGTCTTCACGCCCGGCGGCCGCACGTTGTAGGTCGCTCCACTGAATCAAGAACTCGGTCTTGATGCGCCGCGTGGCCTCGTGCTCACCCGAGCCAGACCGTTGAGAAAGGATACTGTCAATCTCGTCGACGAAGATAATGCTTGGTGCTAGCATTTTAGCCAGGGAAAAGAGCGCGCGCACGAGCTTCTCGGACTCGCCCAGATATTTGCTGGTAAGACTGCTCGCTGAGATGGAAAAGAAAGTCGACCGCGATTCGGTTGCTACAGCACGTGCTAGCATAGTCTTGCCGGTTCCGGGAGGCCCAAATAAAAGCATACCCGTGGCAGGTTCGCGCAGACCCATAAACAAATCCGGCCGTAAAAAGGGATACACAACGACCTCTCGTAGCGCTTTTTTTGCAGGTTCCAAGCCTGCAATATCGCTCCAATGAACGACATCTCCCTGCACGACAATCTCATTGAGAATCTGCTTAGCCGCCTCGTCATCCACACCCGGCGGAAGGCTTTTCAAGATTGCCTGTTTGCGCTTTTTCCACGGCATTTTGGCCAGATCCTCCTCGCTGTCCTTATCAACCTTGTCGTTATCGTCCAGCCTGTCCGAGTCCTCGCTCGACGATGGTTCAAGAGTTGCATCAGCAAGTAGGTGGGAAACTTCGTGTGCAGCTGGCCTGACGGGCGCTTTATCTTTTCTTGCCACGGGCTTTCTGGACGACGACGACGATGCTGTAGTAGCCGCCGAGTTTCTGTCGAGCGAGGGAGATGATGACAATGCAGCTATGTTGGCAGCATAGCTAGAGTGCACATTTCGTCTGATCTCGATTCGATTTCCCAATACCGATTGGTTTGTCGTGCCGCCCGAGCCTGGAAAGCGCGTATGGCCTGTTGATTTTGGACGCACGGAGGCGTCGTTTACCCGTTCCAATCCAGGAGAAGCCACTGCCGACGTAGCAGACGGCCGTTGATTGGACACGGACCGATTGGGCCTACCTGGCCTGCCTCCCTCAGCAGGCGTCTGCATTGACCGACCCAAGGCACTAGCCGCGGCGTTCAAAGAGAGAGATTGCTGCTTGGATGAACCAGAGTATTCTCCGGACCGCCGGCCATCCGCCGAAAGAGAAATAAGGTCCGCATTGCTATGGCTGGGAGACATATTTGGCGGTTCTGGAATAGACCGTTGAGGAACAAGACGTCGAGAGTTGCTGTCCCACTGGAGTGCTGGCTGAGAGCCGGGTGAGGTTTCGCGGGCAGACTTACGGATGGGCATCTGAAGCGACGAGGATGGTGTAGGTTGCGGTTTGGGTGCTGGACTGTCGGTGGGGGTTGATGACGATTTACGGGAGCTTTCTGATTTTCCATACGAAGACAGTCCAAGGGCAGTCCACGCCAAAGTAGCTGCCTTACTGGCGCCCTGCCGTTCGGCCGAAGACTTGGGAGCGGATGATCGGGCAAGTCGAGACGATCGCGAGCTCTTTGGCTGTGATTCACTTGGTGTTGTTCGGAGAGTTGGCCTCAACGTATGTTGCTTATCCTTATTTGGCGACCTGGATGAGCGTTTCGACAGCATATGGCGACCTGATTGCAGCGATTCATTGTCGTAATGTGTGTCTGTAGCCGCGGGCGAGTCCATTGATTGCCGTGTGCCGTTCCAGCTACTGCTGCCGCCGACTTCGTGCTGGGATGGCATGGCGGGAGACTCCACAAGGCCCCTACTAGAGTCGTATACCCCACTACGTTGGTTTGCACTTGTTGCTGCCATGACACGTGGTGGAATTGGGGGAGGAGGGCGTGAGAGCTCCGGCCGGGATAGTTCGCCGTAGGTGATGGCTGGGATCGTGCCGCCGCCGATATAGCCGCTACTTGGTGACGAAGAAGAGTGACTCGGCCCTTCGCCATACGCTCCGTAGCCACCACTGTAGTTTCCATAGCTGCTGCTGCTGTTGCTGGTGCCGTTGTACCCGCTGCTGTAGCCGGCACTGGGGTTGTCAGAATAGCTTGGCGGGTCCTGGAAGGGATCTGCGCGTCGTGATTCTTTCAAGGCCTCAAGCAAATCAATCCGCTCTTGGGCCTGGTACTCCAATTCGCGGAGGCTGTCTGACAAAGCCTTTTCAGTCTCAGTCAATGCCGCATATTCTGGGATATTTCCGTCGGCATGCTGGCTCTGGATCTGCTGGACAGCAGTCTTCCAGCATCGCATTGCCTCTTCTTCATTTCCCTGACAGAGTTAGCATAGTGTTGGCATTTAGGGGGACGACCGTGGGTGTGCTCGCAAAGCAGCAATAATGCAACCAAGTGGATTACACAGACGAGACGATGGGGGTTGGAAGGAGACTGCGGGAAAGACAGCCAAAGAAACACATACCTGTCCTTCATAGTAGACGGCAGTTGAGCACGTCAGATAACCCTCCTCATATATCTTCTGCAGGCTGGACGCCGTGGTCCCGCTCTGCAGCATCTTGCTGCCCGGGCTGACCCTAAGAGCATGCGGCGTCGTCAGAATGCGGAAACGGTGTCGCCAGGATGAAATTGAGGCCGCGCACGATGGAAGATAATGTCGATATGTATCGCGTGCCGCAAGTCGGAAAGCTTGAGTTACGAGACCACCGGGGCCGCTGGTGAGAGAATGGGCAGTGAGCGTGGAGCGACGGAATGGCAGAGAAACGATACATGGACCGGAAATTGGAGAAACGCAGATGCAATGGCAAGCAGAACGTCGTCGAGCCTCTTGGGGTGCGGCTGAAAGACTGAAGTTGGCGGAAATGGAGAGGGTGTATTTTTTGGGGGAGCAACTGGCCATGTGAAGTCAGGCAGGGTCACATTTGCTTGGTTGTGTGTGTGTGCTATGGTGATTTTGGGAATCTGTGGTTGGAAAGAGGGCACGCCCGCAGGTGCATCCGGCCACTGAACAACGCTAGTGCTCACAAAGACTGGTGCTGGGCGAGGCTGGCTGAGTGTGGTTTTGCACTGTGGAGCGGTGCCTAGTGAGGGAGAGCGGGGCACCAGTGACGTATTGTTTCTGATCGCAGGCTTTAGCATCGGTAAGCAACTCCGGTACTAGCATATATATGTACATGTCCAGTACTTTTGGGAGGTGATCGACTTCAGGCAGCCAGGAACTACAGCAAGTTGCATTCCAATGCTGGCCTTGGACGACCGAATTGGGTAATTGAATTGTGAAGATTGAATTGACACATTCAAATTGGCCATGGCGAAAAGAGCTCCCGTGACCATTCGTTTTGTCTGTTTACTGTTTATTCGTGACTTCTATTCTTCTTTGTCTTCTTATAATGTTCTTTTTTTTTTTTTAATTAAAAAAAAGGCGAATATGTCTTGGGTGATGGAACATATATTTATTATACGGGGGATTTATTTTATCGTTTCTTGAGGACCCTATCCAAGCATTGCCAGTCAGACCCACAGCATCACGACAGCAACACCCGTATCTCGACCGTTGTGCGCGGGAACAGAGCGCGCAATGTCGCTTCTGAGTCCCTGCCATCGTCTTCTTCAAGAAGCATCTCGTCTGTAGCGTCGAGTATCGCCTCTACGTGTTCGAAGCTGACGCAAAACCGTTCGGCTGCGTCTTCGGTCAATTGCCGCGCCAATCGAGGATCTTGCAGCGGTTTCAGATTCTCTACGGCATCCATAAGTGCTGAAGGCAAAAAGTCGTCGAGGCGCTGGCTGGCTAACGCAAGAGTTTGTGGCCGCAGCAGGTTGAACTTGACGGCCTTTTGCAGATCGGCTTTGTTTTCTGGCGAGATTGGTGCCAGAGCCCGGAACAAGGCCTCCACTCCTGATTGTTCGCAGAAGAAACTGTACTGGTTGTCGGCAAGGGCGGCCGCTTTGGCGTCAATTGCCGACTGCAGTTCAGCGACACGACTGGTGGTAAAGTCGTATGCAGAAAGCGTCTCGCGAGAGGCCATCATGCAGTTAATCATGAAAATCAGGCTATCCACTGCAGAGACGGCCTTCGTCGCCATCTCCTCACACCCAGCCAGGTAAGGGTCCAAGGCCTCTGCCAAAATGGGCGCAAAGCCTGGCTCGCGGCTGTCGGGCGGCGCTAGGGATGTATCGTAAGTCTTCATAATAGCGACTAGCTGCTCGAGGCCGTCTTGCAGGAAGCCAGGCTGTGCAGAATCGGACGGGGCATGCGAAAATTCACCTTGGAGCGTTGCCATGTGGTCCCGAACGAGCGAGCGGAAATGACGCAAGGCCTCGGTCTCGAGACCATTCAACGTCCCGACAAGACCAGACTCATCACCATTGGAAATGGCTCCAGCGCCGGTGTTGTTCGTAGAGTTGTCTCCGCTGGTCTTGCTCAACAGTTTGGTAAACGTCAGGCGATAGAAGTTTAGTAGATTGGCCAGCTTAAATGCGAGTATCGTGTCTTCGTTGGCTTGGATCACCTGCTGTGTGCGCTGCCGCAGGAGGCGCGCGACACCAGCCAGATCGCGGTCAACGAGGTCGTTTAGAGCTTTGACAGGGTCAAAGGCACCAGCGCTTTCATCGCCCTCTTCGTCCGCAAGACGCCACACTTCGTTATCGTGCCCTTCTTTGAGCCCTCGTGCCAGCTCTCCGTCGCCCACGAACAGGGACTCGAGTGCCTCGCGTTCGCTAACTGTGGCCGAGTGCGTCCAGGCCAACATGTCGCCCGCGTACCGAAGAGGATCGTGTGCTACCATCTCAATTGGTTTCACACTGTAGCGACCATCGCTGCCTCTGTCTTTGACGCCAGTTTCTTCGCTGCCTGTGAGCGCGACGTAGAAAGCATCTGATAATATGCTCTCGCGGGCCTCGGAAAAGGCGTCGAGGCAGCTTTGGAACAAAGATGGGCGCTCGGCAAGCACACGCAGGGCCCGACTCATTGCAGAGCCAATCTGCGGGTTCTCGAGATTAAGATTCCTGAACTCGCGCTGCACCCACTTGTACAGTTTCTGATAGCCGTTGTTAATATTCTTGGAAGTCTGGCTCGTAATCTCGGAGCCGAGCGACTGGTTGCCCTCAAAGCCAAGCAGCACCTCGCAGTCGATAAGAATTTTTTTGGCCTTCTTGAGCACCGCAAAGAAGCGGTCGTCAACAGGCTCGGCCGTTTGTGTCAATATAGCAATCTGGTCTTCGGTGAGCACAAAGTGTCTGACAAAAGCTGTCAGCAGTTGGCGCCGCGTCTCGACGTTGCGCCGCTGGCCAATAAGGGACGATGCCTCGTCGAGAACAGAGTCTGTGGCGTTGTGCGCAGCCGCAATCTCCGTCTTCATAGCGCCGTATGTCGTGTTCAACTTGTCGATGGTGGCACCTATCCGGCGAAGTTGCTATTTGATCGTCAGGCCATTTGGTCCTCAGGAGAAGAAGTTTGTGGCTGTTAAAAACAAAGAGCGGTCCTACTCACATCGGCCACGCGGCCAAATTCTGCAATCACCTCGCCATTGCTGTCAATGACTTCTTTCTGGACGTCAAGCCTCAGCCGCCGTCTTGTCTCTGCATTATTATGGATGCCCCTCTCGTCGAGCAATGACAAAGAATCGCGGAACTCCGCGTCTGTGTAGGACGCCGATAGGACGCTGGTGACCTTGGATGTTAGGGGATTGCCGATCCCCTTAAATCCAGAGGCGGATGGCAGGCGTGGTGAAAGAAGGCCATTCGAGGGTGATTCTGTCCTTGAAGGCACGCCCAGGCTTTCTGAAGAGCCCGGCTTCAGCGAAAGAGGCAGTCCGGAGGCCATTTTTATGAGAAAGGAACGACGTATGGCAGACGCATGTCGGGGGAGGAGTGTCGATTGAAGCTCGATTAGGTGGGGAGAGGGAAAGGACGTCGTCGATTCTATTAGCTATTACGTGTTCGAAATTAGCCAGCTCCAGAAGTTCAAACAAAATGTTGTATGTCGTAGACTAAAGCACGTTGTCGCAGTGTCAACCTCGTGTGTCATCGTGTCTGTTAAAAAGGCCCACATGAAATACGCCGCTGTCACAGGCTTGCACACGCTGTATCAGACGGGGCCGCGTAGTGGCCTCACTCACTCACCGCCTACCATATGTAGCTTTCAAAGGCCGTTCAACGTCATTCTTTCATGTTTGTTTACGTAATCTGCCGCCTCGTTACACTAGGACCTGCGCCGCGAGCACGAGCCTAGGTCAAAGCTGTTAGGCTGTCCGGAGTATTACTGTAGGTCTGCCTACAGGTCACTTGCCCCCTCGCAAACCACAAGACAAGGCAACACAGCTTATCAACACACATGACCAGCTTGCACGATTGCTGTTCAACCCCTTCCTTCCTCCTCTTCTTTCCCCGAGACGACACTTCGTATACGGTCCTCCTACTGGCATCTGTTTATCCTCCTTACTCTCCAACCGCACCACTGTCTTCGCCTTGCTTATCAGCCTCCAGTCGACAACTCTTGAGCATGCTGTCAACGGCCTGAAGAGGTATTGGATGAGCTCGTCTCTACAGACAGCTGTTTACGACACCCTCAATACACATTTGTCCTTTCTTCGCAGACCTGACGTGGCTCAAAGGCGATCTGTCGCTCTATTTACAAACAACTTTGTGCAGCAATGTCGTCCAACATATTTTCTCGATTCAATTCAACTGGTGGCCGAGGCGGACGTTCGTTTTACGAAGATCTCCGATCTGGCGAGGGCGGTAGCCTGCAGCCTGACCTTGGCGCAGACAACTACGACGTCGAAGAGCGCGCCGGCTTGGCTCTTGACGAAGAGAATCTCAATGAACAATTCCGCGACTATGATCTCGAACACGCAGTCGACCTTGGCATTGACACAAGCAGGGCCACTATCGAGGGTGCAGCGCCTGGGACAATTGCTGGCGGGGCAGCCACCTCCGCAGCAGCAGCAGCGTCGGCGGTGGCGGCATCATCAGGATTAGGAGCAGATTTCCCCGCAGCAGCCGGGTCAGGAAAGCGGCCGGCGACGGGAAAAGGACGACGCGGCCACAAACACGCATCACAGTCGCGCTGGGGCGATGATGACGGCGACAACGACGATGTTCCCGGCTCTTTGCTAGTGGAACCACAGGGGCCCGGAGTTGACCCATTCCCGCCCATGCTCAAGGCTTCACCCCTTAGATCAGCCCCATCCGACCGTCGGTCTCGAGGACTAGCGGGAGCCATACCTGGCCCCGCCGCAAAGACAAGCCGCGCACAGTGGGAAGCCATACAGAAACAGCAGCGACTACATGAAAACGCCACGAAAGGCACAATAGGCGACACAAGGGGAGAAGGTTTCGGCGGACCTCCTGGTCCTATTACGGGAAGGTCAGCACCCACGCCTAGCAGCCAGCCCGGCCATGCTCTGCTGTCGTATTTTTTCAGCACGGGTGGCGGGCATCAAAAAGGCTCGGCATACGATCGGGCCATGTGGAGATGGGTTAATGTTTCCAATCTCGACAACTTTATCCGGGACGTTTACGACTACTATCGCGATTGTGGTATTCGGTGCATTCTTCTCGCTCGGCTGCTGCACCTTGTGTGAGTATCTGACCCAGATTTCTTATTTTCTGTCCTCATTTGCTGACCTTTTTCTTTCTGTATAGAAACGTTGCGTTCGTGGCGGTCTTCCTCACGTTTTTAACGCAGTGTGTGGACTACTCAAAGATTCGCGGCAGTACAAAGATGGACCAGATTTTGATCCCCCAGTGCACAAGAAACATGTCTTGGCTCTGGAACGTTGGCCTGTGGCTGTTCGTTTTCTATTTTATCTGGAAGACGATGCAATTCTTCGTCTTTGATGTCCGGCGACTGTTACACCTTCGAGACTTCTTCGAGCTCTTACTCCAAATACCGGAGCACGACATGCAAACCGTATCCTGGCAAGATGTTGTTGTCAAGGTCATGGCGCTCCGTGACCATAACCCCAAAACTGCCACAAATATGACACGACTGCAGCGTGAGTGGATCGGTAGTCAATCCAAGGAGAGGCTGGATGCTCATGACATCGCGAACCGGCTCATGCGTCGGGAGAATTACCTGATCGCCCTGTTCAACAAGGACATTCTCGATCTGTCTGTCCCATTACCGTTTCTCCGCAACAAGCAATTCTTGACCCGTACACTCGAGTGGACACTGTGGTTCAGTGTTCTTGATTTCGTCTTTGACGAGCGCGGTCAGGTCAATCAAGAATTTCTCAAGTCAAGTCGTCGCAGCCAACTCAGCCTTATGTTGCGATCGCGGTTCCTGTTCGCCGGCTTTATGAATCTGCTCTTGGCGCCTTTTGTCGCCTGCTACCTTGTCGTAGTATACTTTCTGACTTACTACAATGTACGTTTGTTTTTCCTGATGATTTGGCTCTGGGTTTGTGCTTTTTGCCTTCTGCGTGTTGCCATGGACTGACTGAATACCTCGTAGGAATACCAAAAAAACCCATCGGCTCTTGGCGCTCGCGCATACACGCCACTAGCAGAATGGAAATTCCGAGAGTTCAACGAGCTCGACCACCTCTTTCAAGAAAGGCTAAACATGTCGTACCCATTTGCGACACGGTACCTGGATCAATTTCCCAAGCGAAATACAGAGCAAATTGCCAAAACTGTGGCTTTTATCGCAGGTTCTATTATGACAGTTCTTGCCATTGCTTCACTGGTCGACCCTGAGCTTTTTCTCGGATTTGAAATCACACATGACCGCACTGTCCTTTTCTATGTTGGTATTTTCGCTACTGTCTGGGCGACTGCCAGGGGCATGATCACCGAAGACAATAGCGTGTTTGACCCGGAGTACGCGCTACGCAACGTCATTGAATATACCCACTATGAACCGGACCACTGGAAGGGCAGACTGCACAGCTTCGATGTGAAAGTTGAGTTTGCTGAACTGTACCAAATCAAAATCAAGATCTTCTTGGAAGAGATTTTGAGTATTTTTTTCACTCCACTCATCCTGTTCACTAGCCTTCCTCGGTCGAGCGAACAAATCATTGATTTCTTCCGTGAGTTCACAATTCACGTCGACGGGCTGGGATACGTCTGTTCCTTTGCAGTGTTCGATTTCAACAAGGGCATTGGTGCCACAAGCAATCCTAAACGCCAGGAGCAACAATCACTGCAGCCCGATCCATTGGGCGCAGGCGGCGGCGATGTACGAGACGATTATTACTCTACAAAGCATGGCAAGATGGCTGCCTCTTATTACGGTTTCCTGGACAACTACGTAATCAACCCGAAAACAGGCATCCCGGGGCATCACCCCCATGGTGGTGGGCGCCACCACCACCCCCAGTTCCACCCACCACCTGCCTTCCCAGGCTTGAACTCGCCGACGCTGGCTGCAGACATGCAAAACTCCCGAATCCGCCACCGGGGATCAGGTGGGCCAGGGCCTGTCGGTGGCGGAGCTGGTCCTTTGCAGACGTCTCTCATACGTACACCCCGCTTTGGGCCAACGTCCCTAGCCCAACCATCGCCGATGGCATCGATCCTTTTGGACCCACACCACCAGCCGTCGACGATGCCATATGCGAACCGCAGCATGCATCGCCCAAGAATGGTCGGCAACAGTGCTGGAGGACGCTCTGGTGCAGGTGGGCCCGGAGAGAGCTACATTGTAGAAGAACCAGCAATGGAAGACAGCCGTGTGGCATCAGGTGCCGGTGCCGGCCACGAGCCTCTCCAACCAGGCCAGCAAGCACAGGCGGGAAGTGGAGAGTTCCCGAACGGGCCGGGCATTCTGGATGAATCCACGTGGCAGACTTCGCCGCCCACAGGGCTGTCGCGAGAGAACAGTGGCGTCGGCGAGGATGCCGATGTAGGCGTCCTGGGTCTCATGTACCAATTTCAGCAGGCGCACCAGAATCACCGAATTCGGTAACTGGCGGAGAAAGATGTGTGCATGGAGGAACCTCTGCAAATTTTGGCTTGGGTTTGGCTTGGGTTTAAGTATTTTTTTTTGTCTCTTCTCTTTTTCTTGGTGTTTGTTTTTGTTTTCGGTGTATACTTCTTGTCTTCGTGCATTGCAATATATCCATAATTACGGCATGTTAGCTCCGGTATTGTTTTGCTAATGCTGGCTGGCGTTACTACATTCAAGGGGAAAGCAACTGAATAATGCCACTTAACTTAATTTATTCATATATAATCTTTGCCCTGGTGCCGGCATGCTGGGTAGGAGAAGTGTTCAGTAGTTGGCATCCTGGTAAGCAAGGCTGAGAGCAACACAAGCGCCTGGGGCTCCTCCGTATTAAGTCAACAGCCTTCTGGGCAAATGCTCTGGGCGTGTAACTACCTGATAGTAGTGTGCTAAAAAAGGGCAACGAGGGATATTTAAGGGGAACATTGCCTCCGGGGCGACTTAATGAAACTAAGTAGCAAAATATAGGCAGAACAAGCATTTGGAGAATACTGTACGGGGCCTCAATTGCTAAGCAATACCGAACCGAGCAAACCCAAAGTCGACGCATGTTCCCCTGTACAATATCACGTCAGAAAGTCTTGCTCTGTCTGCTGGCTTAGCTTATCTGGACGTGTTTTGTCGGCATATAGTCCTCCGTGAGTGACTGGATGGAGGCGCTGAAGCAAACAGTCCCCGCCAAAAAGCCAAAAGAGAGCTCGCTAGCCAATCGTGCAAGCTGTAACAAGACCCTGCGGGCCTGACTGCTCGGCGCACTGGGGCGCCGGACAGCTAGCGCAACATGCAGCCTCCCACGACTGGAAGGTTGCTCCCAACTTTTTTCTCTCCTTGTCGACCCGCCAGCTGCCTTTCTTGTCCGAAACAAGCCCACAATCCTTCCTTCTTGCTTGGGTAATATCCATTAGACGGGCTCTGTACATGCAGGCGTGCCGTCTCTCGTCTTCACCGATTCCTCGCATCTCTTCTCCTCCTAAACCAACCAACCAACAAAATTGCTTGTCTTGCACTCCCACTTTTCCCTCACTCTTTCACGCCGACGGTGACATTCCCTCTCGTGTCTCTCTTTTACTCTTGCCTCGTCTATAACCCAGCCTGCGTTCGTTCCCTTCGACTCGATCCTGTGTCCTTTCCCCCAGTCACTCGCTCTCCGTCTCCAGCGCGCAAAAGGTTCCCAATAAAAGAAACGAGTCACGTCGCTTCCGGTGGTGTTTTTTATTTTATCTTATTTTATATTTTTATTCTTTTTGCTCGTTTTGCTGTCTTTCCTTCCGACAGATTCTCATCGTGAACACTAACACTCGCTCCTCGACCGACCGACCTCCTTCCTTGTGCCTCCCCTCGCCGATAATTCTCTACCCGAACACGGCCCTGCCGCTGTGGCCACAGGCCGAACGGTATAGCCGGCAACGAGCGAGCAAACGACCTCGGCCGGCCCAGTGCGACACAGAAGTTGACCAGTAGATTTCCCGCGGGACGACAACTGCACGACTGCCGGATCAACCTTCCCTTGAATCCAGAATGGCGGGCCACTTCGGCAACGGTCGCGGCGACCTCCCCAACAGCAGTGCCACGGTAGACGAACCCGAAGAAGTGCTACTGCCCAAGATCACCAGCGCCCTCGAACTCATCTACAACCCCCAGTCTACCAACCAGTCTCGCCAGGAGGCCCAGAAGTACCTGGAGCTCGTCAAGGAGGCGTTGCAGGCACCATCCGTCGGCTTCACGCTTGCTGCCAACCCCTCCAACTCCTCCGTCGTTCGACATTTCGGTCTATCGATGCTGGAGCACTCGATCAAACACAAATGGGCTCTCTTTTCAGGCGACCAAGCATCGTGGATTCGCCGGTGGGTTCTACAGCTAGCTGAAAATGCTTCGCGAGCCGATGCTTCGTACCTGCGCAACAAAATTGGCCTGCTCTGGGTGGAGGTGGCTAAGCGGTCCTGGGCAGGAGACTGGACAAACATGGATACACAGCTTTTGAGCCTCTGGCAAGGAGCTGCTCAGGGCGGTGATAATGTCCATAAAGAGCTCGTTCTGTACATTCTGGAGACGCTGTCCGACGAGGTCTTCAACGGCGACGACGCTGTCGTGGCGCTGCGCGAGGGTGTGCTCAGCAAAGCTTGCGTTGACATTTTCACGCCTGCCGCCGTCCTCAATGAGTGTTTCCCGAACCGTGCCACCACGCCAAACGTCCGTGCCGGCGAAGAAGGCTGGCTGCTGCGTGTCACAGAGCTGCTCCGTGTGTGCAATTCTGCCGACGTGCAGTCCAACGACGATGCCCGCACTTGCGCTGTCCGCGCCCTTGCAGTCTTGACGTCCCTCCTGCCATGGGCAATTCCCAAAGCTGTCATCGCCTGCCAGTGCGTACCCACGTTGTGCGAGAGTCTAGCTACGTCCCATGTTTCCGTCCAGAAGGCTGCCCTCGAAGCCTTGCATGCGCTCTACTCCCGCAATCAGTTCACCGAGGAGGAATTCGTGGCTCTGGTAGTGCCAATGTATGACAGCAAATATGTTGACCTGTACCACCGGCTGTTCGAATGGTCTAAAGTCGACGTTGACGACATCGATGATGATAAATATCAATTTGCCAAGAAGTTTTCCGAGGTATGTAGTCACGGTCCTTCCGATATCCATATCCATCCCTGCTAATCCACCGGGCCCAAAGATGCTTTCGTGTCTTGGAAACTACCTAGATCGCCGCTTTCACAACCTTCCAGCGGGTGTGGACGTCCAGCGATTTGTCGAGTTTCTTCTTGAAGTCGTTCAGAGCCAGAGTCTCGTTGTCTCCATCCCCGTCTTGGTAACCTGGACTCGCCTGCTCGCCCATCGCAATATTGGGCCCCTTATCGCAAACACATCCCTCATTGGGCCTCTTTTAGAAGTCTGTAGCTCACGCCTAATTCGGTACGAGAACCTGCCTGAAGATACACAGGATATTTCGTATCTATTCCTTCTTGAAGATACAGACACTATCCCTGAGCGCCACGCTTTCCTCGGAAACTACCGCCGATACAGCTCACAGATCATTGAGGCCATTGTTCAGTTGAAGTTGGTCGACGCTTTCCACCACATATTTGCACAGGCCGAAAATGTCCTGCTTCACTTGTATGAAGACGGCCAGGATTTTCAAGGTTCGTCAGGCACCTTGTTGTTCTGTACATCTAAGTAAGAGCAGTCTCTAACTCTTTTTTTTCTTTTCCAGTCGCGAATTACAACAAAAACGCAATGCCAGTGTTGCGTGTTGATGCACACTTCACTGTAGTCGAGGCAGCGTTAAAGGGCTATATGAAGTGGAGGTCGTCAACCCATTCGAGAGACGACCCAGCCGAGGTGAGCCATGTAGAGATAGCCAGCACTGCTATATCATGATTGCTTTCCCAACTAAATGCTAACAAATGCACACAGAAACAGCAGCAACGGGCGGCCCTTGAGGCCGAATTTGAGGCCTGGTGCAACCGAGTAGCTGACCTCAAGATCGAGGACCCCTGCATTCGAAAGCGTATATTGCAGCTCCTCGTGGCCTTTTCCATATCTGCTCTGGACCGTTACCCCAGTTTTATGCTGAAGGTTTTGGAGCACATTCTCCTTACATGGCCCAGTTCAAAGGAGCCAGAACACCGTGCTTTCAATGATGCCATCAAGGAGCTTCAATCCGAAAGTATGGTGGAGCTGCAGCGCCTGGCCACGAAGCAGCCCGATCACCTTTTGAGTGTTTACGACCAGCTTGAAAGCAAAGTAAAAGAGCTCATCGCCTCCGGGACCCTTGACGAAAAGCGGCAGATTGCATACCAGAGCTTCCTATTTCTCATCATCCATCGAACCAGCCAAATCGACAACAGCGCACGTGTCCAAAGGCTTCAGGGCTTTTTAGAACCCGTGAAAGCACAGTGGCAAACACCAGAGCTTGAGCGTGCTCTGTCATCCTTCGGTAACTTTGCCGAGCTGGTTGGTCTCGATAAGGCACAGTTATACATTGCTCGTAACCGTGTTGACCAGGTAGCCGACTGGGGTTCAATTGAATTGGACGCTGAGGGCCTGGCACTTCAAGCGGATCTCGAAGTACGGCAGACTCTCTTGCCTTTACGATCGACAAAGACGTTTTTAAATGCCTCGGTAGAGCGGATTGACCGGCACTCAGAGGCATTCCAGGCTTCGATTGTCCTCTGGCAAGATGCTGTGCCTGCCATTCTCACGAGGCTTCTGGAGTTTCTCGACTATGGGCATGCTTCCCACAACCATGGCAGCTGGATACTGCTGCCAGAAGAGATGCGACCGTCTGTCGGTCGTCTTCTCACGGACCGGTTTTGGCAGTCTGGCATCTCTGAAGGAAGCAAGGATGATTTCTACGCACGTGTGATGGAGAGAAAGGGCACAATGGAAGGCCTCGCATCTTCGATAAGGTCCACAGTCCGGTACGTGCGAGAAACGGCGTATTCGATTCTCTGCAGCCTCAGTCGGTTCAGTGTTCAGTTCTACAGCTTCGACGGCCTGCCAGAACCACTCTCAAGATCACTGTTTGGCAATGCACTGTTTCTGCCGCCACACCAAATTATTGGTCTTCTCAACCTTGTGCGATTCTTAGTCGACAATTGCCCAGTGGAATTTCGCGAACAGTTCCTTCCACCGCTGATTTCCCTGTGCTTTCAGCAGACATCGTCCAAGCTAGTGCAAGAATGGGGACGTATCGATCAACAGCAGGAAATCAAGACCGATGGAGACGGCCTCACCGAAGAGATGAAGGCGGAGAGCATATTGCGGCAGTTTGGTTATTGTGCCGTGATTATGATGGCCGATTTTCTTGATCCTACGAGGACCAACGGTGAGTTTCAATAGAATTCTCCTAAGGAGCACTACAAAAGAACGTGCTTCCATAACTGACCTGTAACTAACTTGTGTTCCAGTATTATTACAACAGGATTCTCCCGAACAGCCAGCAACCGGCCAGGCGAAGTATCCAACGTTGCGGAGGTTCTGTCTTATGAATACGACCCTGGTAGAGCCTCTGTTGGTTTTCTGCAACCATGCTATCCGCATCCACGATGGACGCTGCTGCAGTATTGTGCTCCGTGTCCTGCGGACCATCATCAGCGAGTTCGTCATTATGGACCCAGCTTCGAATGAGACTCTTCCTCCGCCAGCACTCCCAATTGCGCCAACATCGGGGGGTGACGATACAAACGGCAGTCGCGGTCGAGCCGACTCCGCAGCTGGAGCGCGGCCGCCTGACCCATTTCCTGTTCCAGCAGAGACCGCCGCCGCCGTACGCGAGTACCTTTCATCAGAGGTTCTTAAAAGCTGCATTCTTTCCTTGCACGAACCGTATTTTGTGGACCAACATCGCGAGCTGGGCTCTCTGATCGCATCGATTTTATGCCACTATTGCCCGATCACATCAACGCCGCGGCAGGTGCTGCTCTCGCTTCCGAACATGAAAGCCGAGGATGTTGACTTCGCCATTGAGCAGATCTGTCGAGCTGGAATGCAGTCACGCCAGCAACGCGCACTGGTTCTGGACCTGCTCAAGGATCTCAAAGGCGTCAGCGTGGCGGAGATGGGAAAGCTCAGCAAAACGGGTGGCTTGAAGCGCGATTCATTCCGGCCCGCCGCGAAGAAGACAAGTCAGCGGAGTAAAATGGCACAAGAGTTTATGACGGCTCCAGCAGCAACAGAGGGCAGCACGGGGGCCGGAGCGGTATCAAACAATGAGGGCGGATCACGAATGGGTGATAGCCGTCGCAGTCCAGACCTCGAGGGCGTTGCTGGCCTCTTCAATGTGGCGGAATAAATGATAGGACACCACTTGAAGGGGCGTCCTTTGGTTGGCCATTCTTTTGCCCCGTTTCTCTATTTTGTTTTTTTCTTACTTCCAATTTCTTTTATTTCTTTGAGTTCTTTTCTTGTTTTTCTGGGTTTTCTTCTTCTTCTTCTTTTCTGGCCTTAGTGTTATGCCGTCGCTTTGGTAGAGCAGGCTGTGTCTGGAGTTGATATCCGAGGCTCTCCTCTGGTTGGATTGTGCTGCTTTTCCTTCCTTACATATTTGGTTTCGAAACTTCAGGGGTGGAGAGGTACAGGTGGGTATTGGGCAATAGGAGAAAGGGGAATCAATGGGCCAAACATTGTGTACGAAATATGAAAAAGAAGGCCACACAAATGAGATCATGTAGAATTGCGGTGGTATTATTTTTTTTCGGCTGGCTGCGATGGGTTTTTTTTTTAGAAGAACAAAAAACAAAAGCAAGCATTATCAAAACATGACCGCATCCCATCAGTCAAATCGGGATGGTATTTGACATCACGGGACAGGCAGCAGTCCATTTAACATCATACACTCGTCGATGGTCAGAGATAGATATGACTGCCATTTGTCGTTCTGCGTGGGCGGCTCCATTAGTCGCTCTACCTGATGGAGTGTCTTTCGACACACTCCTGTCTCTCCTTGCACCGCCTCTGTATCACAACATATCAGCCGTTTCTTTTAAGGGGTTCAAAAAAAAAAAAAAAAAAAAAAAAAAAAAAAAAAACGGAGAGCGAGAGAGAGAGAGAGATAGAAAAGAATAGGAAAAAAAAAAGAAAGATAAAAGAAAATGCCTCGGTGGTTGATTGAAGAAACTGGGAAGCTGGATGTGGGCATATTGAACGAGTCGGAGACTCGGCCGACAAGGCTCTAATGGATCTCATGGCGTGCCCAAATCCAACGTCACAGCCAGAAAAGCTAAAATAAAGTTTCCATCCCCTAGCAGCCACATGCAGTACGGAGTACACAGTATGTACGTCGTGTCATACACAGAAATGGATCCTTCGTAAGAATACCGGGTACATTCTTGTCGACGTGCATGGTCTTTTCTTGTGCAGGTACGCCACAGCGTTGCAGCTTTGTGCTTGACCCCTTATTTGGGCGCGTCTTCTGTTTGCAGATACGAATACGCAGTAATCAGGCACCCTGGGCGTTATTATATGTAGAGAGGAGGCTTTAAGACAGTAGAATACTGTGGAGGGGAAGGATAAAAACAGACCCAGGAACGTGGCAAGGTAAAATAAATGTATCTTAATGTGATCTGTGTAACATGAGTAAAAAAAAAATACACATTCTCCCCCATAAATATAGAGATTAAGGCAGCAAATATGGCAGCAAAATAGTCGCTTTTTTGTTTCTTAACGGTTCAGTTTACTCGATCCAGCAGAAACGCCACTGCACCTGTATTGGCCAGTCTTAGGGAACCAAACAGCTCTAACCATACCTCAGCATACGTCGTAATTACATGCTTTCTGACTGATACTTCGTCAGGGCACAGACGATGTGCTCCAGAGCAACATGCTGTCCTCAGACGCAGCGCTTCCGTAAGAAGTTACGCCGTGCCAAAGTTGATTTTCTTTCTATGCGTCCTTTCTAGACTACGGATATTGCATCTCAGGGCCATAATACCATTTGGGATACAACCCGCGCCAAATGCCGCACCAGCAAGCTGGAACTGGCCTTCTTTGACCGCCGTGGCAGTGCTGTCCACTGTGTTTCAGACGATCCTCGGCCAGGCCACCTTCGTTTTGGCACAGGGCAAAGTATCGTCTTTTTGACCACCGTTGTTTTGCAGTCTTAATTGCAGTATCAAGCGAGACGCAGCTGCCCCAAATAGAACTGCACCGAATGCAAATATAATTGTAGCAAGTAACCCATCGCACTCGCCGATATTACACTCGCCGGCCACCTCGCTTCTTCCCCTACTCTTGTCACGTCTTCCTGAACTCTTTCCATTTTTGCGCTACAACGCATTATTACGTCGGATTGCTTCACCTGCTGACCTCGCTTCAACTTTCTCTTTCTCAGCTGCTTTCCTCTCCATCTCAGTCTGCAATTGCCCTCCCACCCACCTCATCCCTCTTTCCCCCGGTTCCAAGAACCAAGCGACTTCACATTGATTGGCTTCGAGCACCTGATTCAGCACCCGGACAAACCAGTACCGTGCCTTTAGACACTCGGCACCAATTCTATACCAACCGTGCCCGTCTTCTCCTATGGGTTTACTGTCGTACCTGCGCACCATCACTCCCCACGACTCGCGAGAGGTATCATAGAGGTAAGATACAAGATACTCCGGACATCGTATCTTACCAGTGGCATGTCTGGCTCTATCCAGGTCAATTCCTCCAATTCATTGTTCTCTCACACCCCACACGACGCACTGGCAAATTAGAGCCTACTAGCTCTACTAAACCCACTGTTGCACAATCCCCTATTATCTGTCCTGCCAACTTCAGTGGCTTGAGTGGGCGATTGCACCCTAACCCGAAAATCTTCTCTCGCTTGCTCCTTCCACCACAATTGTCTACAAGTACTGTGTATATCAACGCTTTGATCGCCACCCAGAACTTCCCGGCAAGACTAGACCTGGCGGAAGCCCGCCCTCCCTCGCCTCCTTCGGCAAGTCGATGACTGAGTCTGAGTGTCCTTTCGCCCCTGCAGGTACTCCGTACAAGTAGCTCCTTCCCTGCCGCGATCCTACTCCAAATATCTGGCCACCCCCCAGGTCCCCCTCTTTTTTTTCTTTCCTCCCCCCCCGTACTACGACGTACGACGTATTTACAGCCTACCTTCTAGCCAAGCTGCCAGGTTACGAAGTATTACGAGATCTCGGAAGGCTGCGCGATCCATGCCGCCTACCAACTACACAAATAGCCCAGCATCAAATCACCGTCGTCCATCTCATCCCCATACTTAACCTTTCAACCCCCCCTTTCTCCATCAGTCTCCCTACCCGCCCACCCACACCACACACCCAATCGCAATACAACTTACAATTCACCGCCGTGGGGCTCGTTGTCTCTTTTCGATCCATCAATTACCAGCCTACGGCTTATTACAAACAGCATCCCGAACCGCATGCGTACAGCTATTGGCGCACTCACAATTTCTCACTATCCGTCTTCCTTCGCACTGAGCTCTGTGCTCTCCCTCAGCCTTTGCCAAGATGGTGTTTTCGGGAAAGCCGTCGACCGGCTGTCAGATGTGCCGCACGCGGCGGATCAAGGTGAGATACTGCAACTATTGTGCATTCTGCCTTTGTCTGAGTTGCTCGTGGAGTCGTCTTGATTTCCCTTGTTGGATGTCCTGCAAGAGCCAAGAAGCCATATATAGTGCCCTTTGTCATGCTCCGTGCAAGTGCACATGTCACGGCCTTTGTCCATCCGGCGGCCTTCAACATACGCCGGTTCTATCATGGGGCTTGATACGGACTACGGGACTGCCTCGGCACCGTACCGCCCATTTGTATACATTGCTTAACCCTGTAATCTTGCCATTTCTATTCCGTGCCTTCTAATACCTTTTAACCCGCCCCCTTTCCCCCTTCTTTCCCGTCTTTGTTCGGCAGCCAGATATCAGAAAGGAATGAGGAAGACGAAAATCACAGCTCCTCTCCACTTCGAAAACGACTCTATCTGACCCAGTTCACAACGCAGTGCGACGAGGCAAAGCCAGCATGCAACCAATGTGTCCGCACCGGCCGTACTTGCCCAGGCTACAAGAGTAAGCTTGATCTTCTTTTCAGGAACGAAACGGGGGCAAGCGCTGCCGAAAAGCGAGCCCGCACCACCGCTCGCAAAAAGGCTGCGGCGGCGGCAAGCCTCCGAGGTAGACAAGCCGGAATTCCCGCCCAGAGAACTGCCGAAAAGTCTGGTCCCGGCGACTCTACCACACTGCCCGACCATACAGCCACCGGGCGCGCCAGAAGCTCACAAAGTGACAGTCCTGATGATAGCTTAGCCAAAGCGTCGCTTCGCTTTGTAGCCTCGCATGGGCGCAACGGTGGCGGAAGTGGCTACCGAAATGACTTTGGAAGCCACCATGACGGTAGTCTTAGTGGCGGAAGCAGCAGCAGCTCGTCCGGGAGCAGCCGCTACTACTACGGATCTATCGTGCCGGCCCTACCCGTGCCACCGGACCAGCTCGCCGTCTGCCACTTCTTCTCTAATTTTGTACTTGTCCCGTTTCAAGGCACGGGCAGGGGCTACATGGATTTCCTTGTTCCCATGATGAAGAATGCCGAAAGCCCAACATCACTGTTTGCATCCGATGGCTCTAAAGAAACCTCTGTCCTGCGCACTGGGCCGAACTCTACACTAGGGGCCGTCTCTTCCTCAAATGCAGAGGCTCGTGCTGCACTATCAATTGCCTTCCGCGCCTGTGCATTGGCATCCATGGGCACACGTGTTGCTTCTAATGGGTTTGCTTTTGCCGACAAGGCCCTCTCAGCCTACACGCGTGCGTTGGCTGCCACACACCTCGCGCTCCGCGACCCTACATTGTCTCGCGCAGACAACACCTTGGGAGCAGTACTCCTACTGAGTTTGTTTGAGGTAAGTTCCTCTCTCATTATCTCACATTATCTCTCATCATCTGTATTCAAGTGGGCTTAAATGTTTTGACACGTACACAGAGTATCACTGCCAAAAGAATGGGCCTCTTCGCATGGGGCTCTCACATAGAAGGTGCTGTCGAGATTGTCAAAGCCCGGAGCTTGGAGCAGCGCAAGACAAGATCGGGCTTATCTCTGTTCATTGCTGTCCGAACACAAATGGTGAGTGATGCAGACTCTTGAGTCTTCATGTGCACCTGGCTAGCAGAGAACCTGGCTAGGAGACAACTGAATTGGAGACGTCTCTAACGAATTCCAGATTATCCATTGTCTTGCTTCTGGCAAAGCTCCTGACATGGACGTGGACTGGTGGATGACCGATGCCGTCGCCGACTCTGCTGCCGCCGCCTGTCAGCGCCTCAGTATCCGTACTGCCGCGCTGCGGTCGCAGGCAGCCGATTTGATGGCAACGGCCTCTGAACGTACCCCCGAGACTGCCGCACGCGTCATGGCCCTCGCACAAGAGGCATACAGCCTAGACCGGGACTGTGTTGCATGGGAAGCTAACGTGCCTATCGAGTGGCGATTTCACACTGTCGCTTGGCAAGACAAGTTGCCCGAAGGAGGTGACTATGGGCGTGCCCATGTGTTTCCGGGGAAGATCGACATTTACCGTGATATTTACATTGCTAGTGTCTGGAACATGGTTCGCGCAACACGCCTGTGCCTGGCCTCGATCGGCGTGCGTTGCGCTGCGTGGGCCTGTGCGCCAGCAGACTACCGTACAACATCCCAATACGCATCCGCAGCACGAACATGCAGCGATATCATTTCAGACATCATCGCGTCGGTACCGTTCTACTTGGGCTGGCATCAGGGCCATGGGCAACGCCCGGGCTCGGATTCCACGAATTACGATTACCGCCCCAAAGACTCGCTCCATGCCCCTCAGCAAGTGGATGGTGACGTAGAAGGCAACTCGGAAAATGGACAAACGCCTTCCTTGGGATATGTCTGCGGTGACGAGTCTGGGCTCAAAGGTCTCGCCGGCTACTTCTTGGCCTGGCCACTGACCAACATAAATAGCCAAGACTACACGACAGACAACCAACGCGCCTGGGTCATTGGGCGGTTGAAGTACATTAGCAACGAGCTTGGAGTGCGTTACGCAGGGTTCCTGGCCGAGGTAAGTTGTGCCACACGCATGCCTGTGATCAATGTTGATGCATACATATTCTGGTGGAACCAAATTTTAACGTTCCCGTTTTTTCTTTCTAGCTTAAATTTCGCGTGCCATCCATGCTGATCCGTCGTGATCGGGTCATGTCTCAACACCAGCATCTAGAGTCGTTGCACAACATGCAAGCTTTCTTGTCAACATCATCAGGTTTATCACCACCGGGCATATTGGCGGCCCCAGGGTCGGCCCCAGGGTCTCAATCGAGTCCTCGGTCTGATACAGGCTCTCCACGTGCGGTTCCAGCTATTGGTATGGGGCCTTCTACAGCCGGCCAACCTCCTGGCCAACCTTCGAATCCACTGCAGCAATGGGAGACCCTCCAAAAGCAATCTTTGGACGCGGTTCGGAAAGAGCTGGTAGCCAAGGCATCTGGCGGATCAGGGCCATATGGCACATATGTGGCCCATAACGTGTTGCATGTTTAAGTGGAATAGCTAGGCGTGGATAGCACCGTTTAGACACCAGCGTACATGCGGCGTTTTGGGAAAGAAGTCTTAAAAAATGGTATTTTCTTTCATAATGGTGTAACAAACATTGTGCCTTCCGCTTATTCAGGCACGCAAGGGCTGATCTAAACTGGTTTGCTGTGGTCCAATGATAGAGACATCGCCATTTACGTCATGGGTCTGCCATCTTCTCGCGGCCTACAAGGATTCGCTACTCTAGCTTCTCTTGATGGCTTCTATCATCACCGCTCGCTTCTGTGTTGGGTATAGTATTTGGTATTGTGGACGGAATCGTCTTTGCAGTATCGTATTGTTTGTGTAGATGTCAACGTCGCCGTACATCCTGGCAGAGATGTTAGGTCGAGTGGCCCTGGGCTGGCCCCGATGCAGCCCTCCGTTGCCATTTTGTTGCGTCACCTATTTCGATTTAGAGTTGTGTCTGCCAGCCAGGTTAGCAAGCGGAACTATACCGGGGGAAACTGGATGGACAACACAGGATACCGGCATGCAAAACGTAGTGGTGAGAGGATGGTGACTGCCGGGCAATACATACCGCTTGCGCTGTTCGTCGAGGCCGATGTTGTTCGCATGCTGGTTCCACACGTCCACGAACACTTTCTGCGTCGCATCGACGTATTTCTCGTTTTTTACCTCCTTGACATTGACACGCATGCCATCCTTGGTGAATGTGATGTTTTTGTTGCCGATATTCTTGGTCGCTTGCGCCTGGATCTTGTTCACGCCCAGGTAGATTTGGTAGCCAACAAAGGCAAGGCCGCCAATGATGATGAAGAGGACAACGAGGGGGATAAGTTGTCTGGCATTGGGGAGGGTCAGCACACTAGCCACCACAAATAGCAGAGGTAAGAGGACAGAGTAACAGAAGGGGGGATGGGAGGGAGGAGAAAGAGGTGGTTCAGAAATCGTTTGCGGGCGATAAAATGCAGGTGTTCAATGCGAGAAGGTCTTGGATACGCAAGCGAATACTGGCAGCAGCCAAGAGGAGATGTCTTACCCGATCAATGAACGGCCAGCCATGGTGCGTGGTTGTTGTCGCGCAAGGTGAATAAAAAGAGCAAGAATTGCGAGCACCGATGTGGTTGATGAAGGGCCGAGATGGAGATGAGTGTGGTGCAGGCTCGCGAAGCTGGGCGGCACGGCGAAAGAAGTAAGAGAGAGAGGGAGGGGGCGTTCAAAGCGGAAAGAAGGCGAGGAAAATGAAAAAGTAAAAGAAAGAAGAAAGATGCGGCAAAGGAGAGCGAGAGGAAAGAGGCTGAGCTGCACACAAAAGGGTCCTCTTGGCACCAGAAGAGGAAGACGGAAAAGCAAATGACAAAAAAAGGAAGGAGACACCGCGACAGAGGCCCGACAGGTTGCAGGTTGCGACAAAATAAGAAAACGATAGAGGGCAAGAGCACACGAGAGGCGACGGCGATCGCTCTTGAAAAGGACAGCGCTGGATACAAAATGGTCTTGGAGGCCTTTTTTTCGTCTTCTTTCGATCTACGACATATCTTGCGAAGTATGGGGCAGCTACTTTTGAGACTTCGACTAGCAATAAAATCTCGGCAATAATTGTACAAAGTACCGTTCGGAGTACTGATTGGAGGTTGGTCCCCTCATTTGCTGGGTCTTGCTACGCAATGACATCCAAGAGACACGTACGGAGCACGTCGTAATACACTCGGGTCTGAAGTCCTCAGTGCCTCTGTACTCTGTAATACGACGTATGCTGTGTGATAATTACGTCTCTTACTAGCGCAAGGAGTGATAGGTGACGCCTGCAGTAGCCTGTCTCGCCGTCCCAGGTCAGGCTGAGAACAGTTTCGAAATGCGCCAAAAACATCAGGTTCTGGAGGCAGTACGACGTAGTCTCGGACTGGATCCTGTTCTTTCAGCTGCCGTGAGAACATAACGTTGGCAATCACAAGCTTCTCACCATTGAGTGGGGAGGGGGGGGCAGTTTTGAAGGATCCTGCTTGCGACGGATTGTTTCTTAATACCCATGCGAGCCATGCTAAGGAAAGGAAAGGTGGACGGTTCCTTCACTATCGTTTTAGGGGCAAACTTGAAATTAGAAGCTTCAGGGGGCTAGCTCAAGGGGCAGAGGGGATAGCGGACCATAGAATGTGTGTGTAATGGGTTTACGTCAAATGATTGGCTAGAATTGCAATGATTCTCTTGAAGCTATGTAGGTTTATCCCCTGGCTTGACCAATCCAGAGATAAGTCAGGGATAGTACAGGAAAGGTAGAGCGTCACGTGACTGTGTACTCTCTTACATAATATAAGGTAAGGGATGCTCCTTACGACTACAGTGTGTGTCGTTACAAAGGCGATACTTCTGTCATATTTACGGCGTACCAGATTGCACCGCCACACCAAGCGAGTCCGCCACACAAGTCCCATTCAATCACGTGGAACATCACGATTTGAGGGGTGCGGGGAGCTACCACGGCCCAGGTGCACAGCAACGAGTGGGGAATGTACTGAGCATTTCAGTTAGCGCACAGGCCACTCAAGAGGACAGGTGGTAGGTGGACGACCGCACAATGATGCAAATCCCACACAAACGTTTGTTGCTGCCATTCTCAGTTTGCCTCCTGAGTCCTTTCCATCCCCTCTTCGCCATCCACCCGCCACACAGCTTGCAAACATCTGCCACCTGGCGACACCACCTTTCCTATCGCCGCTTCTTGGTGCCGTTCTTAGACCAGCTTCAAAGGCCACATTTGGCTTTCTTTCCGAGCTCCATTGCGCTGCTGCCTGAGCCTTTCCGTTTCCTTTTTATTTTCCTCCTCGCCTCGTGCTTTCGACAGTTAGAATCAATCGTCCATCCCTCGCTCATCAACACCCATCTCCTTCGACGCTGTTCGCAACACCAAGATCCCGTCCGAATCACGCCGGCCTGACATCCCTCCCGATCAACATCTTTGGATTGCCTCGCCCGCCATCTTCACACAGACGCCCCATTGACCCGTCAGACCCATTTCCTCTGTGCCACACCGCCCCCTGCCATGTCTGCTCCTTACGGCCAGCAGTACGGCGTTCAGCCGTCGCCGTATGGCGACCAGCAGGGCTTCCAAGATCAGCAGCAGCAGCCCGAGGGCCAGGCCCCGCCAGCCGCCGTTGCACATGTCCAAGAGACCGGAAAGAAGAAGAAGAGAGCGTATGCTGCCGATGCTTTCAGCGTTGGCACGGCTGGCAACACCGCCGGCGCCCAAATGCCAGCGCCTGGCCAATACGGAGCTTCCGCCCAGCCTGCCGGTACCCCCGCGTACGGCGGCTACGGTGCCCAGCCCGGCCCCGACGCCCAGGATGTCCAGTACGGCCATCCACAACAACCCGGCATTGGTGCTCCCGGCGGTGCTCAGGCAGCCGGCGGTTACGGATATCCCGATTATGGCTACCCTGGTGCCAATACAGGCGCGCCTAGTGCTGGCGGCGTGGATGCAGTTACGGCTGGTGTTGCCAACATGGTCTTCGCCGGTGCTGGCCAGCCGGCAGCCCCTCACCAGCAGCCGCACCAGCAGGTGGCCTCTCAGGTCGGCCAACCGCCTCGGACCGGGCCTCTTAACCAACTGTATCCCACCGACCTTATGAGCCAGCCTTTTAATGTATCTGAGCTTGACCTCCCGCCGCCGCCCATCATGCTTCCCCCAAATGTAAGAGTCTGCTCCCCGCTCCCGCCCCCATTCCGCCTTCCTTGCCATTCCTCTTTTGGGGGGGGGACCTTTTTCCCGTCGTTATTTTTCTAGTTCCGTCTTCTTGCAGTCTTCTTTAAAACCCACCAGTCTTACACATATGTCAACACACATATTTATCAGTACACTCAAACTAACCGTCCCTTTTTTTTAAATCCTGATAGAGCAGCGTTACCCCTTCGCCAGATGCCAACTGCCCTCCCAAGTATGTGCGGTCCACAATCAACGCCGTCCCCACGAACCACTCGCTCCTCAAAAAGTCCAAGCTGCCGTTCGCCCTCATTATCCAGCCCTATGCATCCTTGCACGACATGGATGACAACGTGCCTGTTGTCCAGGATCAGGTCATTTCACGCTGCCGGAGATGCCGTTCATACATCAATCCCTTTGTAACCTTTGTGGACCATGGCCACCGCTGGCGCTGCAACATGTGCAACCTTACCAACGACGTGCCCCAGGCTTTTGACTGGGATGCCGCCTCGCAGAAGAGCGTTGACCGTTGGCAGCGCCACGAGCTGAACCATGCCGTTGTCGAATTTGTCGCGCCGCAGGAGTACATGGTGCGCCCGCCGCAACCCCTTGTCTACCTGTTCCTCTTCGATGTCAGCTACGCCGCCGTGTCCACGGGCCTACTTGCCACCAGTGCCCGCACGATTCTCGACAGCCTCAACAGGATACCTAATGCCGATGGTCGAACACGGCTCGGCTTCATTGCCGTCGACTCCTCACTGCACTACTTTGCCATCCCGCGTGACTCGAAACCTGCCGCTAAGGAAGACGGCCTAGAAGAGGACACCACGAAGGAGGACGATGATGAAAATAACGGCGCTGGCGAGACAAGCATGCTTGTGGTCAGCGACTTGGACGAACCCTTCATGCCCGTCCCCCAGGAGCTTCTTGTGCCGCTGACCAGCTCGCGCCAGAGCATTGAGCTGTTCCTCACGAAACTGCCTGGCATGTTCGCAAACAACCAGAACAACGGGTCTTGCATGGGCTCCGCTCTACGTGCAGGCCACAAGCTTATCTCACCCTTGGGAGGCAAGATGGTGGTTCTCAGCTCGTCCCTGCCTAACACGGGAACTGGCAAGCTGGAAATGCGCGAGGACAAGAAGGTTTTGGGCACGTCCAAAGAGGGCGCCCTTCTTCAGACTGCCAACAGTTTTTACAAAAGCTTTGCTGTAGAATGCTCCAAAAACCAGGTTTCAGTTGATATGTTCCTCTTCTCATCACAGTACCAGGACGTGGCGTCGCTTAGCAATTTGCCACGTTACACCGGTGGTCAAACATGGTTCTACCCGGGCTGGAACGCAGGGCGCCCGGAGGATGCGATCAAGTTTGCTACCGAGTTCAGCGACTACCTCTCATCAGAGATAGGGCTCGAGGCTGTGCTCCGTGTTCGCGCAACTACTGGCCTCCGAATGAGCTCTTTCTACGGCAACTTTTTCAATCGCAGCTCCGATTTATGCGCTTTCCCGGCCTTCCCTCGCGACCAATGCTACGTGGTTGAGGTTGCCATTGACGAAACTCTCCAGAAGAATGTGGTGTGTCTCCAGACAGCCGTGCTACACACAACGTGCAACGGTGAGCGCCGCATCCGTGTCTTGACGCTGGCACTTCCTACAACCCTCAGCCTTGCAGATGTGTACGGGTCAGCCGACCAGGCAGCAGTGACGGCGTACTTTAGCCACAAGGCCGTTGAGCGTGCTCTGGACGGCGGCCTGGATGCGGCCCGCGACAGTCTGCAGAATAAGCTGATCGAGCTGCTACAAACATTCCGCAAAGAACTGGCAGGTGGCAGCATGGGAGGTGGCCTGCAGTTTCCGGCCAATCTGCGGGGTCTTCCGGCCTTGTTCCTAGGCCTGATCAAGAACGTCGGCCTGCGCAAATCGGCTCAGATCCCGTCTGATCTTCGCTCTGCAGCGCTGTGCCAGCTGTCGACGTTGCCTGTGCCGCTTCTTCTGCAGTTCATTTACCCCCACCTCTACTCGCTTCATGACATGCCTGACAATGCTGGTGTTCCGGATCCCGAAACCAGCCAGATCGTGCTGCCGCCACCACTCAACTTGTCATCAGAGCGGTTTGTTCCGTACGGTCTATACCTGATTGACGACGGTCAGACGCAGTTCCTTTGGGTTGGCCGCGACACGGTGCCGCAGCTGTTGGTGGACGTTTTCGGCGTCACGGACCGGACGCAGCTACATGTGGGTAAGAAGTCGCTGCCCGAGCTGGACAACGACTTCAACGAGCGTGTACGGGCGGTTATCCAGAAGAGCCGTGACTTCAAGTCGCGGGGTGTTGGCAGCATCACGGTGCCGCATCTATATGTGGTGCGGGAGGACGGCGAACCGAGCTTGAAACTGTGGGCACAGACGCTATTGGTCGAGGACCGGGCAGATCACAGCATGAGCTTCCAGCAATGGATGGGCAGCCTGCGCGAAAAAGTAAGTAATTGTTAGCCCATCTGCGCGAATTGCAGTTTCTTGCATTCTGTTGTGCTTTGTTATAGAGCAGTCGCTAACGTGTTGCGTGACAGGTCGTCCAGTAATTTCAAGTGCGGTACAATGGCTGGAGTTGTTTTCTCGCGTTTACCTACTACAATTCAAACTGCATTTTTATCTTTCCCTCTTTCGTCTATCACTTCCCGCGCTTTGTTTTTCTTCGTTTGTTCGGTCTTTTCCAACACTCCGACTATGCCGCATTCATATTTGTTTTTGTCTTTTTTATCTCCTGTTTATTTCTGCGTGTTCGTTTTTGGACTCATCAAAGTTGATTTTTGAAACAGATTTTGTATGTAGATACATGACATCAGAGTGGAATGGAATGATTACTGTGGTGGACTACAAACCAAGGCAATCAACAGCACCGACACGGCATGGGGGGAATCTGGGAGCTGAGCCGTAGTTGTGTGTGAAGTCTAGATCAAGCAATGTGGAAAGGTTACACAAAACACTCAGGCAACAATAGAGAATCATATGTCAACAAAACTCATGAACTCCAGAATAAAGCGGCTTCTCCCACCTATCCATTCTCCCGCTCTTCCTCTTATGCTGCCATAGGCCGGCGTATATCCAACACGGCCCGGTACAAATATGGAGGTAATAAGCAGAGGCCAATGCTGGAGGCTTCCGGAAAATAAGGCATTGATGCTCCGTGCATCGTAGATCGTGGCACTTACAGGGCAGTAAAGCAGCCATAGATGATACGCAGTATTTTGTATCTTGCGAAGTACGATGGAACAGCAGAGGTCACATGCAACAATGTCTGTCACTCGGTCTGGAAGGCCATCCATCGAAGCGCCCTCGTTGATCGATCCTCGTCCCTCTCTGTATCCCGGGCCACGGAGACAGCCTTGTTCGCGTAAATGGCTGTTTCTCCCGACCTGGCTGCCTTGAAGAATACTCTGTCAGTCGTGATTCCCAGGATCTACGACGCAAACGCGTCTGCATTTGGAATTGTCATTTCAAACACACCAGTACAGAGGTGTCGGCGGCAAACCACGACCCGTGATCTGCCTCCATGTCGTCTTCTCATTCATGTCAGATGCTATTTTTAATCCTTGGTATGCATTCTTCATCCCTCCTCTTTTCGAATTCTTTTCCTTTCCTTTCTTCCTTTTTTTTTATTTTTCATTTTCTACGCAGTATGGAGTATTTTTTCTCCCTTCTTTTTCATTCATCTGCGCTCCAAGCGCCGCAGCCAGTCATGAAACAGCACTTGGGGTTGCTTGGGATGTGATTGAAACACACGCGGTGGGCGCCTCAAGACGGGCTACGATTGGCCAGAAATTAAATCTCGGTATTGTGTGCGATAAGTACACTGTACTGGCTCCTGGCCCCAGATGTGCACAAATACAGGGTACTCGCTACATCATATGCGGCACACTGTACGTTGTAAATGGGCTCTAGCATATAATAATACTTCACCAAACGACAGTCCTTGTTTCCTCATTCGTTCCTTCCCATCTCTCGACTTGGAAATGTGTGCTCCCTCCCTGTCGCCAGCATCCATTCAAATCCAAATCTCGGCCTTCATTGGTTTTCTCCCGTTCTTTTCGTTTTGCTCGATCGATTGTGCCCTTCTTCTTCGTCCTCTTCCCTTTCTCCCTCTCAACCGCCTCGCGTCTTATCCACGCATTCTCCTATTTTTAGTTTACCCCTAAAACAATCGGCCAGGTACATTCTTTTAGCTCTCCCGTCGTCGCCGCTTGCGACCACTTGTTGTCGTTGAACAGCGATTCTAGTCATTATTCGATTTCACACCTCTGTGTACCAATCCGCCCACACACTACTCAACGCACAGGGCAGGATCTAAAACAGTATTACTCCGTAGAGTCGTGGGGCAACTCCTGTCACAAAATCCAAGAGGCCTGGCCAGCTAATTGTGTCTTGCAGTTGTGTCTTGCAAGTTGACAAAAAAAGGAGTACGGAGTACGACATACTGTGGACGAAGTCCTCCAGGCTCTGTGCCCGTTGTTGTTCACTGAACATACTCTGCCTCACTTACCACGGCTTCTAAAGGTAAGCCTTGCGAAGTCCCTCCAATCATCTTTAATTCTGTCCGTCTTGAGGAACACCCAAGTGCCTCATAGGCTATAGCACTCAAAGCACCCGGCTGCCCCCTAATATTCTGTGACATTTTTTTTGCCTCTCTCGCTCATCATGGTTGCCCGTCTCTCTTCTTACCCCTCCCGTCTCCCATGCTCACAGCTCTCTTTTTGACCTCAAAAACACCCCTTTTGTCGTTGAAGATCATACAGGTACGAGTTTCCGCCATACACACAGCAAAAGCTTTCTATGTTCTTGTGTCTTACCTTGCGCCCCTCCCCCGGGCTCCATCTCTTGCTCCATCTCTTGTCCTGGCCCGCAGTTCAAAAACCTTTGCAACAGCTGCCCCATATTCTTCACATACTCCCTACCCCTGGTACCACCTGCTGCCCACGCATCGCTAACCTTGGCCCTCAACATCCCGCAACTCCACGTCGCTTTTCTTCAGGATCCACTGGCGGGTATCTCAGAGCAGTGTCTGACATCCTGTTCCAAGGGGTTTCGTTTGCCAGTTAGTTCGCACGAGAGCATTTGATCTGCGCGGTCCCGTGTGTTCTGGAAGCCTTCTCCCGCCTTTACTTGTAATACTGGGTATCTGGTGAGAGTAAAATCGCCCCTGTCCGCTCTCTGTCTCTCCAACGCTTTCCCTTGATCTGTCCTCTGCCTCTGCCCTGTTCCAGCCAATTTCTTGTATTCGTTTTATTTCCTTTGTGGCTGTTGCAACCTCTCTGCCTGTCTCCAGTGTCACTGTCTCCCCAGACTTATCCTCTCCCGGCCTTTTGCAGTCGATATTCTTTGTCTCCTTTCACGTATCATCCAGTTGTCCCATCTTCATCTTGGATCTTGACACCTTCCTTTCGTCTTAACTATTTCTTTCGTCATCTCACCATTGTGATCACAATCCCTTCCATAAACACCCCACCGCCCCTCAACTCCGTACTTACTTATATTCAATTCTGCGGTGCAAGTCTCGCATGTTGTACCTTTGTTTTCTAACCCCCCTGTCCCCTGTCCAACAGCTCCGGATCCCAGCGCTCAGTTACGATAACACATCCTGCCAACCTGTCGCAGCCTGCCCAGTCTTCGGTTTCGAACGATCGCATCATCGTTGAGGATTCCTGAAAATAAGCCAGAACAAAAACCACCAACTGCACCAGTCCTCAGCAACTCATCTTCTTTGATTTTACGCCGTCGACATCGTCTGCTTTCGCGCCGGACCGTTGTGTTCCCCTCACATTTGTCCGTCGTTTCGTATCCAGACGGGGCGAGAGTGCAACGCGCGCAGGTGCTTGGACACTGACCTCCTGAGCACACCAGTTAGCGAAGTGGGTCCGTCTCTCCTTCCTTTCCTACACTACTCATTGCCCACCCCCCATCTTTCTCTGCTCCTTCCTTGCCTGTGCCTTTGGACGATACAATACAAAATCTCCCGCCCAGTTCCAGAGTACACATTGACCCAGCATCCCCTTTCTTCCTTTTTCCCCTTTCCGTCTCTTTCTGTTTTTCTGTTCTTCCTTTACTTCTGTTCCCTTTTTCCTCTCTTTTTTTTCTCACCATTCCTCTTTTCATTTTCACGATATCAATTTACCTCCTTTCCAACAAATCCTCCGTCCCAATCTTCAACTACCTGCTGCACCATTCCCTTGCGCTTAGCTCCCCCGTTCTCCAACAACCACCGTCTTTTTGTGTCAAAAAGACCCGTGCTCCCCACATTGAGCCGTCAGCAAGCCCGCCTGTCCTGCACCAAGGAGACATCAAGCGCCCCTGTTGTTCCCCTCCGGCCATTTTCACCCCTCCCCCTCCATTAATACGTGTTGCTATAACAGCATTCGTATATAGTGTCTACCCACATCCTCGCACACATACATACACATGATCCATTTCACCGCCGAATAATTTGTTTTGCCTTCCACACGCACGTCTTTCCCAGCTTCTGTCATTGCAATCGTCGAAAAGCAGCTATCGAGGCCAGGTTCTTAACAGTCCTCCCACCAGTCGGGTCAATCTCAACAGACCACCACAACAAACCACCGGTCGCAAAAAAGCCAACAAAAGTTGGTCATGTCGCGATCCAATCCCCCGAACCCAGCGGGCTCGCGCAAAATCTCTTTCAATGTCAGCGAGCAGTACGACATCCAAGATGTTGTGGGCGAGGGAGCATACGGCGTTGTTTGGTAAGTTAGGCCCAGCCGATCGACATACCAAGTCAAAATAAACGGCCGTGTCAACTAACACTTTCTTTCTTTCTACCTTTGCCGCTCAGTTCTGCCATACACAAACCCTCGGGTCAGAAAGTCGCTATCAAGAAAATCACCCCGTTTGACCATTCGATGTTCTGCCTACGGACGCTTCGCGAGATGAAACTCCTGAGGTACTTCAACCACGAGAACATCATTTCTATTCTCGATATCCAGAAGCCTCGCAGCTACGAGACCTTTAACGAAGTGTACTTGATCCAGGTATGCCTGCCCGAGTTTCTTTTGAGTAGAGAATCACGCATCCAACGTACACATTTTTTTTCGTCGTGACTAATATGCCTTGCTTTAATGCTTTAGGAGCTCATGGAAACCGACATGCACCGCGTTATCCGCACGCAAGACCTTTCCGATGACCATTGCCAGTACTTTATTTACCAGACCCTGCGTGCCCTCAAGGCAATGCACTCGGCGAATGTGCTTCACCGTGACCTCAAGCCCTCAAACCTCTTGTTGAACGCCAACTGTGACCTCAAGGTCTGCGACTTCGGCCTGGCACGGTCGGCAGCATCACAAGAGGACAACTCAGGTTTCATGACGGAATACGTTGCTACTCGTTGGTACCGGGCTCCCGAAATCATGTTGACTTTCAAGGAGTACACCAAGGCCATCGACGTGTGGTCGGTGGGATGCATTTTGGCTGAGATGCTCAGCGGAAAGCCCCTGTTTCCCGGGAAAGACTGTCAGTATCATATCTGGAGCCGCCATCCTTGTCATGGCCGTATTTTGCCTTGTTTGTCTGTATCCTTCTTGACTAACCTCCGCCGTTCTAGACCACCACCAGTTGACACTCATTTTGGACGTCCTTGGTACACCCACGATGGAGGACTACTATGGAATCAAGTCACGGCGCGCACGCGAGTACATTCGGTCTCTTCCATTCAAAAAGAAGGTCCAGTTCCGGACACTTTTCCCCAAGACCTCAGACCTTGCTCTGGATCTTCTCGAGAAACTTCTAGCCTTCAACCCGGTGAAGCGTATTACGGTTGAAGAAGCCCTCAAGCACCCATATCTGGAGCCATACCACGACCCCGAAGATGAGCCCACGGCTCCGCCGATTCCAGAGGAGTTCTTTGACTTCGACAAGCATAAGGACAATCTGAGCAAGGAACAGCTCAAGCAGCTGATCTATCAGGAGATCATGAGGTGATTCCCCTCAGCGTTTTTGTGGAATTCGCATATGGCCAGTAGTATACCCGACCGGCAAGCAAGCGGGGGGTCAACAAGATTGCAAATGAAATATGATACCGGTCGGCCAGTTCTGCTATGTTTTTTTAGGCTGCGGGGGATTGACAAGGTGGGTTTCTGGAGATGCCGAAACATGGTAACAGGCAGACACCATACAGCCACTGGAAGTCACGGTTGGAGGAATCACAACTAGCTGGCCCAAGGCAGGCTTTCTTGAATAAGGGCGGGATGGCATACCCCATGAGCACAAATAACGTTGGTGTGATACACACGGATATTGCTGCCGTTGTTGAGCTATGATGTAATTTGGCTATGAGTAGTTGGGATTTTCACAATCATCTCATATTTATTTACTATCCATCTGCCAGTTTTTAGCACTTCTCGTTCTCTTTCTTTTGAATTTAAACTAAAGCTTTCTTTGACATAACATATTGCCTTCAATTTTATGGATTATCATGTTTGGACTTGTTATAAATGATACGCGGGAAACACAACTGTTTGCCCCTATTGTGGATCCCTATACAACATGCGTATTTTTATAAAGACAGAGAGAGAGGGGGGGGGGGGGGGGGGGGGGGGGTGGGGGGGGCGGGGGGGGGGCGGGGAAAAATGGAAAACGCCAAAAAAAAAAAAAATACAAAACCACAAACAAAGGCAAAAAAAATAAAAAAA